>CM041801.1:42877422-43192361 GCA_023376895.1 Aspiorhynchus laticeps | reverse complement strand
CATGCCATCCCCTCTTCTTTTTATAACATCTGCAAACGTCTGGGGACTGAGGAGACAAGTTGCTCAAGTTTAGGAATAGGAATGTTGTCCCATTCTTGTCTAATACTGGCTTCTAGTTGCTCAACTGTCTTAGGTCTTCTTTGTCGCATCTTCCTCTTTATGATGCACCAAATGTTTTCTATGGGTGAAAGATCTGGACTGCAGGCTGGCCATTTCAGTACCCGGATCCTTCTTCTACCAGCCATGATGTTGTAATTGATGCAGTATGTGGTCTGGCATTGTCATGTTGGAAAATGCAAGGTCTTCCTGAAAGAGACGACGTCTGGATAGGAGCATATGTTGTTCTAGAACTTGGATATACCTTTCAGCATTGATGGTGCCTTTCCAGATGTGTAAGCTGCCCATGCCACACGCACTCATGCAACCCCATACCATCAGAGATGCAGGCTTCTGAACTGAGCGCTGATAACAACTTGGGTTGTCCTTGTCCTCTTTAGTCCGACATGGCGTCCCAGTTTTCCAAAAAGAACTTCAAATTTTGATTCGTCTGACCACAGAACAGTTTTCCACTTTGCCACAGTCCATTTTAAATGAGCCTTGGCCCAGAGAAAACATCTGCGCTTCTGGATCATGTTTAGATATGGCTTCTTTTTTGACCTATAGAGTTTTAGCCGGCAACGGCGAATGGCACGGTGGATTGTGTTCACCGACAATGTTTTCTGGAAGTATTCCTGAGCCCATGTTGTGATTTCCATTACAGTAGCATTCCTGTATGTGATGCAGTGCCGTCTAAGGGCCCGAAGATCACGGGCATCCAGTATGGTTTTCCGGCCTTGACCCTTACGCACAGAGATTGTTCCAGATTCTCTGAATCTTTGGATAATATTATGCACTGTAGATGATGATAACTTCAAACTCTTTGCAATTTTTCTCTGAAAAACTCCTTTCTGCTATTGCTCCACTATTTTTCGCCGCAGCATTGGGGGAATTGGTGATCCTCTTCCCATCTTGACTTCTGAGAGACACTGCCACTCTGAGAGGCTCTTTTTATACCCAATCATGTTGCCAATTGACCTAATAAGTTGCAAATTGGTCCTCCAGCTGTTCCTTATATATACATTTAACTTTTCCGGCCTCTTATTGCTACCTGTCCCAACTTTTTTGGAATGTGTAGCTCTCATGAAATCCAAAATGAGCCAATATTTGGCATGACATTTCAAAATGTCTCACTTTCAACATTTGATATGTTATCTATATTCTATTGTGAATAAAATATAAGTTTATGAGATTTGTAAATTATTGCATTCCTTTTTTTATTCACAATTTGTACAGTGTCCCAACTTTTTTGGAATCGGGTTTGTATATATTAATCTCTACTATCACTTTTTATCAGTTTAAAAGTATTAATCTGTTTCCAAAAAGAAAATAAATATGACTCACCCCAAACTTTAGAACGGTAGTATATTACAACATATTTCTATTTTGAATAAATGCTGTTCTTTTAATCTTTCTAAGAATCCTGAAAAAAGTATCAAGTCAAGTCAAATCACTTTTATTTATATAACACTTTTAACAATACAGATTGCAGTTGCAAAGCAGTTTTACAGTGTTAATTAATGTACTAACCCTAGTTAAAAATAAATATACTTAAATGTATTTGAAATACATTTATTTCATGCGAAGTATATTAAATTAATTTTTATATTTATGTACTTAATAAAATGTCCTGCAATTGTACTTTTAGTATACTAAACTGGTGTACTTAAAGTCTGCTAAATTGGAACGACTATATGCACTTTAATTGTGCAGAAGTAGTGCTGAAGGCCAATTAAACACATACTTAGTATATTTTATTGAGCTAAAGTGGAACTATTGCAAGTATACTTCAGGTACACTTTAAATATCTTGCATTTAAAGTCTGATTTTATTCAAATATCATACAATCCTCATCAAAGGTGACATTAAAACACATTTTAGACTTAATATTAAGAAAACTGCATTGTGCACAAGTAATATGCCAAGTAAAGTTTAATTATAATTTTTATATCAATAAGTCTTGAGTTATCTGTCAGTCAATATGTTAATAGATTTGAACTATACTTAGTATGAAATAAATGTATTTTAAATATATTACTTTCTTACTAGGCAATGCAAAAGGACAACTAAGTAAACACTCAATTTGCAGTTAAAGTCAGTTCGTCATTGATTCAGTGATGTCCAGCTCAGTTCAGCTCAAATAGTATCTGTGCAATCAAGTTGATGATATCGCTGGAAAATAAGTGCACCACAGCTTCCTAAAAGATATGAAGCAGCACAACTGTTTCCAACATTGATTATAAATCAGCAATCAGAATGATTTCTGAAGGATCATGTGACACTGAAGGCTGGAGAAATGAAGCTGAAAAGCTTTGCATCAAATAAATCAATTATATTTTAAAGTATACATATATATTGCGTTATTTTTAAATTTCAAAATATTACAGTTTTTTTTTCTTATGAGCATAAGAAACCTATTTAAAATACATTAAAAATCTTACTGATTCCAAACTTTTCAACAACATTTTTGAACATCATATATAGCCTATAAGTATGGCATCAGTGCAAAAACATTGCATTTCTGTTTCTTCATCACATTTGTGTGTAAATGTATGTCCTGATGGCGGTTTAGATACATCTACCTCCGTATAAAATATATGAAATCTCTCTATCTACTGTCACACAGAATATACAACCCAGTCCTAAACCGAGGAAAGAAAGACGCAGGAGCCGTAAACATCTCTCATAAACTCAGCCAGTGAAATCATCTTCAGAGCGGATCCAGCAGAAACCTCCGGAGAACCTTCCCCACTCTCACTCATCAGCAGTCGCTCGCTCCGTCACTCTGGTCTTAACAGCTTTCCTCAGCACGGTCCGGGCCACCATATGCTCTTTCATTATCTGGAGCATTCATTACCCAGAGAGCCCCGAGTGCGGCCTTCGTTAGGCCAGAGTTGAAAAGATGGCAGTCTGGTACTCAGTGGCTCCAGGCTGATGAGGATGCAGTCTGGCATTTACCACGATGACTCAGTGGGAGACAAAAGGAAGACCTTTCGCTCCCGAGGCCTGGCTTAATGACGAGTTTGGAGCAGGTAACTGGGAGGACAGAATGGCTCGGGGGAGGATTTCATACCGCCGGTCTACAGACGATACCGATCATGAATGCTGGACCCTCAAAAATGAGATCCCTCAAAAATGGGATTTGTCAAAATCAGTTAGCCAGTTAAGGGGGTTTCTCAGTTTGTTTTTGTAACCCACAAACTTAACAGTCCACTAATACTCTAATGGCTGCTAATTGACATGTAGTAGAATGTTTAAAATGGTCGATCAAAAACCATGGATTTGTTTGGTACTATTTATGAGCAAGTGTGCCGGTTTTTTTTGTGGAATGTCAGCACTATTACAAATGTGATGGATTATACAACACATGAATAAACAATATTAACGTCTTGTTTATTTATGTGTTGTATAATCCATCACATTTGTAATCGTGCTGACATTCCACAAAAAAAAATGGCACCCTTGCTCATCATTGCTTTATCATATGGAAGAATATTCTGGACTATTTTCAAAAGGAATTTCAAATTATTTTCCATGGACGCATAAAACGTGACATAATCCAAACGCAATTGCAAATCTTGCATTACCGTTTGAGTTTGCATTTTTGCTTTTGCGAATACACAGTGACTGACAAATTTCAAATAGAAATAGCAAAAGTCAATAGCATAGCAATATTACCACGTCTGTTTTTCACTCTCTCAAATGGAATTGCATTTCTTTTAGCATTTGAATGTCTGATGCCTTACACGGAAACCTGTCGATCAGTGTCAGGCGTGGGACTATACTATGGGGTGTGTTTGTATTGGGATGTGACGAGTGAAAAAGCAGATGTGGTAATTCATATTGCAAAAACGCAACGGTAATGCAAGATTTACAATGAATCTTCACTACAACGTAGTGAATTCATACGTCCACATATGGAAAAAGCAATTGAAAATACAATTTGAAAATAAAATTTTACAATTCCTTTTGAAAATAGTCCAGAATATGCTTCCATATATATAAAAATAAGACAAAAACTCAAATAGGATTTTTTTTTTTTTATTTAATTCTAACTAAGTTCTACCAGGCCACATCAAGTCAAGGCATGTTTTTTGTTGTTGTTGTTGTTGCTTTACAAAGTGAGCAACATGCTTGAAAATGTTAGCTTTCACATCAGTAAAACAGCAATTATGATACATATCGTACACCTAGCTGGATTTCTCCTATCATTTAGTCTGTTTTAACTACGCCACTTTCTTACAGAACAATGCAAGCTCGTTTTCAGATCTGCCTCCATCCGATCAACAACTGATCTACAGAACCAAGTCCCACTCTACATTTTATTCAATAATCAGTTTCGCTCGGATGTAGGTCACAATATAGAAGAAGAGATCTGTCGCCACTTCCTTTTCATTGGGACTCTAATCGTTAATACAAATAATAATTTTATTAATTATATTTTAATTTTCAGATTTTTTCCAGTGTTTCTGCTTCGGTGTTCCATAGAAAAAAGAATGCTGAATAGGTTTAAAATATGAATTTTTATGTTCGTGAGACCTGTTCAATGAAAAACACAAGACTTTAAAGCTCTGCCAGCAATGTCACTGCCACAGAATCCAAAAAAAGAGAAGCCAATTTCTTCTTTGAGTCTGCGCTGAGAGAAAGTAGAGCATGATAATGGCCAGCGGTCCCCGAGCGAAAGGCCCCCAGAGCCCCTGCACACAGCCAGAGCACAGGAACTAATGACACATCGGTTTGCTGCGCTTTACTGCTCTTTCTCCGTAATCCATCACAACGCAATCACGACATTCACATTCAGCCGTTCATCTGCTCTCTATTGCCCAAGAGAGTTCATTAATGGAGAGCAAGACCAAAACCAGTGCCTCCAAACACCATCAAAGATACCGCTATTCTGAATCGGCAATGTTTACATGCATACATCTTCAGCGGTTATTTGGCTGAAAAATATAATGTGCACTCAGTCATTACTGCAAAATTACACCCAATAAATGGACTCTTATATCACTCTCAAGAAGTGTATTAACCGTTAAAGGGAAGTGGAGGGCCTAAAACCTCCTGTAGCTCTGTGAGGTCAAAGTTTAAACCGCCCTGAGGACCTCATGTGTGTATGACAGCATTTTAATCACCATGGAAACTGAACACCGTCGAGGAAAGCAGTCGTATGTTGAAAGAAGCAGCGCTCTGTTCTTTGGCAAGTCTCCATTTGGCTGCCGCCTGGAGACTGCAGTTCGAGAGCGATGAATTAAATCCAGTCCCCTGTCAAAAAAATCCCTCAAACGATTATGCTAATTCACTCCTCATTCCACATTAGTCCTTATTAGGCAAATTATCCTGAATCTATTTATAACCCCACACACTTCAGCCACATGCAAACACTAAAAACAAACGTTTACATGGAGAGTATAGCTCTGCTAAAAAACAGCGGTTCTAGCGAGGAAAGTCTGGGAGGAATTGGTGCTAAATAAAACAGTAGCAGGGGAGGACATGCTGAGTTACTGCCTCATCTGGGCCCGGCTGGAGACGTCAGCATCATCCCCCCACCGCAGCCGAAGCCAGGTTATTTTTGGGTTAAAACTCATCTGTGGTGCTCCTGCGGCTCACAGAGCTCAGCGGGTCTCAAAACAATAATGGCTCTATTTCACTGGCAGATATCTAGCGTGTTTCATTTGTGAAATATTCTGCAAGGATGCAATTCTGCTTCCGACTCTTATTTCGATTCCATCGTGATTTCTTTCAGTGGTTTGGAAGGCCCTCCTCAGTAAATACTGTATATACTAAACAAGATATCTACATAGAAACAACATGTTTATTGTTACATACATTTGTATTGCTACATGCAAAAATAAAGTTTTCAAACACTCTCCCTATCTTTCACTGGCCAGGCAAACACATAGTCGTGGCGTATCTCACACTGTTGGCTGAGTCAGTGTTGCTGGTTTTGAATTTGATTGTGTGGGTCTAAATGGGTTTGCGCGGGTGGACAAAGTTTGGGAGCAGTTTGGCAAAGTTGCATGTACTGTACTCCAGCCATCATGTTGTTACTAAACACACACACAGCAGCTGGTGTTGGTTAGATGAGCCACACTTTTAGCCAATCAAGAGCAATGAAAGACAGATGTGATACTTTATGAGTGACATATTTTAGCACAATAAGGGATCAGATTTTGAACTCGTAGTTGTATATTCCAGTGATTGCTACGCCAAAGTAGCATAAATATAAGTTGTAGCTGCAGTAAAGAGTGGGAGAGTGAATCAAACCATGGATTGTTCTGTTTGAGGTTAAAGCACAGCACAAAGGTAAGCACATTATTGTTATCAATTTTTAAACACAAATGATAACATTTTCAGCTGTTATGGTGTGTGCATGAGTGTATCAGTGTCAACCCAAAAAGTTAGCTTGTTGAACTAATTACATTGCTTATTCCGATGACTTAAGGTCATTGCACACTGAGTCCGAAATGTTTATCTGAAATTTTTGCAGGTTAAAAAATAAATACGACCTCACGTTTTGTCAATCATGTTTACACACTGCCTCTGAAACTTTCGTCCATCATAAATAAATTCAGATCAGGTTCGATTTTCTGCGTTTTCACTTCCTTAGCAAGCATTTTGATAGGAAAGGATGACGAATACAAAAAAAAACAAAAAAAAAAAAACAAAAAAAAACACGCATATGGAAATTTCGGACTCAGTGTGCAAAGACCTTTACACTGGGAAATTTTGTCTACAATTGAATTGTTTTTGCTGTTGACATTGAAAATGATGCATGTGTGTTTTCAAGGGTTAAATGTAGTGTAGGCAGTTTCTGCGCTACTAGTGTACAAACACAGCTCAGGTCTATAAAAGTGAAGGCATGTCTCAACAGGTAAAAGTAGGCTACTGTCAATAAAATAAAACATATTAGGAATACTTCTAAATTGAAGAACTCCACAAGTTTGTCGTATACATTGAAACCCAAACATTCCATCAAATTTATCCATCTTGTAAAAACACTGCCAATGTTTACCCTTGTTTTAACCAATTATCTGTATCTGTGTATTTTGTCAAGTCTTTGAATTTGAATTCCACACCCAGTAAACATCCTCTGGCTCCGCCTGCTACAGTAGCCACGCCCCCAAACTCTCACTATTGGCTGTGCGGAGGTATGCAAATACATATTTTGACAGGCAGGTAAAACATCCTATCATTGCATTCAGACCAAATGCAAAGGTTGGACGAACATTTTATGATCCTGAGACTTCCACAGAAGATATATTTATATATTTTTATATTTAGACTACTTTAATTATTGATTGCTATCAGGATATTAAGAGACTTTCACCCAGTAAAAAAAAAAAAATTCTGGGAAAAACCTATACCCTACCATTAGGGTCTTTTAATTCCTTTACTACCATTTGCAAAATCTGACATACTTTAATAGTTTATACCCATATGGGTAATTTTTTTTATATAATTACTAATTTTCTTTTACTGTATTTAATATGTTTGATCTGTTTTACCGTGGTATTGTTCTCTTGTCTGGAAAACTGATTCATTTTTATGACTTTATTTTGTCAGTGTCAGCCTTGGTTCACATGGCATTAGATTTCTATCACATGCTGTTGGTTGTGAATTGTTTGACCAGGTTTTGGAGAGCTTTGGGGCTGGAAATCGCCAACCCAATCTGTCAACACAAGTCTCTTCAGAAGGCTTAGATTAAACCACTTGCTTCATACAGATTACTTTTTCAGATCTCTTTAACTTTTTGAAGCATCAAAGCATGATTGCATGGACTTTCAATGGAAGAACAGAAATCTGTTGGGATTCATTAAAAATACCTTCATTTGTGTTTCAAGCTTAAAAGTTTTATTGGCTTGGGATGATATGAGGGCAAGTAAATTATGACTGAACTTTTGGGTATGTATTAACTGATAACTCATGCATCATTTTTGAGTTATTTTTAAGATCCATTAAAAAGAGCCACTTCATAATAGTCAGTGGTTCATGAATCAGACTACACCTGTCATGCTATATGTTTGTTGTTGCGTGCAGCCATTGAGGACAACACAAAAGAAACATGCATTAACTATTCATAGACTTTGTGGCACAGAATCACTCTTTCTCATCTTATTCAATTCAGACTAACAAGCTCACAACTCAAATTATCATAACTAAAACATTACTGCTTTTGCCATGACACTGCCCTCAATATAAGTGCAGGAAATGCTGTAAGAGTATTTTAGCATGTCCACATCAATAAGAAGTCAGGGCTGACTGACAGAAGCATGTTTTCAGAAACACAGGGTGAAGTAAAGATGGAAAAAGATCTGCTGTATGTATGGTTTGATGTGTGGCAGCATCTCTTGATTGCCGAGGTGCCACAAGCTCCCATCTCAGAGGAGAAGATAACTCCACCATTAGCTGCATATTTAATCGCACACAGCATGCAAATGCGTCATCTGTTTGAGCAAAAGAAAGCCTGTCTTTGCGACCCGTTTGAACGGGGATCATTGCCATACGCTGGATTTAGTCCACTGTGTACATGCTGTACTGCTTCATAAGCCACATGAACATTAAACATTAATTAGGTTGTGAATCGCAAAATTATGCTTTCTTTTGCTCTTGCTTAGTGCTCAACATTAAACTTAAAAAGCCATTTGGGAAATCTGCCACTAGACAAGGTCTAGATGTGTGAGAGGAAACTCAAGACCCATATGAGTTAACTGAATATATGATAATAAAGTTATTGTTGTGAAACCAGTACACTCCCCCCTCCCTTATTTTTCCTTTGCATTGCATCTTCCACAATGCCAAGCAAACTACACTTACTGTAATCTAGTGCACTACATTACCCACACTCCTTTGGTCAAGCTCCATAAGTAGACCTCACTTCCTTCCTTGTTTTTAATTGAACTGAATGCACACCCAACCTTTGAATCCTTTCCAAAAGATGCATTAATGACTTTAGACCATCCTGTCATGTGAAATGTTCATCAACGAGAGCAAAGGACTGGTGTTTGTCCCATTTTCTAATCAGACATGCCACCATACTTCTACATTCCCAATGTACTTCCAATTCAATTAATATCAGATATTTTGCTGAACATTCAATAAAATGGTTAATCTATTAAATAACCACGCGGTAATGCCTATTTTTGGATAATTCACAGATTCATTAAAAAGTACTTCACTGCATTGACATTATACCTTCCTGCTCTAGCACTGGATATCTGTCTATCCATCCAACAAGGTTACTTCAAATCATATTAAACATGAGGATCAAATGAGGGAGAAAAAAAGCACTTACGTAATTTGAGGCAAGATCTGGATGTAGGTAATCAATACCTGCAAGGTGATGGCAAGATGACACATTACTGGATGTTTAATGTTTACATTATTGCGCATTATCAAGCTTTAAAGTGTTAATAACTGCACTCTAGTGACCAGATTTCACGCACCGTCGTCCATGATGGCGATGGTCACACCTTTGCCGGTGAAGCCCATGCTCCAGGCTTCTGCCACATTGAGATCCAGGCCTGGGGTCCCGTCCGCTTGGCCTGTATTTATCTAATCAAACAACACCAAAGCGTCACATGAGCTGAGCATCCACCGTGTGGAAAATGAGATGTTATGAGGGAAGTGGCGCAGGAGGGAAAATAAATGTCACACAGATATTACACTTCGCTGAAGCCCTGCTGTGCGGTGTTTATAACTGACAAACTAAATTAAAGACCGTTCTCCCTAGCAAAACAGACAGGGATGCCTGTCATGATAAGCCCTGGGGAAATAAGGAAGATATCAGCGTGTTTTGACGCTGGCTCACGCACCAGTGTTGACGGTGACGGCTAATGAGGAAAATGGTTTAAATGAAGAGTATCAGCGATCCCGGCTAATCGCTTCCAATGCTGAAGGTCAAATCAAATGAAGACATTACCAGCTGTAATTACTTACAAGATACCACTGCTTGGTGAAAAGCGGGTCACTCATGTTGACGTCAAAGTTACTGATTTCTCTGTAGCCCCTCTTTTGACGGCCAAAAGCCTCCTGAGGAAACACATTTTTCACCTGAAAAACAAAGCAAAGGCAACGTTCATTGGATTTCAGCCTTGCAGACTCACACTTCTGTGCTTGAATACCACATTTCAGTCAACAAATACCGTACTAACCGTACAGCAAAGTACAGTTGGAAGATAGCACACCTCTGTGCATGTTCTTGCTTTTTTTCATTGATTTTTTTACTATTTTGTTTAAGGCAGTTGTAACTAATGAATATCATCATACTTATCCAGTTGATTGTTTACATTACGAATTGCAAATATAGCATTATCCAATTAAATATGCATTAATTTGCATGCATTGCAGAAATCTGAACATTTGATAAAGCCAGGTTCATAACTCTTGTTTGATTTTGTTGACATATTAAAGATTTTTACACAGGGGATTTTGGATTTCTCTTTTCATCGCTCCATAAATCAGAAAATACTGTCAAGAGACAAAAAAATAATATACAAGTTCACCATGTTTTTAGGAATAAATAAAATGTTATATATAATTAGATGAATGATATATGAACAAACCACTCTGTAAAAGCCTTCGGAACATAGATAGGAATAAAACTGTAGGATTTGGTGTATGAAAGTTTTGCTGAAATGGAGGAAAAATAAAAACTTACAGTCTTTAAAGCTACAGAATGTATTGTAACTGAAATCTACACACACAAATAGAAGTGCAATAAAATAAACACTTAAAAGTTGGATGTTTTCTTTCCACCAGACTGAAACAACACGTTAAACAGCCCAAACTCTGAAAACTACCCAGTGCATGAAAAAACAATGTTTTTACCTGTATTTTCTTGCATTAACATTATTTTTTTGAGCAAATTCGTTAAGTAGGACCTATAGACCCCAGTCTAGTGGAAAAGCCTGCTGGGAACACCAGCATCCAAAACACAACATCTGCTGGTGATCAGCCATGACATCTCATCAGCCGAGCACAGCACAGAGTACAGGTTACTCATGGCTGGATGGCTGTCCTTTAAAGCAGCTTCACAGTGTGACCTTTGACCTCAGCAGCAGCAGAAGCCCCTGAAGCCCATCACTGTAAACATGACGTCAGCCATTCCTCACAGACAACGACACTCTCACATTAGCATGTGCGCTCGCTGCAGATAACAGATCAACGTCTGCACTCGCATTCAAAGAGCGCTTTGATGGCGGCACAAACCAAAATACTGCCATCAAACCAGCATTTTCATTTTCACAGCCATTTTGATTGTTCATTTACATTTTGATCTTGGTTGCATCGCCAAGTGTAAACAGATTAGAGAACATTTTATAGCTCAAAACACTGATAGCCGATGAGGTTTTGATTATTTCTGAGAGCAGATGGGATTCCCGACCTTAGATGAGAGTCTATTGTGAAACATATAGTTCTGGTCCTGCATTCTGATTGGTCAATACAGCATTCCAGGTGTGTTAAAATATATAATACACAGTCACTCCTGCACAGCATCGCAGAGGCCAAATATAACCTTTGTTTACATACTGTATCTTCTATACTCATAACTAATGTGTGACAAAATAGTGTTTTAAAACAAAAAAATAAGGACACAAATTATGCATTTTATAATTTTTGCAACTCATGTTGGAATAAATCTGTTCATTGAGCACAATATGCGGCAAATTATTGTAATTACTTTGGACCTTTACATTCATTAAAATATCATTACCAAAACAAAAACACTAACAATGAAATGCGCAAAGCTCTCTGTGAGATTATAAATAACTCTCAGTCGTAAAAATGAACGGTAGCAGCTGGAGCCGCAGGAGTGGTCAGAGCTCTCTGACCCATTGATCCAGTCTGAGAGTAAATCAACAGATGAGGTCTCTCAGACTCATTCGGTCTGCTTGTCTCCTGTGTGTGATGTCTCTGCAGGTAAGGGTCATGCTAGGATGCATAAAGCATCCTGGGCAAAATGGAAAACTGGGCCAATTTTGAATTGTAAATCTCAAAACAAATTGGAAAGACCCTCACAAATACTGAACCATGTGGTAATACAATTATGAACGATACAAAGTTATTTCTAATGCATTACAGATAAATATTGGATGAGGTTATGCTGAATGTCTGTCAAAGCGTAATATACAGTAGATTATTTAAAGTAATAATTCAGACTACAAACAAAGTACAGTAATCTGGGTGATTGTTACACTCTCACACTGTTTGTTTTCATTTTGCATGTCTCCATAATTGAGTTTGTTGTCATGCCTTCAGATTGGTTGTCATTAATGCAGGTGTGTATCATTAATGAGCAAGAGTGTATTTAAGTTTATATGTTTCACTCTTCAGTTGCAGAAATGTAGAGGTACAGTGTAAAAAAAAGGTCATAATTTTAACAGTAAAAGGTCGTAAAAATGCTACAGTAAAAGCCTGATTACATTTAATGTAATTTTACAGTAAAATACTGTTAAAATTATGGTTTTTGGACGTGAAAAATAACAAGTTATTGTATAATTTAATTTTTAGTGAAAAAACGTAAATTGACATTCCCAGAATTCCCTGCATGACATTTCACATATAGTTTTTTTTTTTTTCATTGAAATAACTTTCTTAGTTTTTCTTATCAGTTAATACTAATAAGTTTTATTTATATAGTGCCTTTGCAAAGCTCAAGGACACTTTACAATAAACATCCAATATGTGAAGATAACATCAAACAATAATACAGGAAATAATGAGAACACCGGACATCAGAGCCAATATGTAAATAGGACAGATAAAACAGAAGTCAACTTTCTGAAAACAAGTAAGTTTTGAGCAGCGATTTAAATTCAGACAGGTTATTGACAAGACAGAGTGATTTGGGGAGAGAATTACATAATTTAGGAGCAACAACACTGAAAGATCTGCCCTCCATGGAAGAGAGGTGATACCGAGGGACAGTGAGAAGGCCAGACTCAGAAGACCGTAGTGAACGAGGTGGAGCATAGGGAAGGAGCAAATCACGAAGATGCAAAGCTTTAAAAGCAGGAGAATTTTAAACTTAATACGATAGGCCACGAATCCACTAGAATTGGGGTGATATGGGCTAAACACTTGGTATGGGTGAGAACGGCTGAGTTTTAAATATACTGTAATTTAGCAATGCAGGGAACAGGTAAGCCAATTAAATACATTGCATTACAATAATCGAGACGTGATGAAACAAATGCATGGATGAGAGTTTCTGCATCTTTGACACTAATGAAAGGACGGAGCTGGACAATTCGTCATAAACGAAAGAATGCTGACTTAGTGAGAGAGTTAATATGGGACTGAAAAGAAAGAGAGGAGTCAAACAAAACACCAAGATTGATGATGATACTAGATGAGAGTGCCAGTGATATTTTGGCATGGTGGAACTTTGGCGTGAAGGGGTTCCAAAAATCATGATCTCAGTTTTATTCATATTAAAGGGGTGGTTAATTGCGATTTCACTTTTTAACGTTAGTTACTGTGTAATGTTGCTGTTTGAGCATAAACAATATCTGCAAAGTTATGACGCTGAAAGTTCAATGCAAACGGAGATATTGTCTTTTAAAATTATGGCAGTTTAATGCCTACAAAAACAGCTCACAGGGACTACAACGAGTTACTTCCTGGGTTGGTGATGTCACAAACCCAGAAATTTACATAAACTCTGCCCCCGGGAACATGCAACAATGCATGCGAGGCTATGCTGCGCTGATTTAGAGAAGAGGAAGAGAAAACTAGGGTTGCACATAAAAATCTATTCACATATGAATCGCGATTCTGTCTTCTAACGATTCTAATGGATTCACAAGTTTCAAAATCAATGTTCTAAAGCAGCGGCTCTTAAATTATTATTTTTTTTAAATACAACAATACAACTGGAGCACATGCCGCTGAGCTGAGGGGCTGGACGTTTCTGAACATGCACTGGCAGTTTAGCCAATCACAGGACACTGGGCCAGCTAACCAATCAGAGCCCATCACGTATTTCTGAGGGAGGGGCTTCATAAAACCAGGAAATCATCGGAGCGTTTATAGGAGAAGGGACAGAGCGGTGTAGAATAAAGGTAAATTATGTGAAAAATAATGTGATTTTTTTTAAAAACAAAGCATTAACACATGTTAGACTGCACCCCATAAACACAATCAAGCCTAGAAAAAAACAGTCAACCACCCCTTTAAGTTTCAGAAAATTAGAGTTGTGTGTGGGTCAAAGACGAAAAAGGGTTTAAGCATAAAAACAATAAGTGTAATACTGCTATAATTGTTGTTGTTTGTCCCCCTGTTTTTCCCCTGTTTAATTAAATTACAATTTTGTTTTTGTTTTTCTGAGCACAAAATAAATATCATACATTTTTCCCTGATTTACAGAAGACAGCCACTAAAATGTCATTCAGTGTAACAGTCTTGTCAGGCATATTTACAACAAAAATCAATTTATGACATATTAAATGACTAATTACTTTCACCCCAGATACTAATTAGTTGTAATTTTACATTTTTAAAATGTGCCACTATCCTAGGTTTTTCCTATTTGTCAGTAATAATTTTTTACTCATTTAAAACACAATAAAATTTAATATGCTCCCTTATTCTTTTATATATTTTAATATGTACAAGTCAAAATAAGCATGTTATTTGATTTTTTTACATAAATAATGTGTTACACTGAATGACAATGTAACATTATTTCAACCAAATTTTGACATTTTATTCTCCAAAAACATATTTAAAACCTTAAAAGTCGACACTTTACTTACATTTAATGTGCTTTCTATGGATATAAAATCATTTTTGTAAATTTCTTTTGATGTGGACATCTTTACGTCTTTGACCTGTGTACAGTTGTGTACATGAGGGTTTTATCTTACATCTGATGTTGTTAAATGAATTTTATTGCATTATTTCAGTATCACGTGTGTCACCATGATGGCGTTTAGTGTTTGTGTGCACCTTTTATATATTAGTATTTACTTTCTCTGCTGTTTGTGATGAGCTTTGATTCATCAGACTTTCTCATTACCACCTGATTTTGATGGTTTTCAGTGTATTAAACAGATATTAGTACTTTAATAGTTTGTAATATTAACATTATATTAGTTAATGAAGTACCTTTTTTACTGTGAAAGTTTGTAAAACCTAAAATTTTAGAACATCAAGTTAAACTAAATAAAAATGAGAAAGGTTGCCTTGGAAACTAGCTGAAATAAATAAGTATTTTATATTTTATTATATTTTATTTCAGCTGACATTTATTGTAAGTAACAAAACTGTTTTTAATGGTTTTAGTTTTTTAGTTTTTAATAATCCTGGTATAAACCAGTTTTCTTCTATCTATAGGAGAAATATATATATATCATGATATATCTTACTGTGATAAAAAATGAGTCACATGTGATATGAGATTCTGGTCTTTGTACAAACTGAATCTGAATCAGAGAATGTGCTTCTTTCTGCAAAAGAGGGAAATCCAGCTCTGCCAGGCACTGGGTTCAAGGACATGATAATTGAGTTGTAAGAATTTGAGCTGAAAGGAGGGAAAGTGACAGGTACAAGAGCTGTTCTCTGGATTAAATTGGCTTCATGGGTTTATGGGTCGGTTATGTCTATTGTAAAGATTCACTTCATTTGCAAAACCATTTCTACACTACCGTATATCAGCACTGAAGGACACATTACCTTTCATTTAGCAATTTTGCAATCAGTTGCATTGTGTTTTATCATCGGTGAGCCCAAAAAACATCAGATTTTACACTGATTTGTGATGTTTCCTGATTGAGAGAGCAGACATATGCTGGTTAACCCTGTGTGCTCTGGATCTGGTGTTTCAGAGCAGACCTCTCGTGACTCAGATGATGCTCAAAATGCCACCGCACACTTCATACGTGCATCAGCATGAGTTCTTCCCTTTTGCTTTGCAGCCAGATCTTCATGTGTCATTTTTTATCCAAAGTTTCAAATGAGAATACCCACATGAAAAAAATACTAGAGTAATTTATAGTAAATACTATCGTGGTTTTGAACCATACTACAGTAATATTAACATTTAATTAATTTGTTATGGTAATTCTATAGTTGCTGTGGTAATATAACAACTATAGTAATACAAACAAATTACTTTACCCAATACTGTACTAAGTTTTCTACAACTACAGGGTATATTATACTACAATACACTACAGTTTACTGTAGTAAAAACTAAAGTATACTACAATATTTATTACAGTTTATCAGTTCACTATAGTTAATACTACAGTATGCTGTAGCATTCATTAACAGTGTTGTAAATAATATAATATATATAGTATAATACACTATACTATAGTATGGTTCAAAAGCACTATAGTATTTACTATAAATTAAGTGTGTAATAAAAGTTGAAGAAATTAAGTACCAGATTTACATTGCATAAAGGAAATACAAGCGTAAGTGCATAAACATCTTCCATAATTTTGTCCATAAAGTTCTCAAGAGCATGTTCTTATTTTAAGTGTTATTTAAAGTGCCTTTAAAGGTGAAGTGTGTCACACTTGTGTATCGAACCAAAACCCTGAGCAAAGTGAAGAGCCAATGGCTTACTTCTAAATGAGATTGAAGAAATGACCCTCAACACACATTTGTGCTCTTATTGTGCACAGTTCAGTAGTGCGTCATCTGCGTAGTCCTTCATTAAAATGTAATAACTTGATTCAGAAATACGGAAGTAAAACGGATCGTGGACAGTCCTGTTGACTTCAGGGAGATGTTCAGCAGCATAATGAAGAACGCTCTTACACAACATCTGAACGAGACAGAAAGAGAGAGACTGTCCAAATGAAGAGCAAAGCAAACATTAGCAGTCTCAGTGTAAACAGCCAGAGAGGAGCGTGTGAATGAGCAGAGCACAAAAACAAGAAGCCGATCAATACGCCACGCTCTGTGACAACACTTGAGCTGAGATGATTGTGGCGATGGAGAAACCTCCCGTTAAGCACTGATTCTGAAGGGCCTTCAGGGTCAAAGCGAAGGCTGTTTGCGTGAATATGAACCAGCGTCTAAAGCTGATGAGATAAATCCATTACAGACCTTTAAAGCACTGCTTCCACTTCTCCAGGATTCAGATTTGCTTATTGGACAATACGTGGCAACCCAAGTGAAACAACAATGTCCTTAAAGTCAAACACTGGAACTACATTGAAATGCATAGGCTTAAAAAATTGATGCAACAAAGTGGTCCATTTGGCTTTCTAAGCATCTCTTACAGAGGTATAGTTCACTTTTTGTGTCTGTGAAATAACCAGCACTTATTGGATGGAGTCTCCACACATTTTTTTCAGTTTGTTCACATCATAACATAAAAACAAAGCAAACACATCTCCTCCTGTCAGAGATGGCAGCTGTTATTCAGAATATGCAGAACCTGACTTTATGTCCCAAAATTAAAAACAGATGAGTACATGAGTCTGTCTTTTTGGCAAAGTTTTTGAGTCAAATTGTTGTGTTTGAATGTACACACAGTGAGTTATACTTTACTATTATTTGCATTTGCAGTGGTTTTTCACTGTTGTCCATGACCTGATGTCCATTTTAAGGTTTCGGGCGGTCAGTGAGAACCGCCGAGCTAAAGCACATTACTGTCTGTTAATTAGATGCGCGTGTCGTTTGTCAAGATGATGAATGGATTGAATGTGATAGATCTGACACTTCTGAATTTATTACCCTGGTCGCTGGAACAGCCTTTAATTGAATCTAAACTCAGATCGGGGAAGTTATCAGACATCACCCGTACAACAGATGGAATAATGGGATTTTTTACATTCGAGTGAATGCATGTGTAATTTCAGACTTTCTTTCTTGTTGAACACTGATTTTATGACAGCATGCTCCCATCATGTGATGTATTTTGGGAGATGATAATGCAGTGCCGGTCTTGATTTTATCCATCAGGAAATGAGCAGATATTGAAGAGTGGGCTTTAGTCAGGTGGCTGGAGGCCGTATACGAAGTGTAAGGAAAAAAGGTTCTGGTAATTTCAATCTGTAAAGTTTACAGAAATTTCCTTTAATTCTAAAACACAACATAATGCAATGCATAATTCATAACACAAGTACAACACGTGTAAAAAATCAATATGGAAAATTCCTTCATATTAACACTGTACATTGGGCCCTCTGATGGACTTGTTTTAAAATGACTACGTTTATGTGAATCAGTTAACTAGCCAGAGTGGCCATCACAACAAATTTAATGCATCCTGATGTTTTGAAGATCTATGCAAATGATGCTCAATATGTCGATGAAAGAGTGCTTTGATGGTTTGGAAACATTCTGTGGCACTGGATGAATTAACACACTCGGCCCTGATGAACGGACTAATAAATAATTCAGCTCTTCAAGCCCGACTGAAGACCACAATTGAACATTAATAGCTGTTTCGTTATTAAAAGTGCAGAAAGTGAACAGATCCTCTCATGTGAGTGCAAATCGCTGCTGTAGCCACTCACAGGATTATGGAGGTTGATTATACACTAAAAACAATTGCAGCTATACAGCACTAAAAGTGGTTCTTTGGCTCGTAATCATAGGGGAACCACTTTTGGTGCTGTATAGCACCAAATCTTGGTGCTTCATTGGTTCTTCAGGGGTTCTTCACCGGTTCTTTGGCATGACTGAGGTGCTATATAGCACTGCTACCATATACAGAACCTGTTAAGCTCCAGTATGGTTCTTCAGCAGTTCTTCAGTGGTTCTTTGGCATGACTGAGGTGCTATATAGCACTGCTACCATATACAGAACCTGTTAAGCTCCAGTATGGTTCTTCAGCAGTTCTTCAGTGGTTCTTTGGCATGACTGAGGTGCTATATAGCACTGCTACCATATACAGAACCTGTTAAGCTCCAGTATGGTTCTTCAGCAGTTCTTCAGTGGTTCTTTGGGATGATTAAGGTGCTATATAGCACCACTGCTGTACAAAGAACCTGTTAAGCCCCTTTAAAGGTTATTTACGAGCCAAAGAACCACTGTTTGTGCTGTTTAGCACCATTTTTGTTGAAGAAATACAATGCAATATGGCACCTCTTATGGTTCTACATAGCACCATTTGACAAAGGTGCTGTATAGTACCTTTAAATATATGGTGCTATATAGCACAAAAAGTGGTTCCCCTATGATTACGAGCCAAGAACCACTTTTAGTGCTATATAGCACATTTTTTTTTGTGTAGGCTTAAATCTTACAGACTGAAATCTTCCCATTTTCAGACTCAAAAATCCATCTATGGTTCATTTATTTTTATGAATAAGTAGTCTGAGCTCCAGACAGATAGGAAACCGAAACTGTGTTTAAGTGTAGTGGGTGACTTCCAGGAGCACAGCGGTATAGTTCACTTTTTGTGTCTGTGAAATAACCAGCACTTATTGGATGGAGTCTCCACACATTTTTTTAGTTTGTTCACATCATAACATAAAAACAAAGCAAACACATCTCCTCCTGTCAGAGATGGCAGCTGTCAGTCAGAATATGCAGAACCTGACTTAAAAAAAATAAAAACTTTGATCAACTTTTTTTGAGTTCTATTCATCTTTTCTGATGTGAATACATACATTTTGCAAATCGTATGCTGTACATTTAATAATGTAAAAGAGGCCATGCTGTATGTGATATATATATATATATATATATATATATATATATATATATATATATATATATATGAAGAATTCCGATGCAAACGCCTCTAAGTGCCGTTTGAATTTTTTTCCTAAACTTAGTATTTTTATCAGGCTCCTATGTGTAGGTTCAGTAATTTCACTTTAAAGGCAATGAATATGTTCTTTTCACCTTCTGCCACCTTCTGCATGAAGATATTGTCCTTGGCAAGTGCACTAATATTAATAGTTGGCCTCAAAGTGTGCTGCACAGTAATGTAACAGCTGTTTTGCATCATAGCTGTTACTATATTGTATATTTTAGCACAATTAGGGCACCATCAGCAACTAAGCATTTTCATAAATAACAATGTAACCTCATTCAAACTGCATAGTGTCATAACACCTGATAAAATACCACTCAGACGTCAAGCGAAGGTACGAGCCAAAACAGAGTGATTCAGTGGTTGACATGTTAGCCTTTAACTTTTACAAGCAACGGCTCTGGCATCAGATGCGCCTGCGCTAGTTTCTATGGGAACGAACACACGGTGGGGTTCTGGTCTTACCCGGTGATCCTTCGCCAGGCGCCGGTGCTGCTGCAGGCTGCGTTTCCTCCGGGTTTTAGGGATTTCCCGCGGGTAGAAATGAAATAGTCCCTCGCCAAAAGGAAGCTGCAATTAAACACACCTGTATTAGAAGAGCTGAGAGAGAGAGTTTGGTCTCTTTAAAAGTGTGGAATATGATTATGGAAACCCAACAGATGCATGTATTCCCCAAGTATGACTGATAATGTTTTTAAAGGTCAAAATCCAGAGTGTCTGGCTATATGTAAATAATTCATCCCGCTGTGAATACATAAACTTAAGGAAACTCTTTAATGTACTAAAACACTCCTCAGCATAAAAATGTGAAATGTGCCTAAAAAGCATGCTGAAATTATTTGTGCGTGCAGCATTTGCAGTATGCAAATCTTAAAGTGTAATATAAAATTAAAGCTTTTAGATTAAGATTAAAGTATTTATGGTGTCAAAATTTGCCACTAATACTCCCCAGAAATGATCGTTTTGATGTGCATTATATTACACTGTATGAATATTAGACAAGAACTTCATTGGCTCTACAAAATCTACAAAACTAAATATAAAACATTGTATTCAAACTTCAAAAAAATTAGGTCATATTTTTTAAATTCCAAGATAAAGCTGGCAGATATTGTACTGCACTATATTCATTACAGTTAACATGAAATATTGAAGTAGAAATATAGTGCAGTTTGAGTGCTGAATATACTGAAATGTCACTCGGCCATAAATCATCCAGTTACATCTTTCAGAATGACTGAAACCATCACATATAAACTATATTTTGGCAGCTGTATTGTATTTTTCATTTGAACGTTGCTGTCTTGCTGTAGATTAAACTATAATTTTAATGAAATATTAGCTCTTTTTTTAATTTACCTTTTGGTGCAATTCATTTTATTTATTTATTTTAATTTATTCCTAATCGTTCCTCTGCTTCAAAGTAATTTCACCACCAGGCTGTCATTGTAAATTTCAATCCTGTTCTATCTGAGACTTGCCATGTTAAAGAAAAGAAGAATCCCTGAATAAAAGGCACTGCCAGTGAATTCTGATTGAGGAAGTGAAAAGCTGCAGTAAAGTTAACAGAGCTCAGTGTTTATTAAGGTGCGTCTTTCTTGAGCAAAGAAAGCAGAGAATTATATAATTCAAGGGGAGCGTATACTGGCTCAGACAGAGCGAGTGTGAATTAAGAGGACAAAATCCCTCTCAAAAACAAACAAAAAAACAGGTCAAAAACAATAAGCCATACACATGATAACGGGTCAGGTGTTATTCCTAAGCTCGGCCACACGTGAAGCTCTGTTCCACTCCAATGAGAGCTGCAGCAGACATGCTTTGACATTTGACAAGGCTGATTTGTCAGGCTAATCAAGTCCTCTGTTCGGTGATAAACGAGATGGAATAAATAAACACTGCGATGTCAGATGAAAGACATGTTTACTATTTACACTCAGTCATATTCTTACTGCTCAGCCGAAAAGAATAATAAGAGCATAAACCGTGCTATTTTCTGCAGTTCTGAGGGGCTAATGTTTTGTTTTTATATTTCTATTGTACTCCAAACAAGAAACTGTGATTCATTTGTGTTGACTTTTAAAAATCCACATCCTAATGATGCTGTTTTCATAATTACCTGAATATCTGTAGATCTCAATATCTAGTTCCACACTAGTCAAATGATCTTACAGCAATGGGATTTTTAATGAAATCATAATTTGGAACCAATCCTATGGATTCTTATGAGATCAAAACGTGCAAAAATTCCCACTGGATAAACTGACACTCCTGTTTTCACATGGATTATTATAATAAGAAGGATTTTATTTTTAAGTGTTTTTATTAGGATTTGGCAGTTTCCTATACACTCTCCTTTAAGATTTCTGTAGGAAAGCCTAATGATCCATATGACCATTAAACAACAATAAATTAGGCATGGTTTGTAAATTGATGTACTGTAACATAAGAGCAATTTTATTTACCAGCCTTTCAACTTCTGCTGAATGAACGTAGCACTTCATTCCAGTTGCTTTGTTTGTGTTCTCCACAAGAGAACACCATGTACTCAGATTTTCATGATTGATAGCTATATGTGATTGCATAATTATAAATGTCTAAAAACAAACATGCATGCATCAAAGTGGCAGTTTGGAAGGCGCTGTGCTGTGCATACTGCTACTCACCTTCCTTGCGCTCCCGAAGCCGTGCTCCAGGGCAAGTTGATGAGCATCTTCGTTCGTCCCCTCCTCGCGCAGCTGGACCAGAAGATGATCGCTAAAGATGAGCTCCTCGTCCGCTGCAGCTATGAGCACCAGAGCATTGAGCAGGATGAGAGCCAGCGCTGTCCCATCTCGACAGAATCCCAGCATCGTGCTGTCTTCTCCGTGCTGTTAGTGAGTGAACGCTGTCAAACGCAGAGGAACGCTGGAGCTCTTCAGCAGGGCTCGTCAGGACGCATCTCTTCAGTCATCGGTGGATGAGGCGAGGGCAGTCGGACCGTGGTTGTGTGTGGGACCCAATCTGCATGTTCTGCCTCCCTTTAATCTATAATTCATCGGCATAAACGTGTGGCTCTTTTGCATGTGACGTTCCACGGAAAGATGCCCAATAAGCTGAAGCGGGTGTGGCTGATCGCCTCTCTCCCTCCCTCGGTAGTGTGCATGAAGTAGTGTACTTCAGCACCCTGGAGAATTCCTCCATCCACCCCGGCTATAGTTTACCCGGCTCGGATTCGCAGGGAATCCAGACCAGTTCAGATGCGCTCGATAATTTCGACTCGTTCCTCAGTTTGTTAACAAGGCTTTAAAATAAATGCAGCTCGTAATTTTGTTGAAGCGCTTATTGGCTAATTTCACAGTACAAAAGTGTGTTTTTGAGCTGTAAATCGCCCGTTTAGGGGTGTGATTCCAGACTGATGAAACTGAAGCATCTGAAACCATGTAAAGTTTGAAAAGCATTAGGTTTACATCCAACTAAAATGTTTCAAAAAAAAAAAAAATCCATGAACAGTGTATATAATTAATGATTTTGTGCTAACATTTTGATAACTTTATTAAAAACCATATGACTTTGGGCGAACAGTTTAGAAGAACGTTTGTTCTTAGCTTTGAGAAACATTTGGCAGAAAGTTATGAGCACATTCCTTGTTATCTGAGACCCAGCATCTGTTTCCCATGTATTAAATGAATGGGGACATTTGTAATCTGCAAAAAGAAAAATAATAAAATAAAATAATAATAAAAATACATTTTAAAGAGGTCATGAACTGCATTTTTATAATAATAATAATAATTATAATGTTCTCTGAGGTCCACATTGCTGTGATGCGTGAATCAGTGGGCGGGGCTAAAGTGGCAGCGCTGTAGAAGTAGGCGTTGATCTTCTTCAGCAGAGGCAGTTTTTCATGCACTATGATGTTAAGCTTGGTTTCAATAAAAGCTGTTTTTAAACTCACCAGAAAGTTTTGAATTCTGAAACTTACAGGATGTTTTTATAGTACATCCACCTGTTATTTGTCAAAAGATCAATGAAGGACTCCTTTAAAGTACTCTGAAGCCACGTGATCTTGTTAATCATGCCCACCACTTAAGCTCTCAGATCAAATAGCCTTTGTAGCCTAGATTGCTTATGTTGCGGCAAGGACTGTGTCCCCTGATAATGTGCTGTATTTGATCTGAGGGTAACAGACATCCCATCTCTCCCAGAAATTTCACACTGTAAAAATTACCGTGAATTTAATGGTAAAAGACAGTAAAAATGCTACAGTAAAAACCTGTTAAATGGTTAACGGTAAGTTCCCCTACTATATACGGTATTGGACATTACATATAATTTTACAGTAGTATACCGTCTTTGGAAGTGAAAAAGAACATATAATTTACAGTGAATAACCATAAAATGACCTTCCCAGAATTCCCTGCATTACAATTCAAATTTGATGTGTTTTTTTTGTTGAAATAACTATGTTTCTTCTTTCTTTTTTCTTATCAGTTTTGTACATTAGGGTTGTATGTTACACCTAATGTTGTTACATTAATGTTTATTGCATTATTTCAGTTTCACGTGTGTTACCATGATGGTGTTGAGTGTTTGTGTGAATGACACTGTGCACCATCTAAATATGTTAATATTTAAAAGCTGCTTGTGATAGGCTTTGGTTCATCATGTGACTCTCATCACCACCTGCTGTTGGTGGTTATCAGTGTATTATTACAAAGGTACAAAACAGATTTCAGTACTTCAATAGGTTGGTTAAAACTGTAAAACCTAAAATGTTGCTACCGTATTTTTACGGTAAAACTCTGGCAACCACAGCTGCCATTTTTTACCGTAAATTTCTGATTTTTTTTTACAGTCTCCCACATATCCTGGAAATCGAGCGTGTTAGAGAGAATACCTGTTTCCACCTGGTTTTAAGATGTGTTTTCGGTGATCTTATCACAAATGGTCAGTCAAGACATGTTACTGTTTTTACCTGGTATTATTGTGCGTTTCAAATGTGTCTCCTGTGACCGCTTATGTTCAGATTTCCTATTATTTCATCACACTGCACTACAAGGGGTTGTTTGTGCATCTATTTCATCTCCTGGAAATCATTTCTGCAGAGTGGGATATCTGTAAAATAATGTGTAGTCTAACATTGATTCCATTGCAAGCATGTATTATTGTGTAAACACTACATATCCCAACAAACTGAGGGACTAGAATAGATACAGTCGGGAAATTCAACTACTAATTCAATATTAGACCCTTAAAAATTCTTTTTTTTTACTGTAATATTCTAAAGTAAAATAAAAACTTCCAAAAAGTGCCATATACACTGCCCTCCAAAAGTTTGGAAACGCTCTAGAAGTGGGGTTTTGGACAATATTGGCATGATTTAATTTGTGATAATTTGTCATCACAGCTGGCAAAGGGGCATGTCTGACTTTGACATGTATATATTACCATTATTATGTAATCAAAATGAAAAGTATTATTGCTGGTCTTCAATGATAATGTCAAGTTACTTTAATGTACAGTATTTGCACCAAAAAATTATAAGGATTTATGCTGATATCGTCCAAAACCACACTTTGCCAGGGGTGTTTCCAAACTTTTGGAGGGCAGTGTATTTAGTTAAATAACTGTCTGTTAAAATCAGTGTAATGTCTTCATGAATGTATTTTTGGGCAGGGGAGCGAGTTATTAGCCTACATTTTGATAAAAGATTTCCAAGAAGCATGTGTTTTCTTTGGACTAATGTGCATGGATGAATTATGAATAATAACTAGGAACGTGTTGTAAGATTTTGAGTTCATTTTGACATTAAAGATTTAATGCCGGTAGCCTATATGCTGGTTTGGCTTCTTTGTAACATGCAAATAAAAACACTCCTTCATTCAGAGTAAATGAAGGCAATGAGGGGCCAAATATCCATCATCCTCGCTGACCGACTCCACTGTCATTTATTCAGCGCCGAAGGCTTCTTTTCACAGATCGCCCATAACTAACACCAATTAGAAATCAAACACGAGGTCAGGGAGGGATGCGTGTACAAACAGATGTTGTTTACTGAGCTGTCGTCTGTTGCTCATCTGAACACTACTGTATGCATAAGAGAGTGCTACAGACCCAGACTAAACCTCAGCGTCAGACTGTGCTGGCAGAGATGACTCGTCTTCTGTGGGCTGCATGTGATTTCAATAGTCATTCTTTATTGGGGTTTCTATTCAAAGTGACCTTTTGTGTCTGTGGCTCTGAACAGGCTCTCGTGTGAAGGTCATGTGAAGATCAGCGTATGTCTGGACGACTGTCGAGCAGCTTAGAAATTAATGAAGGTCTGTGACGAGGTAGTGATGACATGTAATTTCACTGTCTTCAGAGAGAAAAAAAAGGCTGTTGTTTTAGCCAGTGCTTTATTTGTTTTCTATATTTTAATTATTTGTCCAGACAAACAATTTGAGTACATATTTGAGTGTGTTTTTTTTTAGCAATGTAAATTTTTTTATTATTTAATTTTTTTAATATTTTTATTTGTTTGTTTGTTTGTTTTGGGAAATTATCCTAAAACTATGAAAGACAGCAATGTATGAAAATCAACTATGTTTAGCAGAAATATAACATTTATATATACAGTATTTGCATTATGTATTCACTGGTCATGAATTTGCATTTTTCACATTTAAAATGTAAAAACAATTCTCGGCAATTAGTAACAAAATTGGGCCATTTTCTGACCAATTACTGAGTTTGATGGAGTGACTCACAGAACCCTTACTAAAGGCCACTCTCTTGGGGATCCATGAAATTGCTAATCAGGAACCCAACAGAAAACAAATAAGACATTTTCAAGCTTGCACATTAGGAAGAGGGAAAGCTTTGCCTCTAACTATTGATTTAATTTGTTATGTGTTTGGAGTTTTCATGACCTCAGATTAATTGAAATGCTATATGGAATATTAAAAAGGTGAATAAAAATGGTGCAAAAAACATACTTATGAACACACACTTTTCCTTATTCAAATACACAAACTTTGGCAAAAATGTAAGATGCTCAGACAAGGTACTCAATCAGAGCTCATCTTTCACAGATGAAAAATGTTTGCTTTCAATGTCAAATAATATCTACTCATGTTTATATGACACAAAGACTGAAAACCGTTTACATGCAGTGCAACCTTTTTCGTGACTTTATAGTCTCAGAATCAACATATGTGATGTGCATGAATGTGAAAGTGGTCTCATACCTGCCTGGTCATGTATTGTTCAGTGCATGAGGAGGCTTTCTGCTAATGATCTCATCTCACTCACATTCTCACTGCATACGCAGCTCCAGTTCATTACCGCTGCTCCAGATATTATGTTGGTAAATCATGCATGTGTCCTCAACAGTAGGAACTACTTCGACTGTAAATCACTCTGGAAGGTGGAGCTGTAATCTTGATGAGCGTGTTTGAATGCACTTGAACAAATACTCACACACCTGCAATTTACAGCGGAGAGAATCATCTGGGCTGTTTGAGCTCTTCTGTCTTTGTTTATGGAGAGTGAAAAAATAGGGCTATTTGCAGGAATTCTGTTTAATAATCCATCAGGATGAGAACTCAGAAAGCCATAAATATTTAGTTAATTGTAAAAATAAAATAATTAATAATTAATGAATACTATTTCATTAAAGGAATAGTTCACCCCCCCAAAAAAGATTGCAGAAAATGTGCTCACCCTCAGGCCATCTGAGACATCGATGAGTTTGTTTCTTCCTCAGGTTTGGAGAAATGTAGCACTCCATCAGTTGTTCAGCAGTGGATGCTCTGCAGTGAATGGGTGCCGTCAGAATGAGAGTCCAAACAGCTGATAAAAACATCACAATAATCCACAAGTAATCCACACCACTCCAGTCCATCAGTTAACGTCTTGAGAAGACAAAAGCTGTGTGTTTGTAAGAAACTAATCCATTATTAAGATGATTATCATCAAGTATTTTGTCTAGTCAACAGGTCATATTATTTAGAATCCTTGTAATTGTTTATTTTTATTTTCATTACTGAGGAAGGCAGTAGAGATGGATATGTCTCCCCAGTATTCAGAATTGTCTATGATTATGGGTTCTTAACCTTTGATGTACACAGCCCTCCAAAAGTTTGGAAACGCTCTAGAAAAGTGGGGTTTTGGACAATATTGGCATGAATCCTTTTTAATTTGTGATAATTTTGCACTGATAAGGGACAACACAAACTACGAAAACATATTTTATTACATAATTATTATTTTTTTCGATTCATCAAAATATCCACCATTAGCAGCTATTACAGCTCTGCATAATCTGGGCTTCCGAGCTGTCAGTTTATTCAAACATTGTCTTTGAATTGGCAATCAATTGTTGAAGCTACAGTATTAAGGTGTGTGGACCCAAAAACCTTTTAAAAACCTGAGCCAAGTTTAAACCAGTAACCAGGCATCACAACATGTCTGACTTTGACATCTATATATTGCCATTATTATGTTTTATTGCTGGTCTTCAATGATAATGTCAAGTTACTTTAATGTATTTGCACCAAAAAAATATTGATATTGTCCAAAACCACACTTTGCCAGGGGTGTTTCCAAACTTTTGGAGGGAAGTGTATATTTTATTTCCATAATTTATTTAAGAAGCATTTAAAGCTCGTGTTTAAATAAACAATTTAAATTTTAAGGCAGTGCAACAATGTTTTTTTTGTTTTTTTTTGCTTTTTTTGGGGGGTGGGGGGTGGGGTTATTTAATTAGTCATTTTTTACTTTTTCCTGACAACAGTGGGAATAAAAAAGTGTGATTTTTGCTCAGATAACAGTAACACTTTTTGTT
Organism: Aspiorhynchus laticeps; assembly: GCA_023376895.1. NCBI lineage: Eukaryota > Metazoa > Chordata > Actinopteri > Cypriniformes > Cyprinidae > Aspiorhynchus > Aspiorhynchus laticeps. The sequence goes on along the minus strand of CM041801.1, from coordinate 43,163,735 downwards.
CTACTTTTATATGTCAACAAAACATTGTGCTTCTGTAAAATAAAGAAAACAAACAGGTTGTGCTTTCTCTGTTTCTGTAAACTGGAGAGCAGCACAAAACTCAACCACAGCTAAACTTGCCTCAAAGCTATAAGAAATATATCTACAGAAAGCTTGAAATGTCTACTTTAAAATGAACCAATTCAAATGGAAAACAGAAACTCTCTGGTTATGTAATCTGTATAAGGAACATTTCTCTCTAAAGGCATGTAACTGTACTGCAGAGCTGCGAGTCAGCGTTGTTAACTTCATCTCTGCAGCTGATACGCTGACTGAGGAAACACCAGTTTATTAATAAACAAATAAAATATTTCCTTGCTACTTTCACCAACACATAGTTATTACTTTTGCTGGTGTTTTGCAGCAAGATTTACTTGAGCGTGTATATGCTATATATAGCCTATATAGCCTCATTATGGTTTAGTTCCCTTCTTCCAGTATGCATTTAATTAAATTAATATAAATATGCAATGTTTAGTTGACTACTAGTTGACTAGAAAAATATTTAGTCAGGGGGCAGTCCTAGACTAGTCGCAAAATATAAAGAATATTGTCATGCATAAACAGAAAATCCGACTTCTTAATCGCCCTAAATGTAGACTTCTTTATGTAGTTTATTTTATTCTTTTGATTTCGGGTTGATATTGACATGGAGCTGACAGTGGAAAGCCTGGGCTGTGCAGTGACGCAGAAATCAGTCATGATCACAAGAAACCCCGCGGTCTGACAGATCTGGAAGTGAAGCGGAAGAGCACTGACCTTTCACTCCTTCAGACTCCTTCACCTGGTCACTCTGACCTTCTGAACATAACAACATATTGATCTGATGCTTTCACTGAGCAGCCATCGCCCTACAGAGCCTAGTATCTTTGTTTTTATAAATCTTTCCTCAGCCACCGAGAAGATGCCCGATGTCACATGTACAGCAACCCAAACAGCATCTAAATAAAAACTTGTGAAAGCATAATCACTGTATGTTGCCTGGGAAACAAGCAGGACTTTAACGTCTGGAAAGAACGAAGCTGCGGTTCCATAGCGGCTCTTCTTTCTTTGAGAGGTGAGAGGTGTACACACTTAATCACAGCCATCACATCCACACTGATTGCAGGTTTGCATGTTCACTGCTGAGAAGAGACTTTCTTTGGGTCCAATGTCTCTCTCACTTTCTTGTTCATTCAGTCAGATGAACTTTCTCGTTCAACTTTTGCATTTTTGGGTCATTTTTGACCCGTCAGAATGTGAGCTCATTAAACAGTCATGTAAATAACTGTCAGTCTGATAAAAATGTGTTAAAAAAAAAAAAAAAAACTTCTCTATAATGAATGATTGTGCAAAAATGGTATTACTATACCCTATTTTATTAATTAAAATGTAAGAAATTCTTTGAAATTTCACATTTTTTACATGAACTACAGTAAAACCCCTGTGATGCAAGATTATAATTTTTTTAAATATTCATGAGAAACTCTATTTGAAAGTTATAGGAACATATGAGAATTAGCAATATCAACTGGACTTCACTCTTTGAACTTATGACTTTGAACTTATCTCATGACTGCTCGAAAAAAAAGTCACATTTATGAAACCTGCATATTCTTTTTCTAACAAAACAGCAAAATATTACTCTGGAATGTTTTCAAATGAAATATATTCATTTTATCTGCGCAAACTCATAAATGTTCATGGTAAAAACGATGATGAATGTTTCATGTGGCAGTAAAAATAGGGTGAGTAAAATTCTCCACTTCTCTGTTTGTAGTTTTTTGCATATTCATGTTTACCATCAAAATTCAGTGCTAAAGTATTTGTGAGATATGGGAAATACAGTACAAAAAATATTTTTGAGATAACTCTAACCAAAAAAAAATAGAAAATAGTATGGAAAATAGTAGTTACAATGTACAATTTCCTTTCTTTCTTTCTTTCTTTCTTTCTTTCTTTCATACAATACACAAAAATCTCATAAAAAATACTTAAAAATGAAACAAATTATGCATATTTGGTCTTAATCCATTTCTTGTTCTAGTACTAAAAATGTTTTTCCATGTAGCTCTTCCAGGTCAAACCTGACCTGAATGTAATGGGAGGGTTACCAGTGGAGCTAAAGAAGATCCAAACTCATATCACATGCCAGTATCATTCCTTGTTCTTGAACATCAAAATATCCAGCTCAGTATAATCATGCACTTATTCTGTGATCATCCACCCCACGGTTAACACTGTCCAGCGGCACCTTATGTCTTTTCTATCAGCACAGCTGTGGGTTTCACCTCCAGAAGACCGCAGGACCCTTCAGACTGCAGAAGACACCTGTTCAACTGAGTTTGTCTGGTGATTTGTCATGTGACACAACACTGGCTGAGGTAGATTAAATTAAATCCATCCGTCTCGCTTCCCTCTCTCAGGAAACTAAATTGTCCTGTCACCGTGCCAGAGCTATTTATATTTTTGCACACCAGCTCAGGAAAAGAATGACAGATGAGTCTCTCGCATTGCTAACTCAGTGATTTGCTGTGTGTTTAGGGCCGCTGAGATACGCTTCCATCACAATCTGTGTTGTTTGGGTGCGAGGACACTCACACGTCTCCAAAATATATCACGACTGCCTGGACTGATATAACAGCATTTAAAGATCAGCTTTATGTAAGTTAGTCCTGTCCGAGGCAATTTCTCTCACAGTTCTTAGGACATATTTCCTTTGTTTCTTATGAATTTAGCAGCCATTTTGACTTGGTTCAAATGCTTTCACACAAAAAAAAAAAAAAAGTGACATTAAAACACATTTTAGGCTTAATATTAAGAAATGTGCATTGTGCACAAGTAGTGCTCCACGTAAAGTTGAATTACAATTGTTTATATTGGTAGGTCTCGAGCGATATGTCAATAAACATGTTAATACTGTAGATTTGAACTAGCCTATACTTAGTATGAAATAAAAGTATTTTAAATATATTACTTTTTTCTAGGGGCTGTGCCTCCAAAACGCTCTCAAGCGTTACAGTAATTAAGTAGCTTTTATCAGTAATTGTACTTTTTTGAGTAGTTTAAAAATTGTGTACTTTTACTTTTACTTGAGTACATTTTAAGTGACGTATCGGTACTTTTACTCCGCTATTTTCCTCCGTTTGTGGTCGTTACATGATTATTTAAATTTAGTTTTTATCCATTAATGTGATTGGATAGAGAGATAGGTCTCGTGACTTTCGTCAAATCCAATTGTGCATAGAAAACTCCCGCAAGTGCCACGTTCGGTAAATTCCCTTCACTTATGAGACTCGTCTCTCTCTCGTGTACGTTCTGCAGCAGTCACTTGGATAAGTCGTTGTTGAACTTGTTGACTTTTGATGAGTTTGAGCGTGTGATGCACGCTGTGAAAAAGTGTGTTGGAAACACTGTAAAACGATTTAGAATAATGTACTCAAATTGAGGACCAATCTGCACCTTATTGATGACCCGTGGCGTTAATACACTGCATCTGTGTCAGCGTGTGATGTAATAAAACTGCAGCTCATTAATAAACTTTTTTTTAATCCATTTTATACAATATGCCTTCATTTAGCAAGTGCACTCGCGCATAAACAATTTTCAAGTTCAACACTTTTTGTTCCATTCAGTTGTGGATGCTGCTGATTCACCGTGCGTTTGTGTTTTCTTTTGAAAAAGTTTCCCCAGAAATACTTTGCTATTTAATGCATTTTTCTTTACAAATTGTTTTATCAGCATAACAATTCGAGTAAATGTGTAAAAGGTATGGCATGATGCCATCCTTCTAGAACAATGTCCATTTAAAATTGTAACATAAATGATCAAGTTTAGTTATTCTTATTTCTTTATTGTAAAGCGCTAAAACTGGCACCGTTTTGGAGAGAAATGGGCTCTCATTTTAACCCATATCATGGTGTGTGATGCTGAACTATGAGTTTCTAATGGTGTTTGTATTTGCACTGTTCTAAACATTAATATGTGCAACAACAGCATGCTGTCTCAGTGGACACACATGATTTTAAATCTATTTTTCAAACTTTATGATTCAAATGGGGATAATTGTACTGAGAATAACTTTCATCTTTTCTTCAACTGAATACTGTTTCTGTGCTGGTTTGATGTGTTTTAAAGAGTTGGCAGTCAAAATTAAAACTGCTGGATGATAGATATTCTTCATTCTTTATGACAAACAAGATAATGTGAATTACAGAATGTACAACGTTTTTTAAATGTGACCCTGGACCACAAAACTATAGTCATAAGTGTCAATTTTTCAAATTTGAGATCTATACATCAACTGAAAGCTGAGTAAATTATATTTCCATTGATGTATGGTTTGTTATGATAGGACAATATTTAGCTGAGATACAACTGTTTGAAAATCTGGAATCTGAGGGTGCAAAAAAAAATCTAAATATTGAGAAAATCGTTCTTAGCAATGCATATTACTAATCATAAATTAAGTTTTGATATATTTACAGTAGGAAATTTACAAAATATCTTCATGGAACATGATCTTTACTTAATATCCTAATGATTTTTGGCATAAAAAAAATCTATAATTTTGACCTACACAATGTATTTTTTGCTATTGCTACAAATATACCCCAGCGACTTAAGACTGGTTTTGTGGTCCAGGGTCACAAATGTATAAATTGCAGTGTAGAGCGTTTATTATAAGGGGGTAGAATCCACAGCTCAGTACTCACTACGCAATACTCGTGAGTACTTTTAAATAGGCTACTCTTTTACTCTTACTCACACTTCATTTGTTGGAAGGTAATGGTACTTTTACTTGAGTATATTTTTTCAGTACTCTTTCCACCACTGGTTGTATACAAGAAAGAAAGAAAGGAAGGAAGAAAGGGAAAATTCCAAGAAAACAGTCCTCCCTTGTTTTTCTTGGCATGCTCTGCGTATGAATTTAGGATAATTGATGAAAAGGAAACAGGAATGGTGAGTAATGAATAATCAGACTAATTCCCAGCATGCACTTGTTTTCTATAGCACTTGAATGAATGAACCACTGATGGACAGAGAGGGACGTGTGTGATTCAGAGTCAGCTGGAGTTTCACACGAAACAATTCATATTTTAGGAAAAAAAGTTATGCTAATCAAAGAACATTGTTTTGAAAAATAAGACATTCAGAATAAAGCTTTTTGAAACAAACGAGATTATAAAAATTGTAGATTGGACGGGGGGGGGGGGGAGGTGTATCCTACAAACACAACATTGCCTTTGGCCCATTTATTTGTTTCAGTAATTCCTTCATAGGTTTTGAGTTTGAAAAAAAAAATGATGCATGCAAATGATGCATCTGTAGATTTATTTTCAGTTTAAATTACAAAAGTGTATTCTCAGACACTACATCAGTTGATGACAATGAACACCTCCAGTAATCACTGTTGCTCTGTGTGTGGCTGTAATACAGCTGAGGAATCTGAATCTGGAGTGTTTCACAGGCTTCATGTTGTGCTCTCGTTCAGCTCAGGCTTCAGTGCTGCAGCACGGCTGGATCGACTCAAAGGTGAAGCGTCCTTCCAGCTCCATCTGTGTTGTACACGGATGAAAGAACACGACACATTAGGACCGCTCTTTGAAAACGACTCCTTTAAAAGTAGGTGATACGTGAGCACAGGGACAGGTTCACTCCGTCAAGATCAAGCTGACATCTGAAATTATGCTCCAGGAAAGTAATCTCATGCAGCGGGCAGAAAAAAACAGGACAAAACAGAACTGTAATATCCTGTTAGGTGCATGATAAGATGCTTGCCAATATAACAGCACCTTAATATAAAAGCAGCCAAGGCTACACACATGCTACAGAACCATTTCATGTTTACAGTAATGCAGTCACAAAGGAAGTCTATGGGGCAAGGCATTTCAGAAATACTGCTTAAAAATATGTTAATCGACTGAAAAAAAAAAAAAAGATTTTTATTAGTTGTGAATAAATCAAAGATTATTGGGGTAGGTATTACAAGAAAATACTATTTGACTATTTCTACTTCTAAATTTCACTTGTAATTCAATGTGTTACTTGTCTTTGTAATTATTTGTGAAATTTACTAGTGAAAATTGTTTAAGTCCAACACCAGCATTTTTTTTCAGTGTTGGGTCTGTATTGGAAATATTCTTATTAAAAATTTAGATTTTTTTTTATACATGCTATATTAGGGCTGAGCGATATGGCGTAAAAATCACATCTCTGTATTTTTTGGCTGAATTGCAATATACAGTATCTCGGTATTTTGGACAATTTTTCTATTTGGATGGAAAAAAATTTTTTATATATATATATATATATAAAAGTTAAATTCACTAAACTAAAAATAAAATAAAAAAGACAAATTGTCACAGACTTGTATAAGGCTAGTTTGAATACCCCATTACAATAGTCACTTTATAGTTACTGCTATCATAAAAATACACTTACTTTTAGGTTTAAAATTCTAGCACACAGTCTGACAACAAATGTTTTAGAAAAATGTATATTTCAGTCAGAATTATTGTGCTCCGTCTGTTTGGTGCGCACTCGGTTAATCCATTTCTGACAGCAAAATGGAAATATTTCCATGACTTTCTAACATTTACAGATGGAGAATACACCTGTGAAATGAGAGTTCACTGAGGAAAACAGCACAAATCAAAGCCATTAAACGGCACAAGTACATGTATCTGTCAGAGCATCTGACGGCCGAGCTGCTTTAAACTAGACGTGTTAACTATATCTGACGAGTTATTTTAAAACATTAATATAAAGCACGTCTCATGTTTATGACAAATTAGATGATGCACTTTCCAAGCTGCAGCTCACTCTGTGTCCTTTTCTATTTTACAGATGCGTTCATATCAAACTACTGTATATCGATATAAACGGTATCGCCTCCTTCCAAACCGTTAGTAAAACATATATCAATATATCTTACAAATTCGATATATGGCCCAGCCCTATAGACTTCCATTGAAAGTGCAATACTGTAAAAATGATTTTTGTTTTCATTATTCATCATAAACATCACTTATATTATGCACAGAATTCAAGGCACATTTACTTCTATAGCACTTCACAATGCAGATTGTTTCAAAGCAGCTTCACAGCAGCTAATAAACAGGGAAATAGTTTAAATTGATGTATTCATTTTTTTTCAGTTATGAATCAAATTTCAGCTGTGAAGCAGCTCCAAAAAAGGCAATAGAGCCTTTATTCAACTCAGTTTAATTCAGTGTTGATCCAGTTTAAATAATAACATGGTCAAAAATTCACAGTTTATCAATTACACACAGAAAAATAAAGGTTTAAAATTGTACCTTTTTGGGCACAACAACTTGTCCCTGGAGCACTACCCTTAAAAGGACATATTTGTACCTTTTTTACCCCTAATAGGTAGTACCTTAAGGGTACGTATTACTTCTCTAAGGTACTAATATGTACCAATTAGGGGTAAAAAAAAGGTACAAATATGTCCTTTTAAGAGTACTGCTCCTTGTAGTTGTACCCAAAAAGATACAATTTTAAACCCTTATTTTTCTGTGTGTATGAAAACTTAAATCAGAAGACAACAGTGTCATTATTCAGCTCAATTCAGTTAATTGTTAATTCAGTTCAGTTTAACAGGGTCAATGTTACAAGGTTCATCAATTATAAAACATGCTTCCTGATTTGATCATTTGCTCGTGTTATTGAAAACAAGACGGTGAACTAATGCTCAGGTTAATGAGAGAAATCAACTACAAAGACAGACATCTGACCTGCGGTTTGGGTCAAAGCCAATGATGATCATCTTCACTGCAGCGCTACAAATCACCAGAGACGTGTGTGTGTGTGTGTGTGTGTGTGTGTGTGAGGGGCTGATGTTCTTTTCCACCTCCAAATTACATTAGCAGAAACGGTAATGGTACCTCACTGTTCTCTGTCTGCTCGCGGTACTCACGCTATCACAGAGACAACACCTGACCAGCAGAAGAACACACTCCATTAGAAAAGCAAACAGGGTCTTTACAGACAACCCAAGGCGCAAAGCTTAAGTAGGTTTCCACTTTTCCCCAGCGCAGTACACAGACTCTGATGTTTGTTCAGCCGCCACTGATAAGCCTGTTTGAGAAACAATGGAGCCAGAAATGGAAAGCATGTTATTACAAATGTTATAACACCATAATGTTTACAAGCACATTTGCAGCACTGATCATGTGAACACCTTTGTACAGATTTCCAAAGATGCTCTGGATGATTGTCAGTTCATGCTGGATAACATGATCATCAGCGTCCATGCCGGCTCGACATTAAAGCAGAGCGAGGAGAGCGGTCAGGCCTGCAGCTCTGTGGAGAAGCAACAGTGACACTGAGGCTTTCTGACAGCACACGCTCTTAGCAGAGAGGTGTGAGGTGGTAAAACGAGCCCTGTCAGATTAAAACATCTCCACGTGTCCCTGTTCGACCCCAGCCACGTTCAGGATAGCATACATGTGCTACACTGCAGAGTTTAGCAAATGTAGAAGGTCATTCAGATAAGCAGATGCATGCTTTCCATAATGTGTATACTATATATGAAAGAAATTGTGAGAGTTGCTTGTTCTACCTGTGCTTCCCTTTCCAAAAAGAAGTATACTTCAAGTTTATTTTATTAAGTATAGCTATTTAAGTAAAGTTCAAGTATACTTTATGTAGTAAGTATACAAATATCAGTGTACTAGTAGTGTACTTGTAAGTGTACTATTTCAATACTCCTTGGGACTAAATTGGCCCACTTTCTACTATATAAAACATACTTTAAAGTATACTTTGAGTATAACCGTAGTAAACTTTTAGTACACAACTAGTTTACATTAATGTTTTTAGCTTGTACTGCAACTATACTAAAAGTGAACTTATAGGTATACTGATAGATTACTAATTAAATACTTGTAGTAGCATTTTTAGTACACTTTGAAGTATAGTCTACTACTTTAATAATGCAAGTATACTCATAAGTTTTCAAGTGAATTTTACATCATACTTTAAGTATACTACTATGTCCCTATTTAGGTATTAATTTGTATATATTTTGTTATATGAATATCTGAACATACAAAACATCAAAAGAAAGAACAGAGTATCTGCTTGTAAACAACAACATTTTATTCTAGCTTCATGCATTAATTTTTAAACACTTGAATGTGGGTAAGTTTCATAAATAAAAAATAAAGAAATAAACAACATTTTGAACAAAAAGCTGATATGAATATGATTCAGAATGATAATCAAACTTAGATGGAGTCGATCAACACCCCAAAGCTTGACAGTCATTATTACCTCTTCATTGGTGATATTTTATACATAACGTTACACAGTTTTGATGCTGTATTATGTCTGATGATAGTGTTTGATTACATGTGGAAGCATCTGTTGTTTTGGTTTCTTCTTCACTTGAGTTTTTTTTGGAAATTCTGTACAGAAGAAGTGTACTAGCGAAAACACGGATTCTAGGAGCACAAGTAGAGCTCAAATATACAGTATTTAGATTTTTTCTAAGTATGTCAAGTATACGTAAATGTCATTTTAAGTATATTTCTGAAAAGTACATAAAAAGTAGACTGAAAGTACACTAAGTATACTAATAGCACACTTGAATAAACTTCTTTTTCGTAAGGGTTGTGCCAGTCTTTTCTTTTATGTGGGCTTTTAGTTTGTTGTTTGTACTCTTCAGCTGCTGTTATTTGTTGCTTTTGTGTCCAGTTTATCTCCTCGTTTCCTTTTATATTTATAGCCCTTGGTTTCTTCAGTACTTTGTCTGTTCTTGTTTCTTTCGTGTGTTTCTACATTTAAATGGATTGCCTCATGTTTGCTTCCCTCTTGTCTCTAGTATTCCTCATGCTTTGGTTTTGTTTGTAGTTTTATCCCTTATGTTATGCTTTTTCACTCTTTCAGCTTTAGTTGTAATGTTGCTGTTTGAGCATAAAAAAGATCTGCAAGGTTAAAAACACTTTTCATGAACTACAACTAGTTCGGACTACAGCGGATATTACGGATATTGTGTAGTCACAATGTTATGTGAAAAAAGGGGACAAGGCCTAATTGAGCTGCGCTAGAGACCACAAACTGTAAAACAAATAAAAATAAAAAACACATACCACTCTGAAACTTTACACTTTACACTTTAAACTTACAGCTAAGCAGATGAAACTGGTGGTTACTGTAAGGGCCGTGACATTTCCAGAACAAGCTCTAAGTGGTTGGCCAATCACAATCAGAGCACAAACCAATCAGAGCATATTTTGTATTTCGGAAGGAGGGGCTTCATCGATAGAGGAACTAAATAGGGACATTTGAGACAGACTGGAAAGAGAGGTGCTGCGATGATGTAAAATATGCAAAAGGTCAATGCATTTTTGGAACAGTCAAGCATGAAAACCCATTCTAGTAGACCTACTACACCCCAAAACCAAATCAGGACTTTGTAAAAGGGCATGACAGGACCCCTTTAAAAACTGCTGCTTCCAGTGTGATATGTCTTTCCTGACTCATTAGCCCCTTTCACACATTAAACCTGGGAAATTACCTTAAAATTACCAGATTAACTTTTCTGGTAAACACAGTATAGGTGAACCGGAGTGGCCTGAGGTTCGCAGATCATGCTGAAGCGAGGTAGTCTTCCAGGAGACGGATGTCTTGCTGGATGGAAAGCAGCCGGTTCTCTGCTGTTAAGACTTCTGTCAGGGTTGTTCGCAAGAAGGGGAGGTGAGGCGGGAATCTAAATGCAACAATCTTTAATAAAACAAAACACTCTGTAGTACAAAGAAAACTCATAATCGCAAAACTATCCTATACATATGAACAGTACGGGTATCCCAGGGGTATTAATATACAGATTTCGCACAGGTTATTTCTAGGAACTAGGCACCAGGGCAGTTCCCTGAAAACTAAATGTTCCTTAAGGACATTTTCCTGGTTGCATTAGCACTGCCAGTATGAACCCTGAAGTGATGTAAGCCAGCCACAGCTATGTTATATTAGCACAGAAAAAAGACTCGTGTAAACTGCAGAACAGCATATTGTCAGTCCTGTGTCATGTGTGTCTTGTGTTCCCGCCCTCTTGTGTCCATAGTTGGTTTGTATCCTGTCCTTGTTATGTGTGCTTATTAGTTAATTTGTGTCCAGATGTGTTTTTGTGATTATGTGTGATTAACCTGTGTATTTAGTTCTTGTTTGTTGAGTTCCTTTTCGTCTGGTCTACTCGTTACTCCCGGTGTTCCTGTGCGTCTGCCCTGCCTTGTCTTGCCCTTTTGGATCTATTAAAGACTGTTATTTTGAGTTTATCCTCGTTTTCATGTTCCTCGTTCCTCCCTGCTGTGTGCACCGTGACACATATGGATTATCATATGTTTACTTCAAATTTCTTTAGAGAGAAATACACTTTACCTCTTTGCACTCATAATTGAGTGGCATTAGCAGTAATGTATGTATAATGAATTTATAAAATAAGGTATATTTCTAATGCAGTGCTAATCGATATAGCATTTATTACAGTTTTGACTGATGTTATAAAGTGAGTTTGGAGTAAAAACTTTATTAAATGTTCTCTTCTCATTTATAAATGCTTCACAAGTTGCTTTTTCAAGTGCACGTTATAAGCGACTCTTACTCACAGTGCTTTAAGAGATGGAGCAGCATTTGTGAAACATGCAGTGCATATATTTATTTCATTAAAAATCACGATTTTGGTTTTATTTCTATCTTGCAGCCCTAAATCAACGAACAGAGCTCTTACGTGGTAATTCATATTGTGCTGGGTTAGACCCTACTCTCAAGACCATTAGTTGTAGAAACTATGAAAAGGTTCCTCCGGTGCGAAAGCCCCAACTAAACGAGTGAATTAACAAGACACAGGTGAACATAATCCATAACCAGTACCAAAAAACATAATCAGAAAACAAGGAAAACAACAAACAGGAATTAAGCAGAGGAACCAAAGGAAGCAGAAAATGCATAGAAACTTAAAAGTCCTCAAACACAAACATACTGGGACAATCGTAGACAACATACAGTGCAGTATATTGATATTCCATCTTAAACACTACTGTTCCTGTGGCTCAGTGGTAGAGCATTGTGTTAGCAGCGCAAAAGGTTGTGGGTTCGATTCCCAGGGAACACACATAGTGATAAAAAAACATGTATAGCCTGAATGCACTGTAAGTCGCTTTGGATAAAAGCGTCTGCTAAATGCATAAATGTAAACACTGTCATGTTAAAGTCATTGCACACTGAGTCTGAAATTTTCATCTGAAATATTTGCACGTTAAAAAATAAATACGACCTCACGTTGTGTAAATCACATTTACACACTGCCTCTGAAACTTTCGTCCATCAAAAAACATTCGGATCAGGTTCGATTTTCTGCGTTTTCGCATCCGTAGCATGCATTTTGATAGGAAAGGATGGGGAATACGAAAAAACGCACGCAAAAATTTCGGACTCAGTGTGCAATGACCTTTTCTCATGAAACACGAGCAGAACAATCAATGGCTAAGGTTGACTTTAATTAACCTAGAGGGAAAACAACAACAGCAGCCATCTTTTTAACAATCGGTGGTCATCTTTCTCTCCTTTTGTAACAAGATTGACTCATATATCAAACTGAATGAACAGCATGCCCCCTCTCGTTCAGGCCAGCAGGTCCTCATTTGTGTGTTCAAGAAATAAAATGGTCTTGGATGTTACCAAAACTAATACAACACACAGATCTGCTGCTGCACAAGGAAAGACAATTTCATTATTGAGTTGAATCCTGTTGGCAGGCTCAGCGACGGCAATGAAAGGCATGCTGGTTCAATACCCTCTTCAGAAAGCAGGCTTAATCAGACATCTGCCGAATAAATAACGCTCTCATAAAGGCTATTTTGCAGCACTCAAAACAAACCGTGCATTAAGCACAACCTGAGCTATAATACCAGAGAGCAAAAGGTGCCTAGAAATCCTTATTTAAAAGAATATTTCTGACTCTCGTCCATCAAGTAGCTGCGCAAGCAACTCAATCAATGAAAAGGCCATTAAGCTTAACAAACCTGCAGATCTATAAACTCTCTATTGACTCTTGAAAATAAATAAAAGCACAACAGGAGTAATGGCTAGGAAACATTTACTCGTGCTTATTGTATATGTGTGAAAGTTTGAGGCACTAAAAATAACCCTGGAGCTTGTCAACCCAAGATGCAATAGTTCATAAACCACCTGTGATACTATACACAATACACAATAATGTTTAGTTCAAACTCTAATCAGATACTCCTGCTGTAATAATCAAGTCATCCCGAAGGCCTTGATGAGCAGATTCACATGAGTTTCATTAGTGTTGATACTGAAGTCTCCAGGATCTGGACCTCCAGAAATGCAGTTGAATAGCAGTAATATTTTACTTTTTCAGTGGTGCATAAAATAAAGACATACAACCACAGTTCATAGTGACCAGGGGCCATCAACCTCCAGGAGGACAAAAATATTTAAATAGTTTTGTGCAGCCACAGTAAAAAACAAAAAAAACAAAGTACTCAGAAATGTCATTTTCTTACCGCAAAATAAACCATGTCAGACCAACGGAATTTCCCCAAATGTTGTCCCAGCAAGCATGAAGGAATGATGCAATTAGTTTTTTTTTTCTTTTTTTTTTCTTTTGTTACTTAGTCAAGCCATTTTCTGCCACTGAATAAAATATATATATATATATATAATTGCAACTTTTTATCTCAGAATTCTGACTTTTTTTCTCGCAATTGTGAGTTTGCATCTCAGAATTCTGAGAAAAAAGTCAGAATTACAAGAAAAAAAAAAGGCACAATTTCCTTTTTTATTCAGTGGTGGAATCGGGCTTCTATAGTAAGTTGCAGGGGCGGACTTAGTGAATTGGGGGCCCCAGGCAAATATAGGAATGGGGCCCTATACATTTGCACACATTTACCTAGATCAACCTTGAGGTTCCTTTTCTGTCATGATGCTAGCTGCTGCACAATGGTGCCCTAGTTCAGTCCAATGTTTCTACGTTTTGCATGTACATGTTATAATGGGATTCTTTCATTTACATTTATTCATTTAGCAGACACTTTTATTCTTTCATGTTGTAGACCACGAAATAGCAATTGATTTACCGTTGAGATACAAGTTTTAACAAAAAACTAAATAAATTATAAAATGATAAACCTCACAATTGAACCTTTAAACTGTTTTTTTTATTTATTTTAAGAAAAGGGATGCGTCAGAAGTATAAATTATTATGTTATTTAAAACGGATTTATGTGGGTGGATTTTCGCATTGGTCTGAACAAAAACTGCAGACTGGATTATTGAAAATGCACATTCATTCTATAGTCTGTACTTTATCAGGTAAAATTTTAATTTTAATTTTTATCTGTTCTAAATGTACCTTAAATTAATACTTTTCAAGTTTTTAATACTTTAATCAACATGGGCATGGACAAATATGGATGCTTTATGCAACATATTTTTTATTATTAGTGAAACCATAGTTAACATACATAGAGCATGAAGAGTAGACATGTTTCAAAGGTCATAGATGTTTTTCAAAGAATGTGTTCATGTCTATTAGACACATGAAAAAAAGAACATAGAAATACCAGGTTCCTATTACTTCTCTTTCTTTGCTCTGAGCAAATTACTTACACAAACCTGTTTACATTTTCACGACAGGGCAGCTCTTCTTCTGAACATGCAAAATGTACATTTATTATTTATTATTACATTTGTTTCCCTCTCTGTGCCCACATACTGTATTTTGATGCAGCTAAATTCTCAAATAAAATGTTTTCATTGGTATATTTTACTGTTTCTGTTGTCAGACAACGGGATGAATATGAAATAGTGACTGAAACGCGACCCATTAAGACATAACCAGCTCTCCCTTCCAAGATGTTAATCTGCTCAAAAATCATGAGTTATAATCGTGCCGTCGTCTGATCAAATCAAATAGGCTACACATAAGATAAAGACAATAGCTGTGCTGTGATTTTGGCTATACTTGCATGTAAAATTAGAGAAGCAACATATCTGTTTTAACTGAAAGCGCAGCTCCTTTCAGCCGCTCGCTGTACAGAGCAGACACAGAGAGAGAGAGAGAGAAAGAGAGAGAGAGAGAGGGGTGTGCACGCGCTGGGAAAGAGAGACCTCGCGCTCGCGCGGCAGTCAGCGTCAGGTGCATAATATTTGAATTTGCTACAAGCAGGATACACAAGAAGCACGTTCAACTCCGACATGCAGACGGTTGTCGTGGTAATAAACACCGTAAACCGCAACCGTTCACGTGTCCGCACTTAATGTGCGTCTCGTATATGAAAAGCATTTTAGGGGGCCCTTGGCTTTTGGGGGCCCAAGGCAGTCGCCTACCTTTGCCTAATGGGTAAGTCCGCCCCTGGTAAGTTGTTTGTTGTATTGCCATGTAAAGAGCTCCTCTTTCTTCATGTGTTGATTGTCATCGTTCTTAAGGTTTATGTGTCGAGTGTCGAGTCCTACAGTATGTTCAGCCATTTAAAACTATATCATGAATGTCTTTGTGTTGTAGGATGATTGTAGATCAAAGATAGTGGAGTTCACTTAGCATTGACAGAATTTTCCAGCTTTCTGTGTTTTCACTGGTGTGTGGTAGGAGGCGCTATTATGCATCTCCTGAAAGAGTATTGAACTACTGGATCATAATATGGTGAAGAAGCAGCAGAAACAAGCGACTGCGTATGTAAGCAGATGCATATGTAAAATAACGTGATCATCAAACATTAATCATTATATACTGTAAATCAAAACTGCTTAGATTTACCGATTAAAATGGTGACCCAAGAAGTGGTATTGGACTGTGCAAGAAGAGCAAGATGGATGTGTTGATAGGAGCGATCAGCTCCATCTATGTTTAGATTATCGCTCTGAATCTGTTCTAGACAAAAATGTGATTTTCTGAGTTTTTTTATCAAAATGTTTTTTTTTTATGAAACTTACCCACATTCCGGTGCAATAAAAAAAAGATTAAAAGAAGCAGAGGCTCTATTCTTTCTTTTTACATATTGCATGTTCAGATATTCAGATATTCTATATATTCTGGGTTGATTCTGGGTGCAATTAAACTTTTGAGAAAATTATAAAAAATGCTGGCAATGGCTGGCAACTAAAAAAAAAAAAGAAAACTGGTGAGGAAAGAGTTCTAATGATATATACAGCTATCAAAATGGTAAATTAATGTGTTGTGCAACTAAACGAAAATTAGCTGAACAAGAGCTCTGTTGTTGCCTTGATGATTTTATCGGCTAAATGAGGCATTGCGTTTAGTGAATGAACAGATTCACTGACAAAACAGTCATATTATAGCCTACAGTTATTAAATTACAGTTATTAAAACAATAGTCGAGAGAACTTGAAAATCTGAATTCTCAACTACTTTTTTTACAGTGCATGCCCAATCTTCTGAAGCCATACATATCCATATTCTCTATTTGTGTGATAAAATGTCACTACAAATCACATTCTGCGGGGGCCCATGCAATTGCGCGGTTTGCGTGGTGCCGAAACGCGCTACTGGACATGAGTGAGAACCGCCCGTCTCACGCATCTGTCCACATCACAGTCTTATTTGGAAGAGTTTTACTGCATTGCTTCTGCCATGAGTCCGTATAAAGAGAGCTTGTGTGGGTCAGGTTAACCTGAGTCTGACTCAACTCTCTCAATCTTTCCACTGGATTCTTTTCCTCTAATTACTCCTCTTCAAGTAAGCACAAAAATTAAATATCAGTCACAGCCGTGAGCACGCAATTCTGCATCAGCTCTTAATTGCTTTACTTAGGCTTGTTCTCTTTGCTGTTTAATTGGTTGTCATGACAAACTTCACATGCAGCAGTGAGGGAGGGAAATCGCAAAAGCCACCATGACAAAAGAAGATTAGAACAGCCAAGAGAACTGACTCTTCCGCATCGAGACGTGCCACGTCAGCTAACCGCTGCTGGAGAAGCCAGGATTGTGTGTTTTGGTCCTGGTAACTCAAGGAGAAGGCAGCTGGGCTTGTGGATATTTGGACATTTGTCACAGGTGAAGAACGGCTCTCATGGCCTTCTGCTGTGATGGACACGTGTGATTTCATCTGACCGATGCCACCTGATGTTTCTGCAGTGTGTGAACAGTATAGGGTCAAAAAACAAACATTTCAGTAAACTTCAAAAACCTAATAAAGATAGCCTACATAATAAATAACATTGAAAATAGAAAGAAAACTAGAATATATGAATATAAAACAATGAAATGCATCTTTTATTAATTTGTAAATAGTACAGTGGTTTTGTTTATTCTTGCTTCTTGCACCATAACAGACAGAGGCAGAAGCATCTATTAGGCTGCATTTGCACTAATGCACAGATTTAATATTTTGACTCAAATCAGATTTACAGTAACTAAAAACATATCTGATTGTGTTTACTTGCTAAGGCACTGCTACCATGGCCAAGAAGTGCATTTCCAAGAAGTGATGCACACATCCACATGCAGACAACTGTCAATCTGACTGCATTTGAAAAGCAAATCGAGTGTGTTTGATACAAAATGTATCATTAAATAAAAAATCTTGGGAGAAAACAGGCTCAGTCGGGGGGCCATTTCTCCTCTGGCCAGACGACCCAGCAGTTCAATTCCAACTGCAGCAAAGTAAGATTGTAAGGGCTCAACTGGTTCCAGTTGTCTTTCCCCGATGGCTGTCTAGGTGACGGGGTCCTCACTGGGGGTCTGTCTCTGGGGCTCGTCTAGGTGTCCTGGTCTCCGCTGATGTTCAGGGCTGTAGAGGTCGTCTCTAGGTGCTGATCCACCATCTGATCTGGATACGGACTGGATCTGGTGACTGCAGTGACCTCGGAATAAGAAAGAAACAGACTAATATTAATGTAGATGTCAATCTTCTTACGATGTAACAAGTACATTATGTGTTATGGGAAGTGTTGCCAGTTCCGGTTTACCTAATTAATGCAGCCTAACAATCCTTTAACGGATTTGAATATTAGAACTGTATTAGTGTGTTATGTGTACGCCAGGTTAAAGAGATGGGTCTTTAATCTAGATTTAAACTGACAGAGTCTGTCTGCCTCCCGAACAGTGTTTGGTAGATTGTTCCAGAGTTTGGGCGCTAAATAGGAAAAAGATCTGCCGCCCGCAGTTGATTTTGATATTTTAGGTATTATCAAATGGCCAGATTTTTGAGAACGCAGCGGCCGTGGAGGACTATAATGTGATAAGAGCTCGCTCAAGTACTGAGGAGCTAAACCATTCAGGGCTTTATAAGTAATTAACAAGATTTTAAAATCTATACGATGTTTAGTTGACAGAACCGGGCTAATGTGGTCATACTTCCTGGTTCTAGTAAGAACTCTAGCTGCTGCATTTTGAACCATCTGTAGTTTGTTTATTAAGCATGCAGAACAATCACCCAATAAAGCATTACAATAATCTAACCTTGAGGTCATAAACGCATGAATTAATATTTCTGCATTTAACATTGAGAGTGTAACGAGGAGTCATTGGCGTTAGGATCCATGTGCAGCTTTATTAAAACAGAATGCAAGTCAAACAGGCAGAATTCAATCACGGGCTTCAAACACAACGTAGGCAGGGCAGAATCACAGTCAGAGTTCGGGCTAAGGATCAGGGCAGGCGGCAAACACTCAGAATAATCAGATAACAATGCAGGAGGAATCAGCGTGGGCAGGCGGCAGAGAATCAGAGTCCAATTGACAGTCCAGGTCATACACGGGGAATCATACACAGTAGAAACGCTCGGAAATGTTTGCATGGCAGAACAAGACTTCGCAATGGGGTGATTGGGAGAACAGCTTATATAGACCAGAGTCAATGTGAAACACCTGTGCCGGTAATCAGCCACAGGTATGGGGTATGTGGGAAATGGAGTCCGTGAATGTTAATACTCAGGAGATGGTTCCCTCTGGTGGCGATCGGAGGGAGCCACAGAGGCTGAATTCGTGACAGAGCCCCCCCCCCCTGTGAGCGGCTCCTGACGCGAGGAGGCAAACGACGCCGGGGTCTTCCTCAAGGTCTTGGGGCAGGTCTGTCCGGGTGGTCTCGATGATAATCCGTGGTAAGTGAAGGGTCTAGGATATCCTCAGCATTGACCCAGGACCGTTCCTCCGGACCGTACCCCTCCCAGTCCACGAGATACTGAAGGAGTCTGCCCCGGCGACGAGAGTCCAGGATTTCTCTGACCTGGTAGGCCTCCTGGCCGTCAATGATGATGGGAGGGGCCCTCTGGTCACCAGCCTCGTCTAGGTTCTCCTCTCCTCTCGGACCACCAGCGGGCTTGAGCAGGGAAACATGAAAGGTGTGTGAGATACGGTAATGAGCAGGTAAGGCTAATCTAAATGAAACTGGAGTGATCTGTTTAATGATTTTGAAAGGACCCACGTACCTGGGACTGAGTTTCTTGCAGGGTAACCGGAGCCTTAGATCACGGGTGGATAACCAGACCCATTGCCCCGGTTGGTAGTCGGGGTTGGCACGTCGATGACGATTGGCCTGTTCTCTGGTGCGATGAACTGCTCTTTGCAAATGGACATGAGCTTCGTTCCATGTCTCCTCACTGCGTTGCAACCATGAATCGACTGCGGGTAGTTCTGAAGGTTCCCCCGACCATGGAAACAATGGGGGTTGGAAACCTAGGACGCATTGGAATGGAGTGATACCTGTAGATGGTTTGCGAAGTGAATTTTGAGCATACTCGGCCCATAGCAGGTAGCGACTCCAGTCGAGCTGATTTCTGTGGCAGTATGAACGGAGATAGCGAGAGAGTTCTTGATTTAGCCGCTCCACTTGTCCATTGGCCTGAGGATGGTACCCAGAAGTGAGGCTGACATTTATGTTCAGTTGTCGACAGAAGGCTGACCAGACACGGGAGGTGAATTGCGGGCCCCGATCAGACACTATATCCTCGGGCAGACCATAGAACCTGAATACATTGTGGCATAGAGCTTCGGCCGTTTCTAGAGCAGTGGGAAGTTTGGGAAGTGGGATCAGTCGGCAGGCCTTGGAGAAGCGATCAACTACTGTGAGGATGGTGGTGTGGCCCTGAGAGGATGGTAAGTCTGTCACAAAGTCTATGGCCAAGTGTGACCATGGGCGTTGTGGGATGGGTAATGGTTGAAGGAGTCCAGCAGGTAGTTGATGCGGAGACTTGGCTGTATTGCAAACAGTGCAGTTCTGAATGAACGTGATCGTGTCAGTTCGGAGGGTGGACCACCAAAACTTGTTATTGAGAAGATGTACTGTGGCTGCAATACCTGGATGACCGGAGCTGGGAGTTGAATGGACCAGTTGCATCACTCTCTGTCTTAATGCCAGTGGAACGTATGTGAGATTGCGTGGAGTTTCCGCCGGTGGTGGATCAGTGATCTGAGCTTCGGTGATTTCAGTTAATATGTCCCACTGCACGGGTGCAAGAATAATGGTGGATGGAATAATGGATTCTTGATCTGGGGATTGAGAATCTGACTCGTGGAGCTGAGAGAGAGCATCTGCTTTGGTATTTTGAGAGCCTGGACGGTAAGTAATTTTGAAGTTGAACCTGGTGAAGAAAAGTGACCATCTTGCCTGTCGGTGATTGAGTCTCTTGGCTGATTTCAAATACTCCAGGTTACGGTGGTCAGTGAGGACCGTAAATGAGTGTTTTGCCCCTTCCAGCCAGTGACGCCACTCCTCGAATGCTGCCTTCATAGCGAGGAGTTCGCGGTTGCCAACATCATAATTCTGCTCGGTCGGGTTCAGTTTGCGGGAGAAGAACGCACAGGGATATAGCTTGGGAGGATCGCCCCTGGCGTTGTGAAAGCACTGCTCCAATGCCCGTACTGGAAGCGTCTACTTCCACAATAAATTCTAGGTCTGGGTCGGGATGATGCAGGATAGGAGCGGTCGTGAATCTTTCTTTCAGCGATCGGAATGCTGCTATTGCTGCCGAGGACCAGATGAGACGATGTGTTCCCTTTTTGACCATGGACGTCATGGGGCCAGCGACTGTACTGAAGTTACGGATGAAACGTCTGTAGAAGTTAGCGAATCCTAGGAAGCGTTGTAGCTCTTTGAGAGTGGTAGGCTGGGGCCAGTTAACTACAGCTCGCACCTTCTGTTCGTCCATGGCGACCCCTCCTGAACTGATCACATATCCGAGGAAGGAGATGGTCTTTTGATGGAACTCGCACTTCTCTGCCTTGGCGTACAGTTGGTGTTGAATGAGACGTTTTAGGACTGTTCTAACGTGTTTGACATGTTCTTCATAGGTGTCGGAGTATATCAGAATGTCATCTATGTAGACGATTACCCATTGGTTCAACATGTCTCTGAAAACGTTGTTGATGAATGACTGGAACACTGAAGGACTATTGGATAGCCCGAATGGCATAACGAGGTATTCGTAGTGCCCGGTAGTGGTAGAGAAAGCCGTTTTCCATTCGTCCCCTTCACGAATGCGGATGAGGTTGTAGGCACAACGGAGGTCCAGTTTGGTGAAATATTTAGCTCGTCTGAGTTGTTCAAGGGCTGCAGGGACGAGTGGTAAAGGGTAACGGAACTTGCTGGTGATATCATTGAGAGACCGGTAGTCGATACAGGGACGAAGACCTCCATCTTTCTTCTTGACAAAGAAGAACCCTGCTGATGCGGGTGATGTGGATGGACGGATGAATCCCTTAGCTAGCTCCTCCTCAATGTACAATTTCATAGCCTCTGCCTCAGGCTGTGACAGTGGAAAGACTCTGCCCTTGGGAGGTTGTGATCCTGGGAGAAGATCGATGGCACAGTCGCTGGATCTATGGGGAGGTAAGTGCGATGCTTTGACCTTGCTGAAGGCCTCGGCTAAATCTTGATATTCCTCGGGCAGTGGAACCTTCAAGGATGTCTCATTCCTCTGTTTGACGGGCTTGCTGCTGAGACAATTCTTCCGGCAGAAGTCCGACCATCGAGTGATCTGTCTCTCAGTCCAGGAGATAGAGGGGTTGTGCCGCTCCAGCCATGGAAGGCCGAGAATGATGGGGTTTTGTGGGGATTGGAACACGAACAGACGGATGTTTTCGTTGTGGAGAACTCCGATACTCAATTGGATCTCCTCCGTGGTAAATTGAATGCAACCGGAGCCCAGAGGTCGGCCATCTAGTGCTGCGACTGCCAAGTGAGAGTCACAGGAAACAAGAGGGATATTATTACTTTTAGCGAATGACACATCAATGAAATTGCCTGCCGCCCCTGAGTCGATCAATGCCACCGTCTCTATAATCCTCCCATTAAATTCCAGAGTAACGTCAATCTCCAAGTTGGTAGTAGATTTAGGAAATACACTCACCGCAGCGGGGTTACGGGATGGACGAGTGGGACAGGATGCTCTTAGATGCCCAGGTAATCCGCAATACAAGCATAAGCTCTGTCGAATGCGTCTCTCTCTCTCCTCCTCGCTGAGGCGTGTCAAGCCTATCTGCATGGGTTCTGTCTCTGGGTTAGCCGTTGAGGGTGTGACGAGAGATGCAGGCAGACGGTTAGTGCGACGGGAGCGAAGGAGATTGTCGATCTTAATGGACAGGTCGATGAATTGCTCCAGTGACTTTCCCTCGTCGCGACAGGCGAGTTCGGACTGCAGTTCAATATTCAAGCCCTTACGGTAAAGAAGTCTGAGGGGATCGTCTGTCCATCCCGTCTGAGCTGCGAGAGTGCGGAATGAGAGAGCGTAGTCAGCCGCCGAACTCCTTCCTTGACAGAGAGTTAGTAGTTGCTCACCCGCTTCCCTTCCTCCTGCAGGGTGCTCGAATACCTCCTTGAACCGTTGAATAAATGCCCTGAATGACGGGAAGGTGGGTACATCTTCACGCCACACTGCGGTGGCCCAATCCAGCGCTCTCCCCGTGAGAAGTGAACATACGAATGCGATGCGGGTCTCGTCTGTGGGATACAGCATGGGTTGTTGGTTAACAAACATTGAGCATTGAAGTAAGAAGCCCTTACATTTGGCTGGAGATCCATCAAACTTCTCCGGGAAGGCGAGACGAGGGCTGGAGGTGGTGGAAGTTGCGTGGGTAGGAGGTGGAGCAGAAGCGCTGGGCTCTGGGTGACGAAGCGCTTGCAAAGTCTTGACCAGTTCTTCGGTCACTGAGGTTAGTCGGTTGAGCTGTTGCTGGTGTGTGGCCAGGACCGACGCTTGGGCAGAGACCTCGGTGGAGAAGTGGTAGAATGCTGCTGGATCGAAGTTTGGCGAAGTCTTCTGTAACGAGGAGTCATTGGCGTTAGGATCCATGTGCAGCTTTATTAAAACAGAATGCAAGTCAAACAGGCAGAATTCAATCACGGGCTTCAAACACAACGTAGGCAGGGCAGAATCACAGTCAGAGTTCGGGCTAAGGATCAGGGCAGGCGGCAAACACTCAGAATAATCAGATAACAATGCAGGAGGAATCAGCGTGGGCAGGCGGCAGAGAATCAGAGTCCAATTGACAGTCCAGGTCATACACGGGGAATCATACACAGTAGAAACGCTCGGAAATGTTTGCATGGCAGAACAAGACTTCGCAATGGGGTGATTGGGAGAACAGCTTATATAGACCAGAGTCAATGTGAATCACCTGTGCCGGTAATCAGCCACAGGTACGGGGTATGTGGGAAATGGAGTCCGTGAATGTTAATACTCAGGAGATGGTTCCCTCTGGTGGCGATCGGAGGGAGCCACAGAGGCTGAATTCGTGACAGAGAGCATAGGTCTCAGTTTAGATATATTTTTAAGAGGAAAAAAATGCAGTTTTACAAATGCTAGAAACGTGGCTGTCAAAGGAGAGATTACTATCAAATAGCACACGTAGGTTCCTGACTGATGACGAAGAATCGACAGAGCAGCCATCAAGTATTAGACAGTGTTCTAGGTTATTACTTGTGGGGGTTTTAGGTCCGATAATTAACACCTCTGTTTTTTCAAAATTTAGCAGTAAGAAATTACTCGTCATCCAGTTTTTTATATCGACTATGCATTCCATACGTTTCTCAATTTGGTGTGTTTCACCAGGCCATGAAGAAATATAGAGCTGAGTATATAATATCTCCCAAGGGTAACATATAAAGCGTGAAAAGTAACGGCCCTAGTACTGAGCCTTGAGGATCTCCATACTGCACTTGTGATCGATATGATACTTTTCATTCACTGCTACGAATTGATGGCGGTCAGATAAGTACGATTTGATCCATGCTAATGCCCTTCCACTAATGCCAACAAAGTTTTCTAGTCTATTCAAAAGAATGTTGTGATCGATAGAGTCGAATGCAGCGCTAAGATCCAGTAGTACTAATAGAGAGATACAATCACGATCAGATGATAAGAGCAGGTCATTTGTCACTCTAATGAGAGCAGTCTCAGTACTATGATACGGTCTAAATCCTGACTGGAAATCCTCACAGATATCATTTTTCTCTAAGAAGGAATATAATTGTGAGGATACAACCTTTTCTAGTATCTTAAACAGAAAAGGGAGATTTGAGATTGGTCTGTAATTAACTAGATCTTTGGGGTCAAGTTGTGTTTTTTTTTTAATGAGAGGCTTAATAACAGCCAATTTAAAGTTTTTGGGGACATATCCTAATGACAATGATGAATTAATAATAACCAAAAGAGGATCTATGACTTCTGGAAGCACCTCTTTTAGTAGTTTAGATGGAATAGGGTCTAACATACATGTTGTTGGTTTAGATGATTTAACAAGTTTATACAATTCTTCCTCTCCTATAGTAGAGAATGAGTGGAATTGTTCCTCAGGGGATCTATAGTGCACTATTTGATGTGATACTGTAGCTGAAGGCTGCATGATTACAATTTGATCTCTAATAGTATCAATTTTGGAAGTAAAATAGTTCATAAAGTCATTACTGCTGTGCTGTTGGGAAATGTCAACACCTGTTGATACATAGTAATGAAGTACCAGTACTAAGCATAGCAAATCATACTTTATTTAACTATGATTATGTTTACAACTATGACTTTGCTTATGTATGAGTTGCTCTTTATGCAGAGCTTTCCAAATTAGGCAGCTGATAGGCTGTAGACAGCAAGACAGCTCAGTATGGTGTCTGTTATAATCTGTGGTGGTGATGGTCAGTGAGCAAGTAATTGTAATTTCTGCTCTATAGTAGTGTCTACCAATGGTCAGTGCACAGCTATGATCGGTCAGAGATACGCACACGACTCAGATTCGAATCATTACAGGTGAGTAAACCGATCAGCAGGTGAATTTCTTTGCAGGTCCAACAACAGAAGGAGCAAACACAGCATCTCACATGAGGAATAAACCACAGTGAAGGAGAAGCTACGGGGGGTTTGGGGGGGGAGGTACATCTTAGTGTTAAATTGAACTATAGATACATTCTTTGTGTGGCTAAAACTCATTGGTCACACTTTATATTAAGTTGCCTTAACTACTATGTGCTTACATCAAAAAATAAGTACAATGTACTTATTGTGTTCATATTGTATTGCAAAACACATTTGCTGCTATTGAGGTGGGATATGGGTACGGTCGGGGCCAGGTTTGGTGGTATGGGTAGGTTAAAGGGTGGGTTAAGGTGTAAGGGATGGGTCAACAGTGTAATTATAAATGTGAATACAGAAATTAATTACAGATATAACTACATATAGGTATTTTTAAAAATATAAGTACAATGTAAAAACATGTATGTACACAATAAGTGCATTGTATCAAATGATTCATTTAAATGTAAGTACATAGAAGTTAAGGCCACCTAATATAAAGTGGGACCAACTCATTTAAATTGCATAAAACAATTCAAATCTGAAATTTTAACTCAGATCTCTTGCCGTTTTCTGCTAAGTGGCTCTCAATGGCACAAACACACATGGGTGTATGATTAACAGATTGCACTGTAGTGTAGTGTCATCACTTTAAATTAGGTGAATTCAAGTTAATTTGTGACATTGTTGTTGCTTTGGGAATTCATCCTAAAGAACATATAGTCTTCATGTTTTTGGCACATCCTCGACCGAACCACAGGCTCATTTACCTCACAATTACAGCAACAGTGTTGCTACGACTTTATTCTCATAATTTTGACTTTATTCTCAAAATATTACAACTTTAATTTTATAATCTTAGATTTATTGAGATAGATATTAATCCTGAGCAAAAATACATAAAACAACAATTCATTTAAACTCTTCTACTCTCTTTTGATGGTTATGGCTAGAAGGGATACAGCTCCGACCTGAAACGAACAATGAAATTAATTTTCTACCTATTAGATTGTGTTTTATTAACGTCTACACCTACCCCAACACTAAACCTACCCATTACAATAATGAAAAAATAGTAATTGTTGTACAGTGTGACAAAAATGACGCTGTATTGATGTGCGCATACCACCCAGTAGCACCATAAGTATACCTTCTAGCCTTAACCTCTTTTGACATTTAGAAGCAAAGCATGCTGGGAAAATCATTTCTGCTGTAACTCGTTGTCACGAATCCGGTTCGTGGCCTTCCGTCCGACTGCCTCAAGAGGTCGCCTCTCCATCATATTGACTCTCAAACCACACAGACATGTCACTCCAAACTACAGTTCCCATCATCCATTGCACTGATAACACACACACAGCTGAATGCACTGATTACACATACACAGCTGAATCCAATCAGACACGCTTTATAAGCCTTGGACTTCCTCTTTCAGATTGCTGAGTATTGTCTAGCGTTTATCGCTCTCCCAGTGATAGTTACATCACAGAGCCCTTCCATGTTTTCGGAGTCTAAGTACAAGTCTAGTTTATCTAGTTTATTGCCATGAGTCATTCCTATCTTTATCCTAGCCTGTGTATCTCGTTTCTTGTCTGATCTCTGCCTGCCCTGAAGTTTATAGCCTACCTTGGATCTCTCTTTAGTCTTGTCGTTTTGTACTCTGTTTGCTCCTGCCTGGACTACTGCTCACGTTATCGTATTACCCCTCTTGTCAAGCCCTCTGGATATTGTTCACCGATCGAAGATCCACGCTTGCCCTAAGATTACTCTTGTGTCTTGCCCGTGCCATACCCATTTGCTGTTGTTTGACCCTGCCTGTGTTTTGACTATGTTTACTAATAAAAGCTTGCACTTGCATCCGCTCGCCTCACGTCTCGTCGGCTCCGTAACACTCGTTCAGTTCGAGTTATGCTTAATATAATTAGTTATTATCATAACTTTTTTCTATTAAGTATTGCACTTATTTGAATAAAATTAACTTGTTTCATTTGAGGGTTTCGGATGAAGTGGATAATTTCAACATTACAGGTTCTAGTCGGTGAATTTATTGAATTTATCCAAATCCAGAATGTCAGTGTTTTTCTCCCATCACCTGTGTAAAAAAAATCACAGTCAAATTGCCTAGGTTTTTTTTTTTTTTTTTTGACAAACACCAAGGTAGTGTGATACTTTAAATGCCATCTGAATCCACATCTCTAAGTTTACAAGAAGAGATCAATCCAGAAGTCGGTTTGTAAATCCTTTTTGACCACTGCCAAGCAATGTACATAACTGTTGCACTACACTGTAATGTGCATGCACTTTAAACATGAACACTATCACAGAAATGCTGGAAATTTTACATGAACATAAATGTGTGTTGGCAGTGTGTATCCACAACCACCCTATAATCCCCACAAATCATAACCCCTTTCTCAGATTCTTGTCTGTGATGTCACACAGACACAGGCCCCTCCCACGATTGTTGATTGACACTGGTGTTTTACCTTAGACCCGCCCCGAGTGAGCTGTCATCAGTCTGCCATTGTTTTGACGCCAGAGCAGGGGTAGACAATAATGTCTTCTAAGCGATTGAGGTGTTTTGTTGTTGGATGTAATAATGAATATAGCAGTCGTTATTTACTCCCGACATCTGAGCCACTGAAGACACAGTGAATTATGTTTGTTTTTAAAGGGTATGCTCCCCCCGATCTACCTAAATGTGTCTATGTTTGTGCGATTCAGTTTACACCAGGCTGCTTTGAAAACAAGGGTCAGTACAAAGCATATTAGGATGGATAGGAACAAACTGTTCGTGATCCAGCTTCACTTCCAGAAGTAAGTGAGTGTAAGTTAGTTTGTTTTATGAATCTTTGCAAATCACCTTTTTGATTAATGTGCTAGTTAGCAAGTTCCGCAACCAATGCAACTAAATTGTCTATACCGAACGCAAGCATCACGGCGCAAAAAAATACTGTAGAACTCATTATAATCAGTGATGCTGTCTACACTGGATGCGGTGCGACACAACAAATCCCCGACAGTAAACTGATGCCTCGTTTTATTTATGACGTACTGACACAAAGTTCAAATGATTTGCTTTGCAATATCCTATTTAACTGGCATTCACTACATTACTCTAAGGTTGCCTTTGTATTATAAATACAAAATGTATTTTAAATATTTTTTGAGCAGTTGTAACTGCATGAATAAGAATGGTGACTTTAATGCAAGAACGGAAGAGAGGGGCGGGGTGAGTAGAGCTCATTAGCATTTAAAGGAACATGCACCGAAACGGGTCACTGTGAACAGAGCAGTTTTTGACAGGGTAAAAAGGGTGTTGTTTTACACTACCACTGAGAAATTTTAACCAAAGTATGTTATTGATTTTTCATGAAGACCCTAAAGAATTATATCAACTTGTGTGTGTGTGAGAAAGAGACAGAGAGTCTGTGAGAGTGTGAGTGTAAGTGTGAGTTTTGTGTTTCTAATTAATTCATAAATGTGATCTAACAAAGGTAAATGGCAAATATTAACCATGTATGCTGTTTATATCGCTTGTAATTGGGTTTAAGTAAACACCTGTTGAGTATTTTAACATAAAATTTTTGATTGTGTTGAATTAAAAACCCAAAATTCTGGCTGAATAACAAAAATATGAACACCACACAAGGGTTAAAAATTGAAAAAAATGACATACTCAGTTTAGTAAGAAAATATAGTATGTATTAGTCTAGGTCATTGATTTTGTCAACCACCTACATCAACCCAAACATACCGAAAGGAAAACTGCTGTATGGCCTTGGACAGTTTGTCCATTATTGTTACTGTGGTGAAGTCAAAACAGCTAAAAACAGCTCGTTCAGGAAGCAGACAGCGTTATATCCACGTCAGACTGAATCACTCTCACAGATCTGACCTCCGTAAGAGGTTACAGGTAATACTTCAGCAGGAAAATTTACTCTTTCAGTAGATTAAGACTAAGGATAGTAGTTTAATATATTTTTTAAATAGTTTTTAAATATATATATATATATATATATATATATATATATATATATATATATATATATATATATATTATTGCCTATATGCACAGCTGCATTACACATTGCAAGAGATAGTCAGTAACGTAATCCATTACATTAAACATTTTAGGTTTCAGACTACTTTTTGATTACTTTCAGATTACTTTTGTCCTAACTCGTTTATCAAATTCATTTAAATAGGGTAATCTTGTACCATTATGATGTAAAAATACAACCAATGTCAGAGAACTGTGAACATGCAATTATAATAACTTAATAATTAAAATATTTATTTTAAAATCTCATGGGTGCTTAAAGGGGTCCTTGATTATGATTTCACTTTTTTAACTTTAGTTAATGTGTAATGTTCCTGTTTGAGCATAAACAACATCTGCAAAGTTCAATGAAAAGGGAGATATTTTCTTTTACAGAATTTGCTTTTTAAGGCTGACAACAAACGGCTGGTAGGGACTACAAGGAGCTTCTTCCTTGGTTTGTGACATCACAAACCCAAACATTTACATAAACCCCACCCCCGGGAGCACACAATCACAACACACTGGGCCAGCTGACCAATCTGAGCCCATTGTGTATTTCTGAGGAAGGGGCTTCATAGAATCAGGAAGTCATTAGACCATTTTTAGGACAACGGAAACAGTGGTAAAATATATTAAAAATAATGCAATTTTCTTTTAAAAAACGAAGCATGAAGACGTTACAGTGCCCCCCATAAACACAATCAAGCCTTTGAAAATAGCTGGTTGACCACCCCTTTAAAGCAAATACATTAGGTGAAAGATGTTCAGATGACAAAAAGTTTGGGACTGTCTGCATCACATGTAAATAATGAGTTTGAAAGGCAAAAGCCTTTCAATTATACATAATAACACATGGTTAAATAACCTACTGATTGATCATTTAAATAAAAATGAATGTGTTCATCAGTAGTTGATGCAATATTGAAACACTTCTTTAACCTGAAATGATTTTTTGTAAATCCAAAGGTCAGATGCTGTGTAGCTGTATCTGATCTCTGTGTGAATGTCCACAAAACTGAAGATTTTCTGAGTGTATATAAGCGGCAGGCTATTTTAGAAAGGAAATTTTCAAAGATGAAAAAGAGGAATTCTAGAGAATCAATAAATTATGAATACCTTATTGCTATTGTGTGAAATATGTAATCATGTAATCTATAAAAAGTAACTGCAGTCTGATTACAAGTATTTTAAAATGTAATTTACTATAATTACAAGTACTTAATTTTTGGAATCTGATTACATAATCCAGATTACATGTATACTACCCAGCTCTGCCTATATGCAATGAAAATGACTTCTGTTGGTTGCTGTAATGTATTTTATAAGAGATTTTGATTTGATTCATCCTGAGGTTTTCATTTTCAGCGAACGCAGAATGCTTTTGGGAGTTCGAATGAACTTGTTTTATGAAGAGAGAAATCCTCATATTGTGAATCTGTGTGAGATTCAGGGTCTCCATACGCACTTTGAATAAAGACAGATGAATGTGATGTAATTATTCCAGCAGAGCAGCAGAGAGACACATGAAATACCCTTCGAATGAATGACTCATCCTTGTTCTTTTCTCTTCGGTACATTATGGGATGTCAATACTTTAGATTCGTGTGCTGCTAATGCAAACCCTGCAGTCAGGATTCATTTATACATGGAGCAGAGAATAAGAGAGAGAAATGTGAAAGGACAGAATGGAAGGTATAGAGAGAAACTATATGAGAAAGTCTTTTGAGGACACAAAAGCAACATCTTAGTTTAATTAACGCTTAGCTATCAGTAAAATGAGCATACAGTGTGACAACTGAACAGCTTATCCTAAATGTTAATTAGCTTTTATTAATTTTGTAGCTCCTTGTCATTTCTGAAGGCCTCCGTGTGTCTTAAAGATGTCAGACAGACTTCTGATGTTCACTTAAAGGGATTGTTCACCCAGAAATGACAATTCTGTCATTTAATCACGCTCGTGTTGTTCAAAATCTTGTTCCATGGAACACAAAGTTATTTAGCTGAATGTTTAAGCTGCTGTTTTCCATCAAATGAAAGTGAATGACTGCCAATATCAAAAATGCCAGCAACCATATAAGCAACACAAAAGCATCATAAAAGTATATTATACCATATATGAACAATATTATTTCACTTAAAGGGGACATATCATTTTTCTACCAACCCAGAAAACGTGAAAAAGAACAACGCAGTATTTTTTTTATTATTATTATTAATCCTTTCTCTACAAGCTTGTAAAAAAATGAGATTTTGCTCCCCCGTGACATAGAAAGGGGATCTTATTATAATATGTGACCATGGACCACAAAACCAGTCATAAGGTTTAATTTTAAAAAATTGGGATTTATGAATGATTTTTTGCATTAAAAAAATTGATAATTTTGACCCATACAATGTATTGTTGACTATTGCTACAAATATACCTGTGATACTTAAGACTGGTTTTGTGGTCCAGGGTCACATATTATTATTATATTATTATATATTATTATCTTATTATAATATCACTGCCCCTTTAATCTGCACGTTTCCATCCACGGTGCGACCATTGTGTTTTTCCTAATGACAACATTGTACCAATTCTAACGCCATGGCAAACGTTTGAGCAAAGCATGCTAACTGTTCTGTCTTTGGCTGCACTGACGAGCACAGAACACTGTTTAGAGTCCCAGCCTCAGAGGAGACAACAGAGCAGTGCATTTATTGATTTATTTACTGTATATTATGCTGCTGCCACTCAGATCCAATATAAACATGCAATTTATTTCCCAGCAGTCTACCTTCACAGACATAACTGGCTGCTTTTGTAACTCGTGTATTTTTAACATAAACTTGTGTGTATTTGACAGTTTAAGCGCAATAAGACATGAAAGAGAACTTAGTTTAGTACTCACATGATGCTTTCTGTGTGCTTGCTTAGGATGTGTGTGCTCAGAAAACCGTATATCAGAAGTTTAAACTGATATGGTTTAAAACGCATGATTTCAGAATGATAGACATGATAACCAAAACCAAACAGATGTTTTTTGGCAGAGATCTGAGATACCAACTGTAATGTTGTGAGTTTTTTTTGTAATTGTTCCAGCAAACTTTTCTTTGTGTTAACGATTGAAATGGTTTCCAAATTGTTTATTTAATTAGGCAAACAATTGTTTATATTATTTTATTTTAAGTGTATGATCTTTATTTGTTTATCTTGTGGAACAGGAGAAAAATAGGTGTTTTTGTTCATCATTAATATTTTGAGTTATTCCGGGAGTGACGTCATTGATAGTGGACCGGTCGCTCCTGCTCTCTCAGAACAGCCTGTGACTGGAGAGAGTCAGCTGAATCACAGCGAGTCTGAAGGGGTGTGTGTTAATTGTCTGTCCTCTTTCAATAAACTGCAGACTCGCTTCCCCAAAGAGCCTGGTGTCGGTGGTCTATTTGTGGTGCAGGGTGAAGTCCGCTTGTTACGTCTCCCTAATTATTTGGCATCTAGGGTTTTGGGAGGCAACACAAAACATTTGATAAGTAAAAGGATATTTAAGCTAAAACACTTTTCCCTGCTGTTAAGGTGTGGTGTGTGCGATTAGGAAGCAGACAGAGGCAAAACTGAATATCAAAATTGCATTTAGTGAGAAATAATTCAATATTACAAAGCTCACAATTAATAATAATAATCATACAAACAAACCCGAAATACCTTTAAACAAACCAACAAATATCTATTTACAAATTATATACAAATGTAATTGATTAAGGACAACAATAGCGAGGGACAAGAGTGGTGCTAAAGAAGAGAAAATAATAAAACAAAAACCCTCTGACTAGCACCGATCAAAACTAAGCTAAACAAAGAAATCAAGGAAAATAACATCTTCAGCGTAGAACGCCATTAACTATGCTGACTGACAAACAAAATACAAAAGTTGGCACTCACTCATAAACTAGTGTATTTAGACAACTTTACCCTGCGTGTAGTACGATGTAAGTCACGTGACATGCTGAACTGGTCCCATCACTACATGTCGAGAAGGACTTGAATAAACCGAGAGTCGAGTCACAGCAAACACACAGTAAGGTTTCACAAAGAGAAAAGCCTAAGCACAGAAAACAACCAAAATCAGGAGTAAAACCACAGCAGACGTGGGAGAGCAAACAAATGAAAAGCAAACGCTCTCCCGAACTCGCGTCACATCCGGGTCTTTATACGCGCCCCCTAACGTCTGATTGGTCCTCCAAGCGTAGAGTAGAATTGGTGATTGACGGAAGCATAGTCCAATCACAGGGCCTGTGAGGTGAGAGTGAGACGAGAAAGAAAAAGGAGGAAAAAAAATCCCTCCCAGACCATACGGGACGTAACACCCTCATCCTTAAAAACAAACATATACGTCTGTTTGATAGAACCAACTTAGCAAAGTAAGAACTATTCCTTAGATCCGAGACAGAGCATCTGCCACTACGTTATCCGTACCTTTCTTGTACCGGATCTCGAGATTGTAATCCTGAAAAATAAGAAACCACCTCATTAATCTCTGGTTCTGATTACGCATACGTGAAATAAAGGTTAAAGGGTTGTGATCAGTATAGACAATCACAGGAGAAGTAGAAGAACCGACATAAACCTCAAAATGTTGGATTGCCAACAACAAGGCCAAAGCTTCCTTCTCTATTGTTGAATAATTCCGTTGACTTCTATTAAACTTTTTAGAGAAGTAACAAATGGGGTGATCGATTTCATCTTTATCCTCCTGGAGGAGTACAGCTCCAGCTCCCACATCACTCGCATCCACCTCCAATTTGAACGGCAATGTAAAATTTGGAGCTGCCAGGACAGGCTCACTACACAACAACACTTTAATATTGTCAAATGCCGTTTGACATTCAGATGACCAAACAAACGGTTCTGCAGGACTGAGTAAAGAAGTTAATGGTGTAGCAACAGAGGAGAAATTGCGACAAAAACATCGATAATAACCGGCCATACCCAAAAATCTACGCAACTCGCGTCGGGTTTTAGGCACTGGAAATTCGTTTATAGACGAAATTTTAGCCATCACCGGGCGTACCTGACCATGTCCCACCTGTTTACCTAGGTAGGTCACCGTAGCCTTACCGATTTCACATTTGGCTAAATTCAATGTTAAAAAAGCTTCCTGTAAACGCTTAAAAACAGTCTCTAGAAGTGATAAATGCTCAGACCAGCTCTGTGAGTAAATCACTAGGTCATCAAGATAAGCATTGCAATTCGGAACGTCAGCAAGAACTAGATTAACCAATCTCTGAAAAGTGGCTGCGGCATTTCGCAAGCCGAACGCCATAACTTTGTACTGCAGGAAACGGTCTGGTGTTACGAAAGCTGAAATTTCTGATGCTCTAGGAGTTAATGGAACTTGCCAATATCCTTTGAGTAAATCCAACTTACTCACGAATCTGGCAGAGCCAACGCTGTCAACACAGTCCTCCATTCTTGGCATAGGAAAACAGTCAGGTACTGTTACAGCATTAACACGTCTATAATCTGTACAAAAACGTGCAATACCATCTGACTTCTGTACTAAAAGACATGGTGAACTCCATGAACTAACACTAGGACTAGCCAAATCCTTCTCCAACAAATACTGAACTTCTTGCTTCATAACCGCTCTTTTAATAAAGTTTACTCTATACGGGTGTTGTTTAATTGGCTGGGCATCACCTACATTAATGTCGTGCTGTAAAACATTTGTAAGTGTGGGAACATCACCTAGTATAGAAGAAAACTTACTAAAAAGTTTAACAACATCTTCCCTCTGATTAGTGCTAAGATATGCTAAGAAACTTGACAAATTGGCTAACGTTTCGGAATTGGTCAATCTGGCAGACAAAAATGGAGCATCAGACTCCAAGCCTTCCAAATCATCTTGCTGCTCAACCACTGGACTTTCGTTACACACGATCCCTACTGGATGGATGGAATCGTCTACCTTCTCGTGAAATGACTTCGCAACATCTCTGGTATGGTAAGCTTTTAACATGTTGATATGACACACCCGTTTTTGACGTTTTCTGTCTGGTGTACTCAATACGTAATCGGTCTCACCCCTCCTCTCCAGGATCTCATAAGGACCTGAAAAACGTGCTGTTAATGCCGATCCAGGAACAGGAAGTAAAACCAGGACCTGGTCGCCCACTGCAAAAGATCTTTTTACAGTAGATTTGTCATACCACATTTTCATCTTACCCTGTGCTTTAGTCAATGATTCACGAGCTAGCATACACGCTTGCTGAAGTCGGTCATGGAACTTGCTCACGTAGTCTAAAACATTTGTTTTTTTAGAGTCCTCAATGCCTAACATCCTCTCTTTTAAGACTTTTAGTGGTCCTTTCACAGTATGGCCAAACACTAACTCTGATGGACTGAACTTAGGAGACTCCTGCACTGTATCACGAATCGCAAATAAAAGCAAAGGAACACCTTCGTCCCACTCAGACCCTGTCTCCATACAGTACTTCCTAAGCATTGCTTTTAATGTTTGATGGAATCTTTCCAATGATCCCTGACTCTCCGGGTGATAAGCACTGGATATACGATGTGTAATATTAAGTGATTTAAAAACTTGAGCACACAATTTGGATAGAAAATTAGTACCCTGATCAGTCTGGACGATTCTCGGTAAACCAAAAGTGGTAAAAAACTTTATCAAAGCTTTGACGACTGCTCGAGCTGTGATCTTGTGAAGTGGAATCGCCTCTGGATATCTGGTAGCTGTACACATAACAGTCAATAAAAACTGGTTACCAGACTTGGCCTTTGGTAAAGGACCAACACAATCTACTATCACATGCTCGAAAGGTTCACCTATAACAGGAACTGGAATTAAAGGTGCTGGAGGGATCACCTGGTTCGGCTTCCCAGCATACTGGCAAACATGACAAGTCTTACAAAACTGCACCACGTCACGCTTCAAACCATACCAAAAAAAATGTTGTAAGACACGATTGTACGTTTTTGTCACTCCTAGGTGCTCTGACAGCAAATGATCATGCGCCAATGATAGTACTTGCTGGCGAAAGATTGAGGGAACCACCACCTGATAAACAATATTCCACTCATCGTCAGTAGTGTTATTTTTATGCCACTTCCGCAATAGCAGTCCATCCTTCACAACCAATGAGACATTGTTAAGCCCTGGCTTTTCAACCAATTTAAAACATTTCACAAGTGAAACATCATTCTTCTGAGCTTCAATTAATTTCTCACGAGTTACTGTCAAGGTCAATGGGTCACTCACTACGACCTCACTCACCTGATCACTGACATGAGACTTATTTTCAGGCCCTTCCTCAGCGTCCTGATCTACACATAAGAAAGAGTCAGACAAAGACACCTCATTATCTTTCTTTGATTGAGCACGTGTGATTACACAAGCAGTAAATGCATTTGGATACTTCTGAGACAATTCATCAGAGCTATGCTCTATCGACAAAGTGTCGATCACTTCGATTGAAGGTACGACTTTCCCTCCGGCCAAATCATTACCTAAAATAAAGGATACGCCTTTCACTGGTAAGACCGGGCGTACTCCTACCTCTACAAAACCAGACACCAAGTCGGTTTGCAGGTGAATTCGGTGAACAGGAACTCTCATAATCTCCATACTGAAACTCTGGACCAGTCTACTAGATCCAACTGATGTCTGATCTGAAAAAGGCAAAACATCTGCACACACGAATGACTGGGCCGCGCCAGTGTCCCTCAAGACCTGCACTTCTACTTGATCCTCCTCCTTACCTGATAATGACACATATCCTTTGAAAAGGAATGGAACATATACACTGTCGACTTTATATTTTTTTTCCTCAAAATGCGCACTCTGCCTAACAGTATTCACAAACGCAATCTCTTTTGTCTGAGCATGCTGTTTACGCTTCAAAGACAAACACTCTGCAATAACATGTCCTTTCTTATGACAGTAAAAACATTCCCGCATTTCTTTGGGCTTTTCAACACCCAATTTGGGCTGCTGAACCTTCACCGGCGACTTCACATAACTTTTCTCCGTGCCTACCAACTGAAAAACGTTTCTATGCGTAAGCACAAATTCGTCTGCCAACACCGCTGCCTGAGGTACTGTTACTACTTTTTGTTCATTTAAATACAGGACCATTCTTTCTGGAAGACACTGTTTAAACTCCTCTAATAACACAAGTTCTCTAAGTGACAAAAAATCATCCGATTTACTAGAAGCACACCATCTATCAAAAAGAACTCCCTTGTCTCGGGCGAATTCAACATAGGTTTGACTGGCGTTCTTCCTACGAGTACGAAATTGCTGCCTATAGGCCTCTGGAACTAGTTCGTAAGCTCTGAGTACAGTAAGCTTAACCACATCGTACTTAAGGCTATCTTCTAAAGACAAAGTTGAATAAACCTCCAAAGCTTTACCTGTTAATTTACACTGTAACAACAACGACCATACCTCTTTTGGCCAATTCAAGGAAGTTGCAATCTTTTCAAAAGCGTTAAAATAACTATCCACTTCTGATTCACGAAAACTTGGCACTAAAGCAATATGCTTACCCACCTCAAAAGTGGCTGAATTCAAATTAGCTGAATTATCACCTACCGAAGAGAAGTTTCGCTGAACAGAGGAACTTGCCGCAACCTTTGCCGCCTCGATGTCCAACTGTCGAAGCTTAACTTCCTTCTCGGCTTCAATTTCGAGCTTGCGGACTTGTAGACGCAGATCTAGCTCTGCTTGGCGGGCCTGTGCTCTCTCTTGAGCCTCCACACGGAGCCGTGCGATCCGCACTTTCAACTTTGCCTCCCCTGTTGATTTGGGAGTACCTAGTGAAAAAGGTTCAAAAGGTGAAAGAGTTGCCCCAACTTTAGCCTCCGCCTCGGTTGCGGCTAACTCACCTTCCCTTATACCCGTCTCAACAACATCCTGCTCCTCATCCATGGGCACCACCCTTCTGTCTACATCCGGCAAGCTTAAAAATCCAAATTCACTTAGGCGATCAATCAATTCCGCCTTAATTTTCCGTTTTAAAAATTGCTTTGGAATCGTAATTTGGAAGTGGTTAGCTATCATTAACAACTCATCCTTCCTGCATTTCTCTATCACCTCTAATGAGGGATTATCAATGAAACTCTGCAAGTTAAACGCCATCAGACCTTATCAATGTTCCACAAGACTAAATTTGCTCAACTGAACGTTCACAAAAACCTCTGCCTGAAACAAAATAACACATCTCACTCCTCAGCAAAAGAGACAGCATCCGCTTTTTAGGACGAGCCCCCAATTATGTTACGTCTCCCTAATTATTTGGCATCTAGGGTTTTGGGAGGCAACACAAAACATTTGATAAGTAAAAGGATATTTAAGCTAAAACACTTTTCCCTGCTGTTAAGGTGTGGTGTGTGCGATTAGGAAGCAGACAGAGGCAAAACTGAATATCAAAATTGCATTTAGTGAGAAATAATTCAATATTACAAAGCTCACAATTAATAATAATAATCATACAAACAAACCCGAAATACCTTTAAACAAACCAACAAATATCTATTTACAAATTATATACAAATGTAATTGATTAAGGACAACAATAGCGAGGGACAAGAGTGGTGCTAAAGAAGAGAAAATAATAAAACAAAAACCCTCTGACTAGCACCGATCAAAACTAAGCTAAACAAAGAAATCAAGGAAAATAACATCTTCAGCGTAGAACGCCATTAACTATGCTGACTGACAAACAAAATACAAAAGTTGGCACTCACTCATAAACTAGTGTATTTAGACAACTTTACCCTGCGTGTAGTACGATGTAAGTCACGTGGCATGCTGAACTGGTCCCATCACTACATGTCGAGAAGGACTTGAATAAACTCGGATAAATCGAGAGTCGAGTCACAGCAAACACACAGTAAGGTTTCACAAAGAGAAAAGCCTAAGCACAGAAAACAACCAAAATCAGGAGTAAAACCACAGCAGACGTGGGAGAGCAAACAAATGAAAAGCAAACGCTCTCCCGAACTCGCGTCACATCCGAGTCTTTATACGCGCCCCCTAACGTCTGATTGGTCCTCCAAGCGTAGAGTAGAATTGGTGATTGACGGAAGCATAGTCCAATCACAGGGCCTGTGAGGTGAGAGTGAGACGAGAAAGAAAAAGGAGGAAAAAAAATCCCTCCCAGACCATACGGGACGTAACACCGCTACACAACTGTAATAGCACATCCCTGTTCTGGAAAAGGGGGCGGGGAGCAGCAGCTAATTTGCATTTAAAGAGACATGCACAAAAACAGCATGTTTCTGCTTCCACTCAAAGTAGGCATTTTCAAAATGATATAATAAATGATCTGTAGGGTGTTTTGAGCTGAAACTTCACAGATGCATTCTGGGGACACCTGAGACTTATATTAGAGGTCTGCATTCCCACGGCTGTCCCTTTCAGAACAGCATATCTGCGCTTTATTCTCATTGACCACCGGTACAGCCTGCACTCAGGACTGTTAAGCACACGCTGCACGCATGAACCAGTGCTTTCTGCATCATGAGTTTCATTTGCAGGGTCTGTGCGCGCAGCATGTGCATGACGGTTCTCAGAGCAGGCTGCACCGGTGGTGAATATAC
The DNA here is from genome assembly GCA_023376895.1 of Aspiorhynchus laticeps. NCBI lineage: Eukaryota > Metazoa > Chordata > Actinopteri > Cypriniformes > Cyprinidae > Aspiorhynchus > Aspiorhynchus laticeps. The sequence goes on along the minus strand of CM041801.1, from coordinate 43,123,784 downwards.
GGCCTTCAGACAGAGCAGAATAAGGATGGAGCAAAGTGTGGATGCGCTGTCCTTGAAGAACATTCAACTCGGTTTTGTTTATATTTTGCTTAGCCTATAATTTTAAATGACAGATGTTGTATTTATTTATTTTTCTCTACAACACTTTTCCTACTGTGTTAACAGCAAAATGTTAAACGAATTTAGTATTTTGACAAGACTAATAAAATAGCTAATAGGCCATTTTTGTACAACCTACATTTTTTTTTCTCTGCAACACTTTTTCCTATTGTGTTGTAAATGTTAAATTAATTGTATCCTGACAAGACGAATAAAAATAAGCAATACAATTTTTGTACAATTTTATTTTCTCTGTGACACTTTTTTTCCTACTGTGTTGGCAGCAAAATGTTAAACTAATTTTGTGTCTTAAGACACAAAATTCATTTAACATTTTGCTGTCAATAAATTCAAGACTCTTGACAAGACGAATAAAATAATAAATAGAATTTTGTGCAGACTACACTTTTATTTGTTAGCCTTTCTCTCTTTCTTTTAGTAGCGGAAATTTAAATGTGAGATTCTGGAAACGAGATCTACTTTTAGCGGGATTGGTCGGGTAGAGAAGAAAATTATCCTAAGTGGACAGCGGGTGAACAAAGAGTGAATATATCATGGGAGTGGGTGAGTGCGGAATATAACCTTGCGGGAGCGGGACTAAAAAAACAGTCCCGCGCAGACCTCTAACTTATATTACATCTTGTAAAAAGGGGCATAATAGGTCTCCTTTAAATCTAAATGCTTTTATGTAGATTTATGAGTATGTGTTAATGTAATTATTAATTTAGTTAATTCTTAGTTAACTTAATTATTAGTTCATGAATCCCTGTGACACATGCAAATAAAAATATGAATCTGTAATATTTGTCTGTCAGTTGTGATTCTTTTTTTTTTTAAAATGGTACCTAAAATGATATTGTCACAAAACGTGGTCTATCAACATGCATGACGAAGAAGATAGTTAAACAGTCTTTAATGAATCCACACAGAGGGTAATACAAGGCAGGCAGGCAGGCAGGTGACACACGTAGGAAACATCAACAATTCCAGACAAAAAGGAGAACTGAAGAGGTCGGAACTAAAGTAGGGTTGCTAACAAGGGACTGACAGGTGAGGATGATTAACAAGACAACTAATTAATCAAAGAGAGACAGAAACAGTGTCAATGAACACATGAGGGATAAAAACACAACAACAACGGTTCTGGGGTGTGACAGTTCACCCCCCTCCCGAAAGGTGTGACCTCACTCAGCAGAGACAAAGGGAGGGACGGAGGGGGACTTAGGAGGAGGACAAAGGAGTGGATATGGGATGGTGACAGGGGATGGCAAAGGGCTGGCAGGAAGGTAGGCAGACAATACTGGTGGAGGTTAGGGCAGAGGACGGACACCCAGGAGGAGGACGACAACCAGAGTCCAGGATGGAGACAGGAGGAGCCAAGGCAGATCAGATGGAGGGAGGAGCCATGGAGAAGATAGGAGGGACTTGGAGCAGGAGGAGCCAGTCGGGACCCAGATCCCAGCCATGATGGCGGCCCACGGTGAAGCCGACAGAGGGAGGAGCCATGGTGGAGGATAGGCTGCCGACTCCACGGGGACGACCGATGGCGGCAGAGCAGGTGGTGGTGGAGGCGGAGACGGAGACGGAGACGGAGACGGAGAGCCAATGAGCCAGGGTGATGCAGAGGATCTGGAGAGCCAAGGCGGAGCAGATGACTCCGGCGACCGAGGTGAAGGCAGGGATCCTGAAGGCCACGGCGGAGCCGGAGCGACTGAGGACCAAGGTGGAGCCGGAGGGAAGGAGGAGCCTGACAGAGCCAGAGGGACGGAGGGATGAGGCGCAGCCGGAGAAATGGAGTCCCGAGGCGGAGGATGGTCGACGACTGACCAAGGCGGAGCTGGAGGGACGAGGGAGCCCGGGGGAGCTGGTGGACTGACGGGCCACGGCGGAGAGGAGGGAGCTAGGAGCCATGGTGGAGCTGCTGGGTCGAAGGGCTGAGGCAGAGTCCAGGACTCAGAGGCTGGAGGTGGAGACAAGGGATCCACCAACCACGACGCCGATGGAGACTGGCAGACCCGCGGCGATGCCACCGCACAGATGGTGGGCTGAGGGTGAGCAGATGGGGTGACAGGGGACAGCGGTGGCAATGGTGAGGACTGGTGCAGAGGTGGTGGGAGAGGAATGCTGGGTGGGAGTTCAGGATGATCAGGGGGCTTAGAAATGGTGTGCGCTGCCCACACACACCACAAGGCCACTTCTAGCACCGGGATCGCCAACGATAGGGGAACGACCTCTGTGGTAATTTCAGGACAGGCAGATAGTTCAGAGCAGACAGATAGTTCACAAACGGACTCCATGGCCGAAACAGGACTAACAGAGAGTTCAGGGCAGACAGACAGTTCAGGACAGGCAGATGATGACGAAGGAAGGGCAGGTAATATACAGTCCACTGAGCTTAGCTCACCCTCAGCTATGGTACAATGGGCAGAGCTTCCCTCCACGCTTCCTTCCTGTCCATAGCACTCTCCCCCGTAGCGAGCACTGTAGCCAGCTCTCGCACCTGGTCTGACGTCACGGGCTCTGGCTCCGGGGTGATCCTCAGCTCTGTCGCTCCATTAGGCGATGGCTCGTTGGTCGCGGCGGGCTCTGGCTCTCCGTCAGCGGTGGGCTCAGGCTCTTGCTCCGCGCAGTGGGGTGATGGTGGCCTGGGCTCTGGGTCGAGCGGCATTCTTAATCAAGGCCAGACGCTCTCTGAAAAACTTTTTAAACAAAAAACAAACACAGGGAAAACACGCTGCGCAATTTCACTTCTTGGTCCGGTATTCTGTCACGTAACATGGTCTATAAAACATGCACGAAGATGAATATCAAGTCAAATAGTCTTTAATAAATCCACAGAAGGGTATTTCACAGAAGGCAGGCAGGAGACGCACGTAGGGGAAACATTCACAATACCGGACCAAGGAGAACAGAACAGGCTAGAACTAAAGTAGCGTTGCCAAAGAGGGACTGACAGGTGAGGATGATTAACAAGACACAGGAGAACTAACTAATCAAAGAGAGACAGAAACTGGGTCAATGAACACATGAGGAATGAAAACATGACAAAAACAGTTCTGGGGTGTGACAGACAGATGTACTCTAACATAATAAGTATTTTATTGTTGCAGAAACATTGTAAGCACATCCCATTGCAACATTTTATGAATTTCATTACCGCAAAAATAAATTGCCACTATACATTTTTTTTTCAATAGAATCTTTTCGAGTAAAGTGTCTACCAATAAACTGAAGTATCAAAGGGATCAAAGGAAATGTTATTTTTCTTATATTACTTCCCAAAAAAATTTAGTCTAATTTAATATACAGATTACCGATTAAACAAATGGTTCTGCTTGGTCTGGTTTTGTATACAGAGCGAAAATGTTATTCATTTCATTAATTTTTGATAAATTAAATATATAAACTGGACCTTCTACTTTAGTTACATTCTTTTTTATAGCTATAGGCAGTGCTGGGTAGATTACTTAAAAATTGTAATCCATTACTGATTACGTATTACATGATGAAATTTGTGTTTAGTAATGTAATCTAGGTTACTTATTGTAGGTAATGTATTCTGGCTACTTTTTAGTTTACTTTTTTACCCAACTTGTTTTAAACTTACTATTAAATATACCGTATTGAGATTAAAAAAGAAAGAAAAATACACTCTAAAAAATGCTGGGTTAAATACAACCCAGCGGTTGGGTTAAATGTTTAACCCAACCACTGGGTCAAAACAACCCAATAGCTGGGTTTGTCCATATTTCACCCAGCGCTGGGTTGTATTTAACCCAGCATTTTTTAGAGTGTATATATCTCATTATTTGATATTAAAATCATGATGAGCATTAAACAAGACATTACACCAGAGTTTCTATAACTTGGGTCAATGTAAGAACTGCAGTGAGTTTATGAGTTAATAAAAAGCTAATAATTAATTCAGTCTTAAAAGTCAAAATAAAACACTTGAACACTAAAGATAGAAATATTTAATTTGTTTTCCTACTTGTCAATGTGACCATTAACCAGCGTCAGAGAATTGTGAACATGTGAATGCCTTGTTAAATTATTAAATTGGTTTGGCATGGTTTGCATGACAATTGCATGGCTATTCTATATTGTGATTCGTGAATATAGTCCAAGCTAAATGCTATGACACACAGTAAGACTTTTGTAAAGAAAACTTTTAAAAGGGAAAAAAAGAAGAATTAGGGAAAATCGATATATTTTGAATGATTTACTGCCATTTTATGAATAATATGTAGTCATGTAATCCATAGATAAGTAACAGTAATCTGAATATGAGCATTTTAAATGTAATATAATACAGTTACGAGTTTCTGGAATCTGATTACGTAATTCAGATTACATGTAATCAGTTACATGTTGGCTGTAGGTATGGTCTCTAGAATATGTTTTTAAATGTTGTACTGCATCGTGATCTAACTGCAAACAAAATGAAGCAATAGTGAAAGATTTAGTGCTTGTTTGAAGCATCTATTCACATGCCAGACGCAAGTAATGTCATTAGCAGTGTGAGATATCAGTCTTGTCACAGTGGTTGTTTTGGCCTTTAGTTCATGTCACTGAGAAACAAACAAGCCCTGTTTGCAATGCAGATCTCTGGAAAAACCCACAAATCAATACTGAGGCGGCGTGTGAAGTGTTATGCAGTCCTGTCAGATTTCACAGGTCCTGCCACATGCACATTGGACACATGCTTTATTTTGGCAAAAGCTAAACGACGTGTGACTTAACGAATCGGAAGGAATTATTTCACTCGCAAAACTGCCTGTAATGACTTTACCTTGACGACCGTGCTGTTTTGCATTGGTGGAGGAAAGCAGTTAAGTGGCATTACGGCACTGTCACGGAAGTACTGAAGCCTGCCATTACCTGTTTCTGGCCCATTTCTCTCAAGGGGAAAAGCAATGAGCACAGTGCATTTAGACCGTGACGCTTCCTCAAACACGGCCGTCACTATAGTGACCACCAGACCACGGTCATGAGGGCAGGATTTCATCAGGTATAAGTAACATTGTTTTAGAAAATAACACCCGTAATACATCCAATAAAACCTTTTCTCCATGTCTATATCTGTCTGTGCTATAAACACACGCTCATTTTGTATCCTTGTTCCTGTCATAAAAAGCTTTAGTGGGTTTCACAAAACCCAAATCGTTGTTGTTTCTTTTTTTAATGGCGATGGATGGCTCATTTGAAGCTTGCGCTCATATAATGATTTGAGTGCTGATGGTTGTTTTTTTCTGATTTCACCTATGCATTATTCACAGCAAGCATTACATAAATGTGTTTAATGTATTTTGTGGCCTAAAAAGGCATGTGACCAGCAGCAGCACACATTAAGTCTGATAAGGTGGTTGAAGTGAAACTCTACACTGTAAAAATAAAAAAAAAAGATCTGTGAAATGCATGGGTAGAAAAAAATATGGTAGCAACATTTTAGGGTTTTATGGATTGTACTTAAATGTAATGTAAATAAAGTATATATTTCATTAACTGATAAAGTGTTAGAATACTAAATCATACTAAATGTTAGAACATACTAAAAAGTTAGAACTTAACATACTAAATGTTAGAATACTAAAATCTTTTTTATAACTTTATAATTTTGTACCTTTTTAAATATGTTTTTAAAACTTTTGTAATACAATGACAACCATCACCAAAAAAAAAAAAAAAAAAAAAAAAACAGGTATTAATGAGAAAGTCACATGATAAACCAAAGCTCATCACAAGCTGAGGAGGTATATACAGTATATGAGCAATATCACACAAGTAGATGTGATACACTATATTGCCAAATGTATTGGGTCGCCCCCTTCTAATGAACAGGTTTGACTACTTTAGTAATTTCTATGAGTACAAATCTTAATGTTAAAGCATATAATGATATTCTAGGAAATTGTGTGCTTCTAATATTATAGCAACAGTTTGGACTCTTTTCTATTCTAACATGACAATGTCTCTGTGTTTAAGACAAGGTTCAAAAAGAAAATGATTGATTCAGTCAGTGTGGAAGAACTTGACTGGTCTGCATAAAACCAAGTCCTAATCCCAGTTTAACACCTCTGGTGTGACTGTAAATGCAGACCTTGTGCCAAAAACTCATCACCAAACACCAATGACTTGTACATACACTATACAGACAAAAGTATTGGCACCCCTTCTTTAGAACAGAAAAATGCACTTCCAAATCTGTGGCAACAACGATGGGAACATAATTCATGTATTTAAAAATTGTATTTCCATCTCTGTTGCAACAGTTTTGGAAGTGTCTAAAATGACTGAACCCATATGTACAAGTCATTGGTGTTTGGTGATGAGTTTTTGGCTCAAGGTCTGCATTTACAGTCACACCAGAGGTGTTAAACTGGGATTAGGACTTGGTTTTATGCAGACCAGTCAAATTCTTCCACACTGACTGAATCAATCATTTTCTTTTTGAACCTTGTCTTATACACAGAGACATTGTCATGTTAGAATAGAAAAGAGTCCAAACTGTTGCTATAATATTAGAAGCACACAATTTCCTAGAATATTCATTCATCATTATTCATCATTATATGCTTTAACATTAAGATTTGTACTCATGGAAAATACTAAAGTAGTCAAACCTGTTCATTAGAAGGGGGCGACCCAATACTTTTGGCAATAAAGTGTATATGACTGTATATCGGCATGGCTGTCATTCGGCCGTACGAGGCCACAGGTAATAATCACAGTGTGCTGATATACAGCCATATCTCACAGCTACGAGTGTGATATTGCGTTTATACAACAGTTCGAAGGCATGAGTGTGTAAATACATAAACAATTACAACAGTGTGTCTTTAAAAGCCCTCTTTTGTGCAGAACTACTTCCTTTCGCCATGGATTAAAATCTAAAGTTGACAGTTTAACAGCTGAGCCCAAGCCTCCGTTACTAATTCCAAAACATCACTTTAGAACTAGTAACAAAGGAACGTTGAGTTGCTTCATTAAAAGCTTTGTACTGTATTAATAGCAGTGTATTGTGTTGAGTATCTGATACACCATTCATTCTTCAGATCAATCTCATATTCACAATAAAACATTAGTTTGAATGTCCGCTGAGGAAAGCGATATCTTTGTCATACTATCATTTCATCTGTTAATGTTGATTTACGATGACTGCGCTTCTCAGTGCATTTGCTGGCTGTGTCTTACAAGCAGTTGTGTAAAGTAGAAATAACTTCCTTGTTTACAACAGCATTTCAGCAAAGTCCCTTTCAAGGAAAGTCTGTTCACTCGGCGGCCATATTTGCAACGCCTCCGGGCAGCTCATCAAAGCCCTATCTAAATGAATGGGGGAATCCTGAAATCTCAAAAACTGCTCGCTGAACTCGCAATTAAATTACATATTTCAAATCAGCAACAAAATCTGAAATGAACTGCCCATGAATGTTGTTTCTTATGCTCAAATAGCTTTAAAAATGTTATTTTTCATGCTAGAACAGCCAATGTGCAGTCATAACGCACTTATGACTGTGCATGCGCATCAGCTGCTCTAGCCTCAGGTTTCTATGGGAACCGGAGCTTCTAACGGCTGCTGCAGTGACACAGTGACCTTACCAATCAGCGATAGGCTCTTTCATTTAGAAGGCGGGACTATTCTGCCATATTGCGTGTTGCAGTTTCTCCCATTCATAAGTACAGGAGTGAACCGTCTTTGTATTTCTATAGTCTTTGGTTTCAGTATCTTTCAATATAAAAGTCTTTACTGCTGACTCATAAAAACAGTTTCTTGTCGCGATCTAATGGCGGAAGAGTGTAACTAAAATCATCATCACAAACACTGTTTCCCAATACTAAATACTATTATTAAATACTACTATTATTTACATGAAATATTATTTATTGAATAATAATATTTAATAAATAACAACATCAGCCATCATAAAAGTTGCTAGGCAATTCAGTCAAAGGGCAGTGCTCTGATATACAGCATTGATGTTACATTTTACCCTCAGCAAAACCTATTTGCTCTGGAACAAATAATAAATTAATAAGACCAAATACTGCCTGTTAGATTTACCCAAAATGAATTATATCTCACGTTTAACCACTATAGAGACACCAGAGCCAGCTGTAAATTCGAGAAGATCTGGCTGCGGTGAGGCTGCTCTCGGCGAGTTCATGAGCGCTGAACGACCGCTGACACCCTGGAGCTTATGTCTCCGAAAATGTCAAAGCAAATAAAAAAATATATATATCTTTATTAACAATCTACATATTTGAAATCCAAAAAAGTACATCCTCACCTAAAAAAAACTCTTAAAACTACATTCTGTGACACACAAACCGTATTATTCTTAAATTATAGTGGATTTGGGCGTCCACCGTGACACTCTGTGAGAAATACGGCAAGCGGAGTGATATGTGATACTAACAGTGAAGTGGTTGGAGGAGCTCTGTTATCACTCTAATATCACACTCTTATCAGCCAATCAGATTTGAGGACCAGAAAGACCTGTTGTATCATTTTACAGTCTTTTACAGTTAAAATTACAAATGGTTTTACAGTATAATATAAGCAAACATTTTGATGCTTTGTAGGGTCTATTTTGGTCTATTTGTGAGCTGGTATTTTTGTATGAACAAAATACATTAAGCCAAGTCACCTTTATGCCTATAGCACTTTATACCACACAGATTGAGTCAAAGCAGCTTCACAGAGATAAACAGGAAAGTAACAGAATCAATTATGGAAACTCAACTATTGGGAGAGCTCAGACTTCGTTGTAAAGCAGTTCTAAAAGGCAACAGTGTCATTATTCAGCTCAAGTCAGTTCAGATCAGCAATCGATCAGCTATAGGCAGCAATGTTGTTATTCAGCATGAGTTCAGTTCAGTGTTGATTCAATTCAGTTCAATATTAGTGCCGATGTTGCAAGATACGATTCAGCTGTAAAGCAGCTCTACAGAAAATAACAGTGTCATCATCCAGCTTAAAGGGATAGTTCACCCAAAAATGAAAATTCTGTCATCAATTACTCACTGGCATGTCGTTCCAAACCCTTAAGACCTTCGTTCATCTTCAGAACACAAATTAAGATATTTTTGATTAAATACGAGAGCTCTCTGACCCTCCCATAGACAGCAAGGAGATTGTTAAAATAATTCATGTGACATCAGTGGTTAAACCGTATTTTTTTTTTATTCAACAATTTGTCTCTTCCGAGTCACCCTGGTGCCATTTTGGAGAGTATCACATATATAAACAATGCTGTTCTGTGTCAGCAGCACCGTACGCGGATACGCTGTTCATGCTTTGATCTGAAAGTAAACAACGTATCCGCGTACATATGTTGTTTACATATGTGATGCTCTCCAAAATGGCGCTATAGGGTGACGCGGAGGAGACGAATTGTTTAATAAAGTCGTTATTTCTGTTTTCTTTGCACACAAAAAGTATTCTCGTAGCTTCGTAAAATTACGGTTGAGCCACTGATATCGCATGGACTATTTTAACGAAGTCCTTGCTACGTTTCTGTGCCTTGATCGTGTAAGGATCCTTGCTGTCCTATGGGAGGATCAGAAAGCTCTCGGCTTTCATCAAATATGTGATATCAAACATCAAATATATCTAAATTTGTGTTGCAAAGATGAGCGAAAGTCTTACAGGTTTGGAACGACATGAGGGTGATTAATTAATGACAGAATTAAAATGTTTGGGTGAACTATCCCTTTAATGCGATTCACGTTTTGCTTATAATGGTGTCAGTCAATGCAGTCATATAGATAAATTACTGAAAGTAAAGTTGCTCTTTCAAAGCTCACATACTGTAGATCTCCAGCAAGACACTTACTAGACTAGACTCCTTCAGTCTCTAGGCCTCTGGTACTGTTTGTTTGGGGGTCACACTTATATAAATTAAGAGTAGATAACAAAACCTCAAACCAAACTCCTGGAAACAGAAGTGTGCTTTCTCTGCAGTCTTGGGTCAGCGGCTGTCACGTGCAGACGCCTCATGTGAGCAGGTGGAGGTTGATTAGGGTTGGCAGCGAAAGAAAAAGAGGTCCTTCTCAAGCCACAGCACTGAGGAAATCCCTGCCTGATACAACGGCTCGGATGATTGGCCTGCTGGGAGAGATGAACTGCTCCTGCTGGCATAACACCCACACTTGTCATCCAGCAAATAAACCGGAGCGTTTTGGCACTGGATGATTAAGCAATTGCTTTAATATCTTTCATAACTTCTGTTGCCTTTCCTCATTGCTGCGGAAAGTCACACACTTATCATTTAAATTTCATTTTGTTTATATTTTTTATCTTTCATATTACACATGAAATGATTCGACTGTACTCTGTGAAAAAAATAAAACTCCTAAAGATCTGAGTAAAGTCTGTGTAAAGTTTAAGTACAAGTCTACTCTAGATGTGTTGCCCCAGTTTGTTCTGCTTGTTTTTAATGAAGCAAATGTGTGGTAAATTGTCTGATGTCTCCATTAGCAGGTGTGCCAACATGCTGAGATCAGACGACGGTCGAGTCCGAATCGAGGCCTAGTCCAAATGAAAATATAGTCTTGGACTCAAGACCAGGTCCGGTCTCGAGCCCTGCAACGCTGCATGATGCTAGTGACCTCTGTTCTCCAGAGAGATTCACATCGCATTTCACTGGATTCCCATGCCTGCCAGAACAGGATTTATGACCCTGTTTCTGACCTTCTGTTTCTTTGTGTTATCAACAGACCATGACAAACCAGACTCCTGCTGGGTCACCGTTATCAGCGACATCTGCTCACATCAAACACAGAAGCTCTTCAGATTAAACCAGACCTCCACAGAAACTCTTCGGCTCTAGAAATGGTTACACTTTATTTTGATAGTCCACTTTAGACATTCTACTAACTATAAGTAACTACATGTCAACTACATGTCAGCTAATTTTCATTAATTTGCAACTACATGTCTACTAACTCTCAGTAAGGGTAGGTTTAGGGTTATTAGAATAAGTTGACATATACTTGCAAAGTTTCTCATAGTCAGTATGTTGTATGCTGTGAACCCATCAAAATAAAGTATTAGAAGTTATTAAGCAGACGGTACTAATACTCTAATGACTTACTGTTAGTAGAATGCCTAAAGTTGACTATCGAAATAAAGTGTTACCCTAGAAACTATTGGTGATTACTTTCCAACCGCAGACAGATATATTGTACCTTTACACTGCTTATTTTGAAAAATAATGAGATGTTTTGTGGAAATGGGTTTGACTCTGGGTTTCTCTCATAAAAAGTCTTCAGTTGCATACAGGGAGTCAGTACATTTGGGAAGTGGCACAGAAGCAAACGAACACGTGTATTAATCAGCCAAGTTGACATGGATATTAGCCAATGCAATCATTTCAAAATGGCCAAATATCGACCCATTTAATCATTAGTGTTAATGTCAGTCAGACTTTGGTGTGTATACATGCAAGATCAGAAAGTATGCACGCTAAGACAGAATGGGAAATGTGCGGGGGATTTGCTTTTTAAGTATTTTCCCAGCCCACAAACAATCCAAGACTCAAATAGCAGAGTCTGGTGAACAGCATATTTACATCAGGCCCACTGTAATGGATTCAGATGCTTTCTGATGAGATTGAGATTGATTTTCTTTGTGATCTCCTCAGTTGTGGACTGTGCAGGCTGAAGGAGCGCAGCTGCTGCCCTCATTTTCACACACACACACACGCGGAGGTCTCGCCGTCACTCTGTCGCTCCGACGGACTCGCCGTATCCATGGAAACGCTCCAATGCTGATGCTGGCAAACTGGTGATCGACTTTGGCTTGGAGGAGATGTGGCATGCTGTGATGGGATATTGGCTAAATCATCTCGGATACATGGACACACAGGGCTGTAGAGCACGGAAAGTGAACAGGGTACGGCTGGCATTTCAGAGAAATCCACAAAAAAACAAGAGGCAGATATGCTCTCAAAACGACTAGAAGCATTGCATCTGCACCACATACCAACCATGTGTAACTTACAATTGTGGCAGCAATTCTGTCATATTATGACTGTATTCAATTATATACTTAAAAAATGATGTATTTATGCAAAAGTGTTACTGCAAAGCTCTTTAAAGCTTTTTTAAAGAGTTGTTTTCTCATGTGGATGTGCAAACCATTAAACATACTAAAGTTAGCTCCCTCTAGAGGCTGAAGAGCAAACAAAACAACACAGCTGGGTCATTCTGTGGTGCCATGTTGAAAAGGGGAGTGCATTTAACAAGGTTTAAAACATTCTGTCAACTAATAATGTGTTCAAGAGAATTGTGCAAACTCAAACGAACAGTACATTTTAATGGGCAACACTTTATACATTCTACTAAGTAACATTGCAACTATATGTGAACTTAATCTGCTACGTTTAATCCTAACCTAACATACTCTAATGAGAGTTAGTTGACATGTGGCTGCAAAGTTATGTGTAGTAACTAGAATGTATGAAGAAATAAAGAAGAATATAATTGTGTTTACTGTTTACATTTTAATTTGACATTACAAGCCCAAGGTATTTATGTCAGTTATTCAGAAGCATGGCTTTTCCTACCACTGCTATGCTGATGACACTCAACTCTACTCCTCATTCCAACCAGATGATCTGACGGTAACTGCTCGCATTGCAGCCTGTCTGAGTGACATTTCTAGCTGGATGATGGACCATCACCTTCAGCTCAATCTTGCTAAGACAGAACTGCTCGTGTTCTCCACCAACATATCTTCTATACAACATTAGGAAGATTAGGCCCTTCCTGTCAGAGCAAGCCGCACAACTCCTTGTCCAAGCTCTTGTTCTCTCCAGACTGGACTATTGTAATGCTCTCTTGGCGGGCCTTCCTGCATGTACTGTCAAGCCTCTGCAACTGATCCAGAATGCAGCAGCCAGAGTGGTCTTTAATGAGCCGAAAAAAGCTCACGTCACCCCCCTCTTCATCAGGTTACACTGGCTACCAATAGCCGCTCGCATCAAATTCAAGGTACTGATGTTTGCCTACAAGACCACAACTGGCACTGCACCAATATACCTAAACTCGCTAGTTCAAACTTATGCGCCCTCCAGAAGCTTGCGTTCTGCAAGTGAATGACGTCTTGTGGTGCCATCCCAAAGAGGTACCAAATCACTCTCAAGGACCTTTTCCTGGACTGTGCCCAGCTGGTGGAATGACCTCCCGATCTCAATTCCAACAGCTGAGTCTTTAGCCATTTTCAAAAAACATCTAAAGACACATCTTTTTCGCCAGCACCTGACTAACTAATACTAACACTTACCTATTCTATTTAATAAAAAAATTAATTAAAAAAATTCCTAGCTACGTGTACTGTGCTAGACTAACTGAGACTTGTCATGGCACTTGTATACTGTTGCTCTCTCGATGATCTGATTGCTTCTATTGTTCTCCTCATTTGTACATCGCTTTGGATAAAAGCGTCTGCTAAATTATTAAATGTAAATGTAAATGTTATGTTGATATTATTTACTTTCGAATTATCAGTTGTTTGCTGTATAAATTGTATATAGGATTACAAATTTGTTTGGTTGTTTGAGATTTGAAGTATACTGTAGTGTTGTAGTCAAGACGAACTAAACCGAGACCAAGACCAGAGTGTGTTGAGACCAAGACTAAATCAGCAATTTATCTGAAAGATCCACATTTACTGCTGGAAATGTAATCTATAAATACAATTAGAATAATAAGACAGCATAAAGAACTGTTACAATCACATGCAATCACTAACAGCAAAATGCATCTGTGTACTGCAGAGACGGCACAGAAGCTGCATCTGAATTGGTTCAATTGCAACTGCATAAATATGGTTGAGATTAATGTTTTATAAATTAAATTTTGAATAATGGAAATATGATGGGAATATAAAATTAATGCACGAAAATATGATGGGAATATAAAATTAATGTAAATGGGTAGGGTTAGGGTACCCTAACCCTACCCATTTACATTTATGCATTTAGCAGACGCTTTTATCCAAAGCGACTTACATTGCATTCAAGTTACAGTTTTACATTTGATCAGCTTTTGCTTTCCCTGGGAATCGAACCCATGATCTTGGCGTTGCTAGCGCCATGCTCTACCATTTGAGCTACAGGAAAGCACCTACCCCTACCCTTACCCCTAACCATAGCCAATAACAAAGACATCTCAAACAATGTCATCTTTGCATTAAAATTGCATAACTGAGCGAATGACACTTAATGACATGCATAAAAAACCTTCATATTCATGACATGTGTCATGTCATGATTGTGAAGGTGTCATGTCAGTCTTATGCACACCCCTTCAAGTATAGTGTAACCAAAATAAGTTATTGATCGCAATTGAAACATGAAGTTTTACATCATCACATTAATGATTTTAACAAATAAATCAGACAATGCACCAACAATTTAGTGATATTCCCACAGTTGTGATCTTTACAAGTCTTGAAATAAAATCCCAAGTCCTTTTAGACTGAGACCGAGACAAATGAGGTTGAGACAGAAAAACATGGTCTCGAGACCAAGACAGATCTCAAGTACAACACTAATTTTAAGTAAAAAGACACACATCTATTGGTCCTAAAATGATAGAGAATGTAATTTAGTTACTCAGTACATAATAAGTAAGTTTCTCACTATAGCGTCATAAAAACAAGGTGTTGGAATCTCAAAGATTTAACGAAAAAGCCTTGTGTGCCACAAAATCCTCATGACACGGACACAGTGGAATATGACTTCTGGCAGATTAAGACAATGTTAATAATGATATGCGCTGAGCGGACATAGATCTGACATCAGCGACATCCCAGCATGAATGACGCGGGAGGGAAATTGAAAACTGAATGTTAATCAACATGAGGGGAGCTGTAATGATCAGTGCGCTCCTGCGATTGCTCTCCTAAATGAAGCAGGAAATGTCAGGCCATGTATAACCAGCCCAAAGGGCAGACTATACGCCTCTGTGTGTGAACGCAACGTCTTCTGACTCATATCTTTAGTCACTTGACACCATAAAATCAGCTACCGAAAAACGTATTGCTTTTACAAACCACGTCACCACATTTATTCCTCTCACACAAAGCCTGGCTGTGTAGATGCACATGATGAAAATAAAAAAGGGGTGTTTATTTGCCAGACAGGGAACCCGATAATAGGATTTATATTTATTATGATTCTTAAAGAAACATTATTATTTGTTTCATGTGGTCTTTTTCATTATTTCCAACATGAAAATTCTGTAAATGTCAGTATTATCAATATTATTTTGAAAAATCCTCATCTGGTAATCACAAATGACTAGATAAATCATGGAAAGATGTGTGGTACTGTAATGGATTCACTGCCTTATACTGGAATAAGGCTTTGCGAGTTTTGATATTCAATTAAACTGTTTTATTCATCGCTGGAGATGATTTGCATAGCTTCAAGGGTGGCATGTCCTTGTTGACAGATGGGACATTACCATAGCTCTCCATGAACTCTTTCAGGCCTCAGACACTGCTACGCTCCTCCAACCCTCATCCATATGCAGCTCTTCAGATCAATGTGATCCGTGTGTCTACAGCTCACATTCTGTCATCATATCCTCACCCTCAAGGTACCTGTTTTAGGAATATCCTGGTTGCTTTTTGCATATAATAACTGTGTTTGTTGGCATTAGTGGAAGTGCATTAGCATGGTTCAAATCGTACTTATCTGACCGCCATCAATTCGTAGCAGTGAATGAAGAGGTATCATATCGATCACAAGTGCAGTATGGAGTTCCTCAAGGCTCAGTACTAGGGCCGTTACTTTTCACGCTTTATATGTTACCCTTGGGAAATATCATTAGGAAACACGGGGTTAGCTTTCACTGTTATACTGATGATACTCAGCTCTATATTCTTCACGGCCTGGTGAAACACACCAAATTGAGAAACGTATGGAATGCATAGTCGATATAAAAAACTGGATGACGAGTAATTTCTTACTGCTAAATTCTGAAAAAACAGAGGTGTTACTTATCGGACCTAAAACCCCCACAAGTAATAACCTAGAACACTGTCTAACACTTGATGGCTGCTCTGTAAATTCTTCGTCATCAGTCAGGAACCTAGGTGTGCTATTTAATAGTAATCTCTCCTTTGACAGCCACGTTTCTAGCATTTGTAAAACTGCATTTTTTTATCTTAAAAATATATCTAAACTGAGACCTATGCTCTCAATGTCAAATGCAGAAATATTAATTCATGCGTTTATGACCTCAAGGTTAGATTATTGTAATGCTTTATTGGGTGGTTGTTCTGCACGCTTAATAAACAAATTACAGATGGTTCAAAATGCAGCAGCTAGAGTTCTTACTAGAACCAGGAAGTATGAGTACATTAGCCCGGTTCTGTCAACACTGCACTGGCTCCCTACTAAACATCGTATAGATTTTAAAATCTTGTTAATTACTTATAAAGCCCTGAATGGTTTAGCTCCTCAGTACTTGAGCGAGCTCTTATCGCATTATAGTCCTTCACGTCCGCTGCGTTCTCAAAAATCTGGCCTTTTGATAATACCTAGAATATCAAAATCAACTGCGGGCGGCAGATCTTTTTCCTATTTAGCGCCCAAACTCTGGAACAATCTACCAAACACTGTTCGGGAGGCAGACACACTCTGTCAGTTCAAATCTAAATTAAAGATCCATCTCTTTAACCTGGCGTACACATAACACACTACTACACTTCTATTATTCAAATCTGTTAAAGGATTGTTAGGCTGCATTATTTGGGTCAACCGGAACCGGGAACACTTCCCATAACACACGATGTACTTGTTACATCGTAAGAAGATTGACATCTACATTAATATTAGTCTGTTTCTTTCTTATTCCGAGGTCACTGCAGTCACCAGATCAGATGGTGGATCAGCACCTAGAGACGACCTCTACAGCCCTGAACGTCAGCGGAGACCAGGACACTTAGATGACCCCCAGAGACAGACCCCCAGTGAGGACCCCGTCACCTAGACAGCCATCAGGACAAGACCTCGGGAACCAGTTGAGCCCTCCAATCTGACTTTGCAGCAGTTGGAATTGAACTCCTGTGTCGACTTGTCAGAGGAGAAATGGCCCCCCGACTGAGCCTGGTTTCTCCCAAGGTTTTTTTCTCCGTTCTGTCACCGATGGAGTTTTGGTTCCTTGCCGCTGTCGCCTCTGGCTTGCTTAGTTGGGGACACTTCATTTCCAGCAATATCGTCGACTTGATTGAACAGAAACTTTTTGAACTGAACTGAGCTGGACGATGCCATCACTGAATTCAATAATGAAATGCCTTTAACTGAAAATTGAGTGTTTAATCTTGTCATTTTACATTATTGACACTATTTTCCTATTTTGATATTGTGCAGTTGCTTTGACACAATTTGTATTGTTAAAAGCGCTATATAAATAAAGGTGACTTGACTTGAATAGTTTGGAATAGTGATGCACGGGTCGAGTTTTTTTCCAACCAGCGGGTCCCGCTTTTATGAAATTATTTGGCCCGCCCCGCACCGCACCGCACCACTGTATCTATTTTTACAACCCGCCCCGCACCCGCAACCATTAAATAGACATACTAGGCATTGTAATGTAAATGAAAACAGCCTTTATTTCAGCCTGAAAGTGCTTGGAAGCATCGCCCTGTAAACAAGCAACAACATACGATTATGAATATGAACCATAAATCAGGTCATATTAATAACAAGATAATAATAATCATTTTCAACATTTACAAAGCAGCATTTGTATTCATCTAATAGGCTAAACAATTTTTTATTTCAGATTTGTATAGGCCTACAGTTTACAGCCTACGCTACATAATCACTGAACTTTTGTTTTATGTAACACACAGAAATGTTCATTTAGCGTTTTTACGTTCGCTGTGCAAAAAAAGAATGGCATCCACTGTACCGGGGTTTAATCTATTACACCTAGACTCCAGCACCCGGCCAGCAGAGCTGAATGTGCTCGCTTGATGCGCTTGTGGCTGGGATACATAGCTGCTTGGTGCTTTCGTGACGTGTCACGTGACGCCAAAGGTTTGGGGACATCAAGCAAGTTACGTTGCTATGTAGGCCTTCGTATTGTAACCTTATCAAAGAACCTAATAAAATATGAAAATAGATATTCCCAAATATTTAATATTGGGAATTGCACGCAACATACATGGATTTTTTTAATTTTGTTTTTAATGACCCGCCCCAACCCGCCACGCAAATAAAGTGACAATTTCTTTACCCGCCCCAACCCCACCCGCGGGGTCCGCGGGTTATGAGACGACCCGCGCATCACTAGTTTGGAAGCCTGTTTCTGCCACAGAATAAAAAAAAAGTTTGTTTTTTTTCTCTCATAATTCTGACTGTTTTTACATCTCTTCACAGTTCTGTCTTCATGACATATTTCTTACCAGAAGCTACTCTCTATCTCACTCAGCAAAAGTTCACGATGCCTATCCCCAGCAATGATTAAAAACTGATATATTTGCTTTATCAAGAAGCAGTGTTGGGCAAGTTACTTCCAAAATGTAATGCATTATATATTATCTGTTACTGTCTTTTGAAAGTAATTAGTTACATTACAATATTACTGTCTCTGAATTGTAATGTGTTACACTACTTTTGAGTTACTTTCACCAAAATATCCACAGAAGTATGAGTAGGCATTATAAAATGCCAAAATGTAGTTTATTGCTGCTCATTTTACATACGGTGGATGGTAGACATGTGGTAGGTCTATATAGCATAAAATTATAAAATCATATTTAGATATCGGTATGTAGGTCAACATTAATGTTACATTGTAGTTTAGGTTAAACACAGATATGTATTTTATTCTGATAACGAACAGGCTACAATGTTTGCAATGCTGTATGTGTGGCGCGATCGAACAGCGGAAACAAACAACAAAAAAATACTCCGTCATTTTTGGTCATACAGATAATTTTTTTCTCTGGTGCTGTTTTGCTGTGTTGGTAAATTCACTTAATTTTGAGTTAAAATATGTTGTTGAAACTTGCGTTACTGAGATTGTAGCGAGTAATAATATTACACAAATTTTATTCGTAATGCGTTAAATATTACTGCATTACAGCAAAAAGTCATATACTACTGTAATATTATTACTTTTGTAAGTCAAGAAGAAATTATCAAACTTTATTTTAGGGCGGGGGGGGGGTCCAATATTATTTACCTGTGAACCTTAATGTAAAGTAAACACCTGTGAAGCATTTATTCATGAGCTATAAACGTTAATAACCTGTGAAAGTGAACGTTAATGTAAAGTTTGTAATGTAAAGTCTTGATTGCACTTCTAGTATTTAGGCTGTGTTCCTATTGTCTGGTATTGTTTGTGTTTCAGTTGATGTCGTGTTTTCTCCTGTATTCTGTTGGAGTCATTATTAAAGACTATTAGCTTTGAATTCCCCAGCGCTGTGCACTTACACAACACTGTAACAGTCTCACTATAATAGTCTATTTGTGCTGCATCAAGGAAAACATCAGGAATCTGGTTTTGAGTAAAATTAGTATATATTTATTAAGCATTTATAATATGTGAGTTAAAAATGGCTTACTATTTGGCAAGTATTGAGTTAAAATAACTTTTTATGTGTTTATAACTGCTTATCAATGATCTATAATGCATTTGTAAATGAATTATTATTAGTCATTTATGATTGAACAGCTTTATAATAAACCCTTTACAAAGAGAACCTTAATGTAACGTGTAACATGAGGGTGAGTAAATGATGGCAGAATTTACATTTTTGCTCAAACTATCGATTTCATTTGTCAGATACAGTGCATCAAAGGAATAGAGGTCACTTTTGGTCTTTATCTCTGTTCCTTTTGCTACAGACAAATTATGATCCACATACAAAACACAAAATAAGGTTATGGTTGCCTACACAGCGGAAAGTAATTGAAAGGCTTGACACTGGAAAACAAAAGCTCCATTCAAGACTGCAAATTGAATTTGGTAATATCCATTAATGTCACTACAGTAAGAGGGAGAGAGAGAGAGTACTCTTCAAGGTAATTACCTTCAATTTTCTGCTATTAAACTCCATCAGAATGGACAGAGCGCATATCAGAGATGAATCCGCACACATACAGAGAGCGCTGGCCTCCGCTGTGTCCACAAACAACCTTTATTTACTCATATTTATTCACACACACATCTATGAGCTAACTGATACTGATTTCTACTGAATAACTTGAAACGGGAATACATGAGGTCAACATTTAGAAAAATAAGGATGAATTTGGCTGGTATGTGTCTTTTTTGAGTTTATATGTGCAGCAGTAAGTTAAGTTTATAAAGTGTGTCACATGAGTTTGAACAGTTTTGAAGCTCTGTGGACTTTACATAAGCGGTCTGTTAAAGAAGTCATTCAGATCTACTCATGAGTTTTCATGCATCCTGTTTACTGTGGCAAGAGGTTGTGTATATGTACAGCCAAAAGATACACCATAATAGACAAGTACTTAAATGCTTTCCTGTACTCTTCTATTCCAGCCAATGTCATTTAGCCAACAGCAAATGGAAAGGTTCAGAATAGACAGTTAAAGGTTCAGAGAGGCAACAGTCCTTGGCTAGTTACAGATGCAAAGTAAAATATTTTGTCGAAATGCACAAAAGACAAAAAAAAACTTAAATTATATAAAGCAACCAGGGTTCTGGAGTCCACAAGAGGGCTTCAGCAAACCTCCAAATGGGCCTCAAGATGACATACAGTGATTTAAAAGATGACAAAAAGGCATTAAAATAAGCTAAAAAACCCTCAAATTAAAATTTCTCCCCGTCAATTTTTATTCTTTTTTTCTTTGAAGAATGTCTTGGAAACCTTGATATATGAGGTAGACTAATTACAAAACTTTTGGGCATTTTTATAAGGAATATAAATTTTCTTTATATTCTCCCCGTCAATTATTATTATTATTTTTTTTTTTTCTTGGCATTTCTTTATGCCAAGCTCAACAGAATGTTCTTATGTAAGAATTGTGAGAAAGAATACATTTAAAATCTCTATCCTTAATTCTTAATATAAACGACTGGACAAGTTGTGTAAATTAATTAGTTAAAAATAGTAAGATCCCTCAGGAACATTCTTCTCTTATTTTAATTACAGAGTGTCTATTTACACTAAGTGCAAATGGCCCGCCTTGTTGGCAAAGGCTATTTGCACTAACTCCGCCCACCAACGTGTGATTGGGTTAGTCAACACTAAAAAAAGAGCTCTTTCAGCATCAGTTTCAGTGGTGTAGATGGTAAAGCTCGTGCTTTTTGACCCGAGTTCGAACTTTTTTTCTCCCTTTTCAAATCTCATATCGCATCGGAAAGGCATTTATTTTCAATAAAAATGATCAAAAAGTTGAAAATAAAGTATCGGGTAGGGTTAGGGTAGGTGTAGGGAGGGCTTTATTGTCCCAATAAGGTGGCATCCATTTAATAATTTGAATTAAAACTATAATTTACAGTCAATACGTTATTATTGTGTATTACTGTGTTTTATAATGTACTACAATACTGAGGTGCAGATAATTGCCACTATTTGCAATAAGTAGTATAAATAGCAGAAAATCTTGTTATTTTAACATAGTGTAAATAGAACCTACAGCTATTTGCACTTAGTATAAATAGCCGCTGCCTTTTAATTATAATTTTTTAGTGACTTGTT
The DNA here is from genome assembly GCA_023376895.1 of Aspiorhynchus laticeps. Taxonomy (NCBI): domain Eukaryota; kingdom Metazoa; phylum Chordata; class Actinopteri; order Cypriniformes; family Cyprinidae; genus Aspiorhynchus; species Aspiorhynchus laticeps. The sequence goes on along the minus strand of CM041801.1, from coordinate 43,101,988 downwards.
TTACTTTACAGAAGTAATGGGAAGTAGACTACCCATAGATTAAAATAAGTTTTGAAGACAAATCTAAACGTACAGGGGTCTATGAATATTGTTGTGAACAATGGACAATGGCCTTAGAGTCAAAATGGTTGAGAAGCGCTGGTGTAAGTTGCTGTCTTTAAGCACAAAAGAAGTCCATGTCCTACAGAGAGAGAGAAAACAAAACCTGTAATGCATTATCAAAATAAAAAAATACAATGTGAAGAGCAGTAAATACTTACAGTGGTTGGGATCTCAACCGTGTTCTTCTGAAAAACGTGAGTCTCATTGACATGGTTACTGGGGAAATATCCAATCACACCCATCTGGTCTACATAGCGCTCCCCGTAGACCTGCAAAAGCAAAGCTGCTGCTGTGATTTCTGGGTTTGCAGTCAGATCAGCGGAGAGAAATGTCAAATATAAAGACACGCACACTTCCAGACCAGAAGACTCCAGCTCCCTCTGCAGGCTTGAGTTTAGAAAACACATAGATGATCTGGCCTCGCCTCAGGTTTATGTATCTGCAGTCTGAAGCGACGTAGTCTTCAAGAGCTTTAGCCATTGAAAGCACATCTGTGAGGCAGAAACAAGACTTCAGAAACAAAGCACAAGTACAGATAATCAGGGTAGTTATAACACCTTTATCTTGACTACAAAAACAACCAATACATGTACTGTTAAAATAGATCAGATGATTATATATCCATTCCTTCTGTAATTATATATACATAAAGAAATTCTGGTCAGAAGTTAAATATAAACTTCTAGATGTTAATCTTCAGTTATCACCCTCAATGTTCCTGTTGGGAGATCTTTCTTACAATAATTATTCAAAAGAAACAAAAACATTTATCTTTACCTCATCCATACTAGCAAAAAAAAAAAAGTGCTATTAAACTGGAACGATAATCTATTACACAATGGTTCAACCTATTAATAGACACTTTAACACTTGAGAAAATGACTGCCTCACATAGAAATAAAATGACTCCTTTTGAAAAAACATAGAGTCCTCTATTAAAGTCAAAACACAAAACAAGGCATAAAATTAAGGTGTGGATAAATTGGATACTTAGTGACTTGCATTTAAGTTGTTAAATAAACTGAGTATAGTGTTAAATATATGTTTTTTTTATAAGTATATCGTTGTTTTGTTTAGTTTTTTGTCTTGTTATATGTTCAGCATGTGTGGTATAGTATTCTGTTCGATGTATGATTTATTTGTCTACATTATATACATATAGTATTGTATTATATTGTATGTATTGTACCCTTTAGCTTAATAAAAAAGACTACAATACAAAAAACAAAAACAATAAATGAATATTCCCACCACTATTGCCCAGAAAGAAAATGCAGTTTGTTGAAAACTTGTTGACCAACAAGTTGTATAAGCTGTTACTAAGAAACCTGCCTCTCAACAACATGTAAACTAAAAACATCTATGAAAGAAAGAAACAGCTTAATCATAATTAATAACTTAGTTTCCAAGTCATTACAAATAGCTATGCCGTATTAGTTGTGTACTGTGATGACTAGTGTAACTCACATGAACATTTGCCAGACAAACACTGACCTGCCAGACAAACACTCACCCGCCAGACACTCACCTGCCAGACAACCGCCAAACACTCGCCCGCCAGACAAACACTCACCCGCCAGACAAACACTGACCTGCCAGACAAACACTCACCCGCCAGACAAACACTGACCTGCCAGACAAACACTCACCCGCCAGACAAACACTGACCTGCCAGACAAACACTCACCCGCCAGACAAACACTCACCCGCCAGACACTCACCTGCCAGACAACCGCCAAACACTCGCCCGCCAGACAAACACTCACCCGCCAGACAAACACTGATCTGCCATACAAACACTGACCCGCCAGACAAACACTCACCCGCCAGACACTCACCTGCCAGACAACCGCCAAACACTCGCCCGCCAGACAAACACTCACCCGCCAGACAAACACTGACCCGCCAGACAAACACTCACCCGCCAGACAAACACTGACCAGCCAGACAAACACTCACCCGCCAGACAAACACTCGCCCGCCAGACAAACACTGACCCGTCAGACAAACACTCACCCGCCAGACAAACACTCGCCCGCCAGACAAACACTGACCTGCCAGACAAACACTCACCCGCCAGACAAACACTGACCTGCCAGACAAACACTGACCTGCCAGACAAACACTCACCCGCCAGTCAAACACTGACCTGCCAGACAAACACTGACCTGCCAGACAAACACTCACCCGCCAGACAAACACTGACCTGCCAGACAAACACTGACCTGCCAGACAAACACTCACCCGCCAGACAAACACTGACCTGCCATACAAACACTGACCTGCCAGACAAACACTCACCCGCCAGACACTCACCTGCCAGACAACCGCCAGACAAACACTCGCCCACCAGACAAACACTCACCCGCCAGACAAACACTGACCTGCCAGACAAACACTCACCCGCCAGACAAACACTGACCTGCCAGACAAACACTGACCCGCCAGACACTCACCTGCCAGACACTCACCTGCCAGACACTCACCTGCCAGACAAACACTGACCTGCCAGACAAACACTCACCCGCCAGACAAACACTCACTCACCATTCACCCACCATACAAACACTGACCCGCCAGACAAACACTGACCCGCCAGACAAACACTGTCTCACCAGACAAACACTGACCCACCAGACAAACACTGACCCGCCAGACAAACACTCACCCACCATACAAACACTGACCCGCCAGACAAACACTGTCTCGCCAGACAAACACTGACCCACCAGACAAACACTCACCCGCCAGACAAACACTGACCCACCAGACAAACACTCACCCGCCAGACAAACACTGACCCGCCAGACAAACACTGACCTGCCAGACAAACACTGACCCGCCAGACAAACACTCGCCTGCCAGACAAACACTGACCCGCCAGACAAACACTGACCCGCCAGACAAACACTGACCCGCCAGAAAAACACTCACCTGCCAGACAAACACTCACCTGACAGACAAACACTGACCCGCCAGATAAACACTGACCCGCATTTCTGATGCAGTCCAATAACATGACAGAACACTGTGTAATAACTCTTAAAAAACATCCAGGACTAAAGTCATATCCATATTTCCTATTTGGATTATATGAAATGTTTCATAAACTCCAAAAAAATGCTGTTTTTTTTTTTTACCCAAATGCTAGGTTCAGTCTTTTGGGTCATTTTACTGGGTTGTTTTTAATATTTTTCCCCAGGTGCTGGGTAGTTTTTCTATCCCTCTTATTGCAGACGGGTGGCGCTGTTGCGCTGTTTTCTTGTTGATCACTAACTTTAAGTCACACCATTGCTCAACCCCCATGAGAAATCTGCATATAAACTGTAACACATTTACACTTGAGTTTAGCTTTATGCAACACCCTACATACTATTTCGAGAATCAAATGGAAACAATTAACAATTTAGTTGCAATGGCACAAAAAATGAAAATTATGAAAGGAGGCCATCATGACCCCCCCATCATTACCTGGGAGAGAAGTGCCCAGGTGCATTTGACCTTCACAAAACATTGCATCTAAAGGCCAAATTAATCTTAATTTTGTAAAAGCCAACTAAATTGGTTAAATTGTTCATCTGGATGTCCCTAAAGTTTTTTTTTTTCAGGTTTACCTCACTAATTCCTTATTTTGCACACACACACACACACACACACACACACACACACACACACACACACACACACACACACACACACATGTTGGTTTTTGTGGTTTATGGGGACTCTCCATAGGCGTAATGGTTTTTATACTGAACAAACTGTATGTGCTATTGCCCTACACCTACCCTACACCTAAACTTAGCCCTCACAGGAGACTGTGTGTATTTTTAGATTTTCAAAAAAAACTCCATTTAGTATGTTTTTTAAGCCTTTTGAATTACGGGGACATAGGCAGTGTCCTCATAAACCACCTTCAAATTGTAATACCTCTGTCATACCCATGTCATTATACAAATTTGTGTCCTCATAAACCACATAAACCCGCACACACACACACACACACACACAGACACACACACACACACACACACACACACACACACAGACACACACACACACACACACACACACACACACACACACACACACACACAGACACACACACACACACACACACACACACACACACACTCCCAGTAATAATTTTTTCTCAGACTATTTCATGCTGAAGTGAGGGTAAGCTAAAGCTAAGGCCTCCATTTCACTCTCACTCACTGTTTAACACTTTATCTTTAACATTTTTAAGTGACCTAATATTTTGGGAGCCTTTTGCCACATTTTAAGTTAGCCATCTTACCTCGGGGTACAACTTTACCTGTACACTTCAGAAAAAAAAAATAATAATAAATAAATAAAAAATATATATATATATATACAGTATATACCTGTGTATATATATATATTATATATGAAGAATTAATTTGCAAAAACAGATAACTCCGTTATTTACAATTCTCAAAAATCATGTTTTTTTCATTGTGCTTTCCAATTAATCTCAATCGCACCGCAGTTGGCTTATTTTGACAAGGTTAAAAAATAACTTTAAAAAACAGCCAACTAACACAACAAAACATGATTTTTTAAAATGTGTAAAATTTGTTTTTGCAAATAAACTCTTCATATATAGACCTCAGATCTAAGTTAATTATTCTGCTCTTTAGTCTGCAGTGAACAAATATACACACTTTTGATTTTCAATGTAATATAAACACAGTTCAACTTTTTCAAATATCAGAAAATTAGATCAATTTACCTCAAAAGTGTTTTAAATAGCAGGTGAAATGTCAACATGAATTAGTGCACACAGATACTCTGAGGTGAGTGTCTCTATCTGAGGTCAAGAGGAAATTAAAGCTAGTCCTCTCTCATCCAGATCTGACCACAGGTTTTAATTCCAGTTATTATACTCTGCTCACATTCTTAACATTTCTAACAACTGTAAAGCGAGTTATGCCACAAAACGTTCTCAGAAAGTGAAATAAATGCTAATGTACACAGTGTATAAATGATCTCCCGTCTCCAAAGTAAACAGACAGACACAAATCCCTAGAGAAAAAGTTTTGTCTCCGTGTATGTTATTGATTATAGTTTTCTAAATAACAAAACTGATGTAAAAGCAGTGCAATGTTGTGTGACACACAGCTATTGATGTAAGGTTGCGCGTGATTGCAGCATACCGAGAGGATGAATATTCATCAGTCACTCAAATTATATTACATGTTGTGGATCCACTTCTAGTGTTCTCACGGGATCGATTCTATTCGATTCTATTATATTCTATTCTATTCGCCCCGTGTGCTGTTCTCAAAGAAGTGCATCTTTAAGAATTGTAAAGTGCAATACAGTAACGTTACCAAATAAGAAAATATATTTTGTTCCCTCTCGCCTGACGTAACGCGTAGAAAGTTTGCATGACGCACTTCCGCAAACTTGGAGCGGAAGTTGTGTTGTTGTTGTGTCGAGGGGGTCTCGAGTTATTTAGGATGCTCCGCTCGCTCTCTCTGTGTTTATATCTGTCTGAAGCGGCGGGCTGAATGGCGTAGTCAGACGCGGTGGTGTTTCAGTCGCATGTCGGTGTTATTTGAGGGTTTGTGCCGGGATGGACTCGCTCTTTGGGACCGCGCAAAAGTCCGGCTCTCCAGCGGCGAGCAACGGAGCTGCCAGCAGAAAAACCGCCAAAAACGGCAGCAAAAAGTGCAAAAACCGCTCAGCCCGATGTCCAAAAGCAAACAATAATCCGCCTTATCTCCCTCCAGAGGTGAGTTTGCTCTGCTTCAGCTGAGCTCAGACACATCGAGCTGTCACTGCTTCTGTTGACCATATGTTTATATCTCCTTCTGTCCAGACTGTGTGTAAGTTATATCTCAGCGCTTGTGACTGTAAACACACTGATTATGTGTTAAGCATTGCGTGATGAAGTCTTGATAACATACATAGATGAAACTGTAAAGTATACAGTAGGGCTGAACGATTTTGGAAAATAATCTAATTGCGATTTTTTTTTTTTTTTTTTTTTTTTTTTTTACCAAGATTGCGATTATTTTTTAAAGCTCTTTATATTCTGTATTATTCAACAAAGACAAGCAATAAATCATTGTATATGTATAGTATGCAGTGCTGGGCACGTTACTTTAAAAAAGTAATTATATTACTAGTTACTTCTCACAAATAGTAACCGAGTTACATCATTATAAAATAAACTAATTACTAACTATTGTTACTTTTTAAAAAAAATGTTCAAATATGTCAAATAACTTGGATGTCCCCAATATTAAATGTTAAATGAATAAAATGGACACTAAATATAATATGCAATTAATCGTTCAGCCCTAGTATACAGTATAACGTTGCATCACATTGAATAATGTCAATATAACGTTACCAACCTCTTCAAGGTATGAAGATATGTTAGGGTCATTACTGTAAAATGTAATAATAATAATAATAATAATACAGGTGGAACATGATAAAAGCCACTTGATAAAATTAGCCTCTCTAGAAACTCAAAAATAGCTGAGTGTGTTGTAAACATTATAATAAACACAAACTGAATAATATAAAATGCAGCATAAAACATATTTGATAGCATGAAAACATGCTTTTTAAATCAAATATAAAGAAATGTAACACAAAAATTCTGGAAATGCACCTTTCCCTATAAATAGTCATATTATTTACTTATAAAATATAGTCTATATTTACAGTACTTTACAGTAGAACTGCACGTGTCTTTTAAAATATATTATAATTAAAAAATATGTATTATAAGTTTTGTATTGTTGTGGCAAATACATTTTAAAGAAAATGTGATAATTAGTGCTGTCAAACGATTAATCGCATCCAAAATAACAGTTTTTGTTTACAAATGTATGTGTATTGTGTATATTTGTTATGTATATATAAATACACACACATATACTATATATTTTGAAAATATTTACATGTATTTTGTATTTATATTCATATAACTTATATCATATATAAATATATTTAATATATAAATGTAATATATTTTCTTAAATATATACATGCATGTGCGTGCATTTATATATTCATAATAAATATACACATATATTATGTAAACAAAAACTTTTGTTTTGTATGCGATTAATCGTTTGACAGCACTAATATTACACTGCAGAAAAGTTGAGAGAATTCATGGTTTTCACTTTTTTGTTTGGCTGGCAATAAAGGAGAGCTTCAGTAGAAAGAAAAAACAAGACGTGGACCTCAAACGATCAATAAAGATGAGAGGAGTGTAATGAGAGGTTGGGCCGTTTCATGAATCATTATTGTGTCCGTGTTGTTTCACTGCATCATCAGAGTGAAGTGTCTGTAATGTGACGCTGACACACTGTAACAGCTGTGTTTGTGAACTGATGAATGCTGATTCAGTGCTGTTTCTGTACAGTAGTCAGGTGATTACTGTAGTCATTAGTGGGACTTGTTGAACTAGATTGTTGGAATTTTAATAAAAGCAAATTAATTATGTCTAGGGCTATGTTCACCACGTTTTTGTTTTCCTTCTTCATTTTGTCTACTTAAATTGTGACTTACATTACCAATAGCAAAGCTTGCTTCAACTTACCTGACATGCAGTTAAAATGTGATTTAATGCAGTGTGTCTGCTCTCAAACGACGGTTAATGTAGTAAGACCCGTATAGTAAGAGACTATTCTGAATGAGCCAACAGATCTGTTGACTTTGTTAGCGGTGTCAGCGCGGCTCTTTCTCTTCTTTGTGCTTTTGAATCCTGACCTGTGTGAGTTTGAGCTCGGTTCAGCATTAACTCTGTCCTGTCTTTTGTTTCAGGCTGAAGAGGGAAACATTGAGTACAAGGTAAACTCTCCACACGCTAACATCTGCACAGATATTCACCAAATATGTGACCCTGGAGCACAAAAGCAGTCTTAAGTCGCTGGGGTATATTTGTAGTAATAACCAAAAATACATTGTATGAGTCAAAATGACAGATTTTTTTAATGCCAAAAATCATTAGGATATTAAGTAAAGATCATGTTACATGAAGATATTTAGTAAATTTCTTAACGTAAATATATCAAAGCTTAATTTTTGATTAGTAATATGCATTGTTAAGAACTTCATTTGAACAACTTTAAAGATGATTTTCTCAATATTTAGATTTTTTGCACCCTCAGATTCCAGATTTTCAAATAATTGTATCCCGGCCAAATATTGTCCTATCATAACAAACATACATCAGATCATAACAGATCCATACATCAATGGAAAGCGTCTTTATTCAGCTTTCAGATTATGTATAAATCTCAATTTCGAAAAAATTATGACTGGTTTTGTGGTCCAGGGTCACATATATCACAACAGATCTCCTCAGATTTGGACATGAATGTTTGTTGAAAGAATACATAATGTTTTGCATTGCTTTTACAATGCACTGTGAGTAGCTAGCAGTCTGAGCGTCTCCTGTGTAAATGCATGCAGCAGTAGATTAGCAGAGCTTTTTATACACTACAGCTGCTGCCGGTAAACAAAACAGTGCTGACACTCCCATCATCACTGCCCAAATCTCAGCTAAACATGCTCATTTCTGCATTCAGCCAGACTGTTTTTGTTATTCTTGTGTGTGTTTTAGCTGAAGCTGCTGAACCCCACGCAGTACCGCTTCGAGCACCTGGCCACGCAGATGAAGTGGCGCCTGCAGGAGGGCCGCGGGGAGGCCGTGTATCAGATCGGCGTGGAGGACAACGGGCTGCTGGTGGGCCTGACGGAGGAGGACATGAAAGCCTCTCTCAAAACACTGCGCAGGATGGCTGAGAAGTACGAACACACACAGACACCGGCCTCAGCTTTACACGCTCATATTAACCTGACAAACTCATCTGGTCTCATAGTTATATCAAATCAAATATCACAGGAGCATGCATAGGTCATACTCACCTCAAAACAGTAACAAGAGAAAGCTCTCATGCAATCATAATGATATACTTGTAAAATGTGTCCATCATGGTAGTATTACTTGTGCTGTTCTTTGTACTGTCTGACACATGTGCATATTTATTAAAATTTCAAAGCGATTTAAATATTAACTCACTTGTGAAAAAAATAGTGCACTTAATTCTATTAATTGTGCACTAGTAGTATACGTAAAATCTTAAAAGTATTTTTAAAAGTAAAAAAAAAAAAATACCTGCAGAAAATATTAATGAAATAAAAGGTCACTTTGTGACTGTCTTAACGCACTTAATACACATTTAAAAAGTGCACTTTGTAATGATATCAACGTGTTTAAGTCTTTGTTTTAATCATCTTTTGTTGTGCTTTAAAGAAGTGCACTTATTTTGTTGTTGAATAACGTAAAAACACATGTAAAGTACTTAATATTAATTTTAACCATAGTATGTTATTTTTCATTGAAATTAATATATTTTAAATGTACTAAATTGCAAATTCATCATTACAAATGTGTGATTACAAATATATTTAAATACATTATATGCTTGTTTCAATAGAAATTATATTAAAGTATATTATCATAAATGCCTGTCAGTACTTTCAGCAGTACTTTAACCATATTTCAAATATAGCATGAAATTATATAAAAGATGTACTTAAGTGTGTCAAAAAAGCACTCTGAAGTTCAGCTAATTGCATTTGACATGCATTTAATCTTTCATTTAATTGCAGTTAAGTGTCAGAAAACATATTCAGTTTGCACTGAAGTATATTCTTTTAAAGTGTATTATTTCAGTCATTAGCACTCTTCTGAAGTATGCTAAAGTGTGTCACGAGAAGGGCTGCTGTGTTCTTGTCTGGTGTGGTGAGGGTGACGGCCACAGTGTAGTGTTGTGTGTGTGTGTGAATGCTGTGTGTGTGTGTGTTCGTTCAGGGTGGGTGCAGACATCACAGTTCTCAGAGAGAGGGAGGTGGATTACGACTCGGACGAGCCTCACAGAATCGCTGAGGTGCTGGTCAGGAAAGTGCCAGATGATCAGCAGGTAATCGTCTGGTGTTTGTGTCATGCTCATTTGATGTGTTTGATGCTCTCAGGCCTGTGTTAATGGCTTTATGTGACGCTTCTGCAGTTCTTGGACCTGCGGGTAGCGGTGCTGGGTAACGTGGACTCAGGGAAGTCCACTCTGCTTGGTGTACTCACACAAGGAGAGCTGGACAACGGGAGAGGGAGAGCGCGACTCAACCTCTTCAGACACCTTCATGAAATCCAGACCGGACGGACCTCCAGTATCAGCATAGAGATCCTGGGCTTCGACAGCAAAGGAGAGGTGAGAACTGCTGCACTGTGTGCCTCAGACAGCGCAGACTGACTGAAGAGCGTCAGTTTATTTCTATTATAGGATGTCAAGTTTCATTGTTGCTTGGCAGCTGTAAACAAACTAAGCTCAAAATGTGCCTAACCCCATTTTATAACAAGTTCTGGCTTGCCTGGACTTGTTTGGGATGTGTCCTGATTTGTATTTTTGCAGTATTCTTTCACTAATAACTGCCCACTAATAGCCACACAAATATATTTACTGTTGCATCATGATTTACACATTTCGACTGTTACGTACTGCCCAGCCATAACTTCATCCTAAATGTGTATTATGGATTATCAAAGAGCTGCACAATAAATCGCGATCACAATTTGTGCTTCTCTCGATTTAATAATCATAATCCTCTGCGATATTTGCCTGCTGGTTATTTATCCCGACATCATTTCATTTTACTTTGACATTTGTGTTATTCTGCATTGGTACCAAGCCTCCACAAGAGTTCATGGTTGCGGTTGCCAGATATCAAATCCCCCAATCAGAGCTGTTTTCATAAATCAATAAATTTTTTGCACATTGGTTTACTTATTCTTCCCAACCTGGTAACCATGCACACACACTCACTCTACATTATGGAAAAAGCACTCATGAGCTGAAAATACCTGTAAAACATGTAAACTGGAATATAAAATAAAATAATACATGTAATAGCAGCATGTTTTCTTTCATGCAGTTGTTTACTAAATCTACAGGCAAACCATCTCTTAATTTGTGCTAATGTGTTGCAATAATTCTGATTAAATGTAAAAATTGTCAAGATTTTTAATCATTTTTTTATGCAGCTCTAGATGATACTCGGCATTAAACATGAACTTTGCATGTGTATGTTGATATGCATCGGTGTCTGTTCTTATCTAGGTGGTGAACTACAGCGAGTCCCGAACGGCGGAGGAGATCTGCGAGAGTGCCTCAAAAATGATCACCTTCATAGACCTGGCAGGCCACCACAAGTATCTCAAGACCACCATTTTTGGCTTAACCAGCTACTGTCCAGACTTTGCCATGCTCGTGGTCAGCGCCAACACCGGCATCGGTAAGCATTTACAGCACGGCTGACGTTGTACCATTAGGCTGCTGTTTGCTTGAACCTGTTTATCTCAGATCTAGGTCTGATAAATGTCAAATCACGCAGGGCGGGTGACACAAATAGACCTCATAATGTTTGGACACGTCAATCCTTTTTTGGCATGGAGTGATAAATCAGCTGTTCTCCTGGATACTTAATAATCCTAGCATATGATCTTATGTAATGCAGAGCGTCACTCATAAGTGCCCCCCCCCATTCCTTCTGTCTACCATGCCCCAGAATACCTCAGCACTGCTCTGGTCCTGGACCAAAGTGGGTCTTGAATGAAAATATAGGGAAACTTGAGACGTGGCAGTCTAGTTGTGACTGCAGACCACAGGGCCGCCCATCCACAGCCTGTAATTTACTCCTATCCTGGTTTAATGTGAAGCTGTAAGTAAGCCATTTGTAGGTTAATTACCCTTAAAGGAACGTTGCACTTAAAAAATGTGCTCACCCTTAGGCCATTCAAGATTAGGATGAGTTTGTTTCTTTATATTTGTAGAAATGTAGCATTGCATCACTGTCTCAGCAATGGATGCTCTGCAGTGAATGGGTGCCGTCAGAATGAGAGTCCAAACAGCTGATAAAAACATCACAATAATCCACACCACTCCAGTCCATCAGTTAACATCTTGAGAAGAAGTTGTGTGTTTGAAACAAATCCATCACCTTAAATCTGTTAACTCTGTGTGTTAAATCTCAAATATCTTCAGTTCGGCTGTGATTGAGTCACTTGGAGCAATTTCATGTGCAGTGTGGACAGAAACTTGGTGTAAAGCATTTCTCCTGCTGCCATTAACCGTAAAATAGCCATAACCAGCAGACCTGTTCATTTTTATGAGTGATATTTTGTAAATTTCTTGCTAAAAATCTTGCTAGATTGTGTACAGGAGGTGTGCCTCCTGGTCCTGGAACATATGCTGACATGCCACTATGTTGTTTTGGTTTTGGGAAGTAGTGTGTCAGAAATAGGAGCAGATATTTGGGCGAGCGGGTCATGCACGTCTTTGAAGGAGAACACGATGCCCTGTCTGCAATGCAACACCAGCGCGCTTAAATTATGCAAGAGCAGACGGAGGCGGCGGTGTACAGTATCTGCTGCGCCTCTCTGAGTTTGACTTTCCATAAGCAAATCCATGCCAACACAGGCACGTCCAGTTCTCCAATCATTAACCGGCTGGACTCTGGACAGATTTTACTGGCCTGCCACACAGGCAGCTGGACGTTACCCGCTGTTATTTCCATGCTCTGGACTGTGTGAATCCGCTGGGAGTTTGAGGAAGGCATGTCAGTGACGCTCAATGCCTTTGGCTGTCAGATGACCTGCTAAAGCTTATCACATGCCTACATAAGTCACATTCTGATAAGGGTTTCGCCGGCCGCAACCATCAGCTGGAAGGTGCACCAGCAAACATAAACACTCCCTCACTGACTTTGAGTCCCATCACAAACTAACACCGCTGATTGAGCTGATGCTGTTGTGTCCAGTCAGGCTGATCAGACAAACACACTCTGTGGGGAAGTCGTGGCCTAATGGTTAGAGAGTTGGACTCATAATCCAAAGGTTCGAGTCTCGGGCCGGCAGGAATTGTAGGTGGGGGCCACTGGGGGGAGTGAATGTACAGCGCTCTCTCCACCCTCAATACCACGACTGAGGTGCCCTTGAGCAAGGCACCGAACCCCCAACTGCTCCCCGAGCACCGCAGCATAAAATGGCTGCCCACTGCTCCAGGTGTGTGTTCACGGTGTGTGTGTGTGTGTGTGTGTTCACTGCTGTGTGTGTGCTCTTTGGATGGTTAAATGCAGAGCACGAATTCCGAATATGGCCAACATACTTGGCTGTATGTCACTTTCATTTCACTTCAGAACTGCACACTGGACGTAATCCTTATCTGTGAAGCTATTATCTCAGATATGTATGTTTCACTTTCACTTGAGTGTATCGCTTGGATTCCTACACTTAGATATTTTGTCTTTTGTATAAAGGTGTTAATTCTAAAATACTGACTCTAAACGGAATTAAAATATTGGTTGCATTTGATTTTACAGTACATGCACTTACAATGTACTTAAAGTACTGAGTAATAGAAGGCAACTAGGAGTAGGTTCAGGGTAATACATAAATAGTCAAGTTTCCTTTATTTCTATAGCACTTAATACAATACAGATTGTTTCAAAGCAGCTTCACAGTAAAATTCTAAAATGAGGCAGATCCAAAGTAACAGATAGTAGTGTTTTTATTCAACACAGGACTGTAAAATAAAGCGCTGCCAAAATATTAATAATAGTAATACTTTCCAAACATGTTTCCTGTATTTCCCACTAGATGATAATGTGGTGTCACTTCCACCTTGGCCTGGTTAAACTGTGTCTCCATCAGGAACATCTATTTATGAATGATAATGCAGAGCAGCCGTGACCGCCGCGTTTGTTTACATGTTGCTCATCCACACTCAGCACCTCCTCGTGTCTGCACACTCCCTCAGGATCAGATCCTCACTGCCCAAACACCAGAGGCACACCAGTCCCGACTGATATCCACAGCAGCTGCCAGAATTACTTCATTTTCATAGATTGACTTAGGAGTATGCTTTTAGTAATACTGAGTCTTCAGTCTTCACCAGACGGCCTGCATAAAGACAGAAAAGTACTTTGAACTCCTCACTCGTTTCACCAACATGTAACATAACTAACCACAGTTTTTTCTAGGGATGTCCCAATCAGGTTTTTTGGCCCCGATCCGAGCATCTGCCGATAACGAGCCCCGATCCGATACTTGTATATTCCTATATGTATGTTTGGTGCACACTTCAGGTACATTATAGTTATTAAAATCAATCCAATGAATACAGAGTTGTGCAGAAAGTAAAAGAAATATATGCATGATGTATGTCTATGTATATATTACATATAAGATACACACACACTCTCTCTACTGTGTATATATATATATATATATATATATATATATATATATATATATATATATGCACACTGTATAACAGTGTAACACAGACATTGTCAAAGGCAGATGTAAATATGTTACAATTGTAGACATTGTAAACAGACTTGTATGGTCACAATTATGAATATGGGACTACTGATATAAACTTCTTGTATTTTATATGTACAATAAGCAGACTAATTGCAACATAGAGTTAAGGTTAGAAAGCATAAAGCTCACGGTGTCAGAACACCAGTCTGTCAGTCAAGTCCATACAAGATGCAACACATAGCAATGTGTTATGGCAAGAACGTCTCAGATAAAAATAAACGATAAAGTAAAGATAAAATAAACATGTGGGGGGGGGGCTACACATAAGTACATACATAATAAATAATTATTAATTAAAATATAAAGAAAGATAATAACGTGACTTACACGTTTCTTTTTTATTATTAATAAAAAATAATGATAATAACGTGACTTACACGTCTCTTTTTTATTATTTTTATTAGGCCTACAATTTTAATTTTTTTTTACAAATTAAACAGAAACACTGCACAGCAGTTAAACACCGTGGAACAAATTGCATTACATCGTAACATTGTACATGCAGTGCCTTGCGAAAGTATTTGTACCCCTTCATATACAGGTGCTGGTCATATAATTAGAATTTCATCAAAAAGTTGATTTATTTCACTAATTCCATTCAAAAAGTGAAACTTGTATAATGTATACATTCATTCCACACAGACTGATATATTTCAAGTGTTTATTTCTTTTAATTTTGATGATTATAAGTGACAACTAATGAAAACCCCAAATTCAGTATCTCAGAAAATTAGAATATTGTGAAAAGGTTCAATATTGAAGACACCTGGTGCCACACTCTAATCAGCTAATTAACTCAAAACACCTGCAAAGGCCTTTAAATGGTCTCTCAGTCTAGTTCTGTAGGCTACACAATCATGGGGAAGACTGCTGACTTGACAGTTGTCCAAAAGACGACCATTGACACCTTGCACAAGGAGGGCAAGACACAAAAGGTCATTGCAAAAGAGGCTGGCTGTTCACAGAGCTCTGTGTCCAAGCGCATTAATAGAGAGGCGAAGGGAAGGAAAAGATGTGGTAGAAAAAAGTGTACAAGCAATAGGGATAACCGCACCCTGGAGAGGATTGTGAAACAAAACCCATTCAAAAATGTGGGGGAGATTCACAAAGAGTGGACTGCAGCTGGAGTCAGTGCTTCAAGAACCACTACGCACAGACGTATGCAAGACATGGGTTTCAGGGTCCATGTCAAGCCACTCTTGAACAATAAACAGCGTCAGAAGTGTCTCGTCTGGGCTAAAGACAAAAAGGACTGGACTGCTGCTGAGTGGTCCAAAGTAATGTTCTCTGATGAAAGTACATTTTGCATTTCCTTTGGAAATCAGGGTCCCAGAGTCTGGAGGAAGAGAGGAGAGGCACAGAATCCACGTTGCTTGAGGTCCAGTGTAAAGTTTCCACAGTCAGTGATGGTTTGGGGTGCCATGTCATCTGCTGGTGTTGGTCCACTGTGTTTTCTGAGGTCCAAGGTCAACACAGCCGTATACCAGGAAGTTTTAGAGCACTTCATGCTTCCTGCTGCTGACCAACTTTATGGAGATGCAGGTTTCATTTTCCAACAGGACTTGGCACCTGCACACAGTGCCAAAGCTACCAGTACCTGGTTTAAGGACCATGGTATCCCTGTTCTTAATTGGCCAGCAAACTCGCCTGACCTTAACCACATAGAAAATCTATGAGGTATTGTGAAGAGGAAGATGTGATATGCCAGACCCAACAATGCAGAAGAGCTGAAGGCCACTATCAGAGCAACCTGGGCTCTCATAACACCTGAGCAGTGCCACAGACTGATCGACTCCATGCCACGCCGCATTGCTGCAGAAATTCAGGCAAAAGGAGCCCCAACTAAGTATTGAGTGCTGTACATGCTCATACTTTTCATGTTCATACTTTTCAGTTGGCCAAGTTTTCTAAAAATCCTTTCTTTGTATTGGTCTTAAGTAATATTCTAATTTTCTGAGATACTGAATTTGGGGTTTTCATTAGTTGTCAGTTATAATCATCAAAATTAAAAGAAATAAACACTTGAAATATATCAGTCTGTGTGGAATGAATGTATACATTATACAAGTTTCACTTTTTGAATGGAATTAGTGAAATAAATCAACTTTTTGATGATATTCTAATTATATGACCAGCACCTGTATATATATTTTTATGTTGCTGCCTTATGCTAAACTGCTTTAAATTACTTTTTTCCACATCAATCTACACTCCATACACCATAATGGTAAAGCGAAAAACGGGTTTTTAACATCTGCAAATTTATTAAACATAAAAAAACTTAAAGCATAATTACTCATACCCTTATCTGGGACAGTTGAAGTTTAGCTCAGGACCATTTATATTGCTTGTAGATGTTACTACACTTCGAGTGAAGTTAACCTGTGGCAAATTCAATTAAATGGGTATGATTTGGAAAGCCACACACGTCTTAATAAAAGGTCTAATAGCTGATAATGCATAGCAGAGCAAAAACCAAGCCCTGAAGTAAAAAAAAAACTGCCTGTAGAGCTCAGAGACAGGATTACGTCAAGCCACACATCTGGGGAAGATTTCAGAAAAAAAATTATTCTTCATAACACGTAGTCTCTGTTACCCTTAATGCAAGAAGTCTGAAACAACCAGGACTCTTCCTAGAGCTGGCCTCCTGGCCAAACTGAGCAATTGATGGAGAAGGGCTTTGGATAGAGTGGTGACGAAGAAGCTGATGGTCACTCTAGTTGAGCTCCATGATCATATGTGGAGATAGGAGAAACCTACAGAAGGACAAACATCACTGCAACACTCCACCGATCTGGGCTTTATGGCGGTGTGGCCAGATTCAATCCTCTCTTCAGTTAAGACACATGAAAACACTTGGATTTTGCAAAACAGCACCTAAAGGACCCTCAGACTGTGCGAAACAAGATTTTCTGGGCTGATGAACCTCAATTTTTCCAAGCAACATGTTTGAAGGAAACCAGCTCTGCTCATCACCTGCAGAGTAGAGTGTGTTGGGAGCAGTCTCATGCTTTGGTGCTGTTTTTCAGCAGCAGGGACTGAGGGACTCGTCAGAGTAGAAGAAAAGCTCAATGCACCAAAATATAGAGATAGCCTTAATGAAAACCCAATCCAGAGCATTCAGAACCTCAGACTGGGCAGAAGGTTCACCTTCCAACAAGACAATGGACCTAAACACACAGCAAGAGTGGCTTATAGACAACTCTGTGAATGTCCTTGAGTGGCCCAGCCACAGCCTGAGCTTGAACCCAATCAAATATTTCTGGAGAAAACTGGAAATCTGCATCTGCCCCATCCAAACTGACAGAGCTTGAGAGGTGAAGAGGTGAGGAGAAGAGTGGCAGATAATTGCCAAATGCTGATGAGCAAAGCTTGTCGCATCAAACAAAAAATACTTGAGGCTGTAAAAGTGCTTCAGCTAAATATTTAGTTAAGGTATGAATACTTATGCAATGTACTTATTTCAGTTTTTTATTTTTAATAAATTAACGAAGTTGTGACAATTCTGTTTTTGCTTTGTCATTATGGTGTATAGAGTGTAGATTGATGTGGGGGGAAAAGTAATTTAAAGCAGTTTAACATAAGGCAGCTACATAACAAAACGTGAAAAAAAATGAGAGGTATGAATACTTTTGCAAGGCACTGTAACATTAACATTGTGTGTATACAGCATGTGTTGCCCTTCTGTGCCTTGGCTGTGTGAATGTGCTACTGTGATTTAATATGCTGAGATATGTAATTTTCCCACCGTGCCCGATATTAAAATCTGTGCGACACACTTTGCAAAAGGCGTGGGCGTTGTTTACATGGCTTCGAGACAAGAAATACAATTCTTTCATCCAGCTGTTGTTAAATTTACACAAATATTTTTTTTTCTTCGCCGGAGCACCACCTGACTCTTCTCCTTCCATTTCTACCACTGATGCTAGATCCAACTTCCCGCGTCTACTACCTGCCAGGTTGAGGTCACAAATGTTTTGAAATGTGTAAATTGTGTTGAATCTAATTATTCATATAACTAGGTTTGGGCCATACGAATTATGGGAGTTTTCCGGGAGAAATAACAAAGCGAGAGGGGGACGGGAGATGGGTGTGAAATAAGGGAGTGTTAACAGGTATGCTCAGGAGAGCCGATACCGATCGGTTAAAAAATGCTCGATCGGCCCTGATCCAGATCCTTGAGATCAGCTCGGGACATCCCTAGTTTGTTCTGTTTACATACTTTTCAGGGTTGGGGAAATATGTAATTAATCAAATCACAGTTACGAAAAATAAAAAACTGGCTTGGAAAAAGTTCATGGTGATCCACAGAAGTTCTTACAGGAAACTCCACTGAATTTAGTGATCATTAATGCCTGGATTTTAAAACTAGGCATCATGTACTTGCCGAGTTTGTAAACTGTTATCATATACTAATAGATTGAGGATCACACCAAACACAACAAACTTGCACAGAAAGAGACACACAACTGAATACAATGTGTTATAAAATAGCCTCAAAATATAAAATATTAACTGCGTCCCAATTGACACACACTATGCACTTATACACTATGTACTTGTGCACTATGCACTCAACCATGTAGTTTATGAATTATATAAGGATATTTTGTCAATCATAAATGGAGTCTGATAGCCCCTCCCCCTTCGTTACGTAATTAAAGCTGCGACCGTTGAGTGCATGAAGTGTTCAACATTTCACACTTCGTTTTTTGGTTATTTAAGTGCATCATCCGGGTATTTAAAGTGCACTTTTTATTTTTTGAGTTTTCAGTGTGAACACACTACTTGCACTATTTATACTACAAACCGTTATAGAATAGTGCATAAGTACATGATTTGGGACAAACCTATTGTCTGATTTGATATTGTCATATTCTAAAGCAACAACAACAACAGAAAACTAAAACTTTTTCTCTGCAGACTGGCTCTGATATTCAGAAACTAGTATCTGCTCATCCATCTGCAAATCAGGGGAAAAAAATCTGTGTAGAAGTTATATAGTGTATTCCAGCTGTACAGAATTAGGAATCACAAACGTTTCGAGTGGACTGCACTGTTCTGTTTGTGGATATCTAGCTTACTTGCTATTAATGTCTCAAACAAAACTGAATATCTTTAAAGAACTGATGGCACAAACCTGGTAAAAAGTGTACATTTTGATCCCTGGAAGTTAATTTTCACTGGTTCGTTTTATGTTTTTTGTTTGTGTCCAGTGAGTTTCAGACAGTCAGTAGGTGTGTACCATTTGAGGTTGAGATTAAAGTATGTAAAACTGACCAGATCAGAGTTTACAACTGAAAACATGTGACCTGGTTTTTTGCTCTTTGGATGTTTTTTCTTCTCTTTGCTACGCCCCATTTCTCCATGTAAGATGCGTACTCTCTCTCTTCTCTCAGCGGGGACGACACGAGAGCACTTGGGTCTGGCCATGGCGCTGAAGGTGCCCATCTTCATTGTGGTGAGTAAGGTGGACCTGTGCACCAAAGGCACCGTGGAGCGCACCGTCCGACAGCTCGAGCGTATCCTCAAGCAGCCGGGCTGCAACAAAGTGCCCATGCTGGTGTCCTCCACAGACGACGCCGTCACTGCCGCCCAGAAGTTTGCACAGTCACCCAGGTACACCCACCCAGATACAGAGTGATCAGAAGACATAGCCGTGATGTTTCTTAGGCTGCACGATATATCGCAATGATATCGCAATCACATTTAGGCATAAGCTGTGATATTCAGTGAAGCACAGTTCTGTGATCAGTAGTAAATCTCCATCTGAAGGCCAGAGAAACTCCAAATACACCCCACAGAAGAAACCCAGGAAATCCCTATAAACAGAAGATTTAACTGCTTTCATTGATTCAACGTGACTAATTAACACAGGACTGAGACAATATATGGTTTATCTGAGTTCTCATTATAATTTTACTTATAATAATGTATATAATAATGCAATG
The DNA here is from genome assembly GCA_023376895.1 of Aspiorhynchus laticeps. Lineage (NCBI taxonomy): Eukaryota > Metazoa > Chordata > Actinopteri > Cypriniformes > Cyprinidae > Aspiorhynchus > Aspiorhynchus laticeps. Next base: position 43,081,498 of record CM041801.1, on the reverse strand, counting down.
CCTTTATCACTGCTTAGAATACTATGAAATATGTTGTGTGCCTTATTCTGTGTAAGAAGCCACATCATCTCACATAAGGATTTATGTCAAACACTCGACTGAAGTGAGTTTGGAGTAAAAACATGTTATTAAATGTAGTATTTTCACGTGCTTTCAGATGGAGCAGCATTTACTACACAGTGCCGTAGTTCACCGAGAAGCTACGCAAACAGCTTTCATTATCGCAGCACGGTTTCATAATATTGATGTATAATATTAATGATATCATCTGCAATTATTAATGTGGTTTTGTGTCAGTGAACTATGGCTCTGTGTAGTAAATGCTGCTCCATCTGAAAGCACGTGATGGAGATTTACTACTGATCACAGAACTGGCTTTACTGACAAAATGCGATTTTATATGCAGCCCTAGTTTTCATGATTTTGGCTCTAAGCGCTTCATCAGAATCTGTTGTCTTCCTCGTTCTCCTGCAGCATCACCCCTATCTTCACCCTGTCCAGCGTGACGGGGGAGAGTCTGGATTTGCTGAAGGTCTTCTTTAATATTCTACCTCCCCTCAGCAACAGCAAGGAGCAGGAGGAGCTCATGCAGCAGCTCACAGAGTTTCAGGTACAGCTGTGCTCTTCATACAAGGCCCTCATTAACCATCTTGAGTTGTTCTGAAAGGGTTGGCAAGTATGTGAATGAGAAAAGGTGTAGAGAAAAATTGCAAATCAACAGTTCTACAGTTAAACGAAGTTGCTCTTTAAAAGTTTTCTAAACATGGTTGATTAAATATAAAATAACTTACATGTTACTCTGTGTTATTTTTCTTTTGTCAACAAAAATAGTCTCTCTACGGCCAAAGTCTCAGGCTGTGATTATAAATTCAGGAATAAACTTTGTATTAAAAGAGCACTTCACTGCAGGCAGGTTAAAATTTCTCTCCTCTCCACTTTGATTAGTTTTCATCTGTTTTTCCACACATATCATGTCATGAACATAGGCAAAGATATTGGATTTTGCCAATATGCTGATATTTTTCATCTAATTTTAGCCAATAGCTGTTGCTGATACCATGAAATATTTCCTTTTGTTTGGAAACAACACGAAGTCGATCTTGTGCAGAGATTATAAATAAATGATTGTTAATTTTGGTTAAACTTGTTTGTTAGAACTAAATGCACATGATTAAAGTTCTTTTTATAATGAGAGTACATTGAAAACTTTGAAAATGTTATAAAATCTGTCACTGATGTAACCTTGACATTTTATTTGTATTATGTGCCGATCCAAAACAGTGAATTCGATTCAGGAATGATCTTATCTCTTTATTTGTCTTATCAGCAAGGCATGTTTGTGTATTTTTTCATATCCGAGTCAAACCTATAGCAATGTTTATATTTTAAGCCTTTAATGGCTGATTCCGATGACGTTCTGATAATACTGTGCATTCCTAAGGGCAAAGTATTTTCAGGACTCTGATAATAGCTGGAATTTACTAGACCTTACTATTTTATTTACATGTTTCTAACCCAGCACTATTGTGTTACTGATTATGAGTGATTATCAACCCAAATTGGGTAAAATCATCCCAGCTTCCTTACCAAATAAAGTCTTAGTTTGGCATTTGGTTTTAAAAAATAAAAAACAGCATTTTTTAATTGTTGTCTTTTAGTGTCTGTCTCGTTCATGAGTTTGTGTTGTGATCCTGTAGGTTGATGAGATCTACACAGTGCCGGATGTGGGGACAGTAGTTGGTGGGACTCTTTACAGGTGCGTCCTCCTCTCTTCTCTCTTTGTCTGTGGCGTCCACTAAGATGGCATTAGTGTCTAATAGGGGTGTACAGGTACACAAAAACCATGGTTTGGCACGTACCTCGTTTTAACGTCACGGTTCGGTATGGTTTCGGTACAGCAGGAGGAAAAAACTAAACAGAAAATTGCTTTTTTATTAAACAGTGGTTTTACTAAACAAATTGCTCTTTCTTTAAATAAAATTCAATTATAATTAAAAATCTACCTCAGCTTCTGCTCTAAACTATAGGGAGCCCTACATTACTATAAGATTACAATTAACAACAGAGCCCAAATAGTAATGTACTATTTATTTTTAACTATAATAATCAACACTCAACTTAAAAAAAAATTATGCAAACATGTAAAGTGCACATATTGCAGTTTTTAAATTAACTTCTTAATTATAAAATTTCTATTTGTTGTTGAAATATATTCATTTACACAGTTGCTGTCATAACTTGTTTCACAACAGATTGTTTAAAAATACATTAAATAATTAAGACATCACTAACAGGTAAAGTAAAATATATTGAGTAAATACTAAAAGACTTAATTTCTCTAGCGAACTAACGAGCGTTGACTGATGACTTGCCTGAGGAAAATTAAACGCTACGTTTTGTTTTGTCGGTTGAAACACTGATTGAGCGATTACATGAGGCATGAGATGTTCATTTGTGTTTATTTCGCATTAAAACTAGTAATAAAGAGGAAGGGATGATCACGCTGCTGTTAACTCAGGCACCTATACAGCGATGTGTCACGCCACATCAAAGAGCGTCAAAACGGCATTTATTGCTTGAATTTCCCGAAAAAATGCACATAATTTGAAAGATGAGACTTTTGTTTCTTATCAAAAGTAACAATATATAAAACTGGAAGTTTCCAATGAAGTTCCACTCATGCAGTGGTTAAAACAATGATGTATTTATACGGTACACATGCGCACCGAACCGAAAGAGCCGTACAGAATACACGCACCGTTACACCTCTAGAGTCTAATGTGTGTCTGTGTGTGTTCAGTGGGATCTGCCGCGAGGGAGAGCAGCTGGTGGTCGGACCCACGGACGATGGGAAGTTTTGTGAGCTGACGGTGTGCAGCATCCAGAGGAATCGCTCCGGGTGCAGGGTGCTGAGAGCCGGACAGGCTGCTACTCTGGCGCTGGGAGAGTTCGACCGTTCACTATTACGAAAGGTGAGCTTGTCTATCGGTGTCTAGAGTGTAACGGCTATTGAAATGGACCAGGTTGTAAAATGAGCTGTTATACTAGGATCGTTGTTAATTGTCCATAGAGAATGACTAGTGTAACGCGTATAAAGCCGTTGTTTGCCGGTTGTTTTCTGGCAGGGAATGGTGATGGTCAGCCCAGAGATGAACCCCACTATCTGCTGGCGCTTCGAGGCTGAGATCGTTTTACTCTTCCATGCCAAAACTTTCCACAAGGGCTTCCAGGTGACGGTGCATGTGGGCAACGTTAGACAGACGGCCACGGTCGAGGCTCTGCAAGGAAAGGTGCGTCTTCTCTCCATCTGGATGAATGATAGATGGCTGGATAAATGCTTAACTATGTCTGTCCATCTGTTGGTCTGGATGTCTATATTGCTAGATGTTTGAGTATATTTGTGTGTCTATATCTAGCTTCTATAGATGGCTAAACAGCTTGTTAGCTGTCTGTCTGTTGGTCTGTCCTGCTAGACAGAAGGTTATGTCCAAACTGTTGGGAAAAAAATGGAGGTGTTGGTTCCAGTCTTCTTGGGAAGTTCATTTAATGAGTTGGGAAGTAATTTTGATGACATTTGGTGTTTCATTTGGTCAGAGCAAGATGGTGATGTACCTTTTCTACATACAATTCAACTAGTTTTTTTTTACTTCACATTGACAAAATGACGAGTTAAAGGATGTACAAAGAGTGTGTTTTTTATGTTGTTATTCAATTTAACAAGGTGCTGGAAATTGAATTTCTAGGCCTAAATATGCTATTGCAGTTGTTTAATATCATGTTTACTGTAAATGAGAGAAAAATAATAATTTAATTCTTTTTAAAAAATTAACCATTAATGCAGCCACTTTTTTTGTTTTCTATTGCGTCAGACATGTTTTCTCACTCACTCACCCCCGACTTGAAAACTCAGGGCTTAAAGAAAGTTCAGTTTCTCACGCGTAATTACGACTTTGTGGTCACATTCATGTGTGTTCAACTTGTGAATACAATCTTTGCTTGGCTCATATCTCCCACCCCAGACAGAAACCAGATCAGTCCATCTGTCTGTATCAGTGAAAGATCTGTGTCCATCTGTCTCCTGCAGGACGAGCTGCGCACCGGAGAGAAAGCAGTGGTGCGCTTCAAGTTCATCAAGCACCCCGAGTATCTGAAGGTGGGTGCCAAGCTGCTCTTCAGAGAGGGAGTCACCAAAGGCATCGGCCAGGTCACCAAACTACAGCCATCCAAACACTGCTCTTCTCATCACGGCCCAGAGTCAGTCCTGTGAGCTTTAACTGTGTTTACAGTCATCCAGCAGCGTTCAGACGCCACTGAACAACACTCTCAGCCTTTATAACACAATCCTCCTGTCGTTATTCACTCACCAAAGCACCGAGATTGTGTTTCAAGACATCAGGTTGATCTTTAGCTAGTTGTGTTTTTATTAGCGATGTCAATGAAGAATCTCGTGCAGCTAGTCGTGAGAGTGAAAGCATCGCTCTGCTGTACCAAGCTGCCTCTCTGATGTCTTTTTATTTATTTTAGCATTTTCTAGAGGTTTTTTACTCTCAAGCTTTAACAGCACAGGCTTTATATCTCTGCTCGAAGTCAGAAGTGGATCTGCCTGCACTCAGTGCTTTAGTAGCTCAGGAAAGCATTACGTTCACACGTCACTGATTATGCAAAGCAGTCTTTATTCCTGCTCTCGTCTCGTTTTCTCTCTTGGGTCTCTAAGCTCAGTCACTAGTTTAGTGTGTCTCTCTGAACACTTGGTTTGGTGCTAAGGCTTTTGATTGGTTGTTTTTAGATGTTGAACGGGTTTGTTGCATGCATGTTGGTCTCAGTACTGAATCACACATCAGGACACGTTCAAGTTTCTACTACATCACTGTTCTGTGTGCAATTTTAGAAGAAAAAATGTATTTGAACCAAAAAAAAAAAGAGTAAATTTATATAGAATGTTTCTGGATGTTTTAGTTCCTCAGATTTGTAATCATTTCTACTTTCATTTTACACCGACTGTGTCTTTTCTGGCTTTACATGCTAGATGTTTTTTTGAGATTTTAAAAATATTTTAGCCTTATTTTTTTGGTGAATTGGAATATTTCTGTACAAATTTGTTTGTATATTGTGATGTACATAAATAAAAGTTTATCAGAGTTTACGCCTGGCCTGACAGTGATTTGGTTATTTGAGCTGGTCTGTGATTGGCCGGTATCCTGACAGATGATGCTAGACGCTGCAGTCCAGCCTGGTTTCTGTTGACTTGCTCAAACTCAGCTGATGATTTACATCTGTATCATAACGCTTTGTCTGCCGCATACTTACAGGAAGTGAAATTCACCTCAACCTCACCTCAGAATTATTTAAATAACTGAAATATTTGAGGAGGGGGGGGGGTGTCTCACTATGAAATTAACATTTTTCTCCCAATACACGGTGGCACAACTATTAGCACCCCTAGAAATTATGAATATATCTCAGAAGTATATTCCCACTCAGGCTTACATATTTTATCACACCAGGGTGACCAGGAACATGTGGAGTAGGGGTGGGCAGATCAATCCTGAAGTATCCATACTGATCAGTGCTCACATAAACATATCCATCCACAAGTGTTTTTAACTAGTTTCAGCAAGATCTTCTGGTAACACTTTCTATGATGATAGAAATATAAGGGTATTTTTAAGGCATTATAATGAATGCATAATGCATTATAAAAAAACGTAGAATGTTATATCATCTTATGAATATTCATAAGAACAGTTGTAATGTATTATAATATTTACTTAGTGGTTAAAGCTTTTAAGAGTATGGTGATTTATAACACAGTAAACACATTGCATCCGCTTAAGTTACAATGGATTATATAGTTATAATGTATTATAATCCTCATATCTTGCCATCTTTCTTATGCTACTTTACTTAAAGCCATCAATGACCACTTATAAGTATAGCAATATTTTTTCCCCAAACAGTCATAAGATCAGATGTCAGATCAGATGAATGTGTAATATGACACATTTGCTTTGAACTATTTTTATTGTAATATCAGTTTGATTATTTTGATGGTACCCTTTAGACAGCTGTTGATAAATAACTCTGCAAACATGTTAACTAGCAGTCATCAGAGTATTAGTAGTGTGTCTGCTGAATATATGCTAACACTTTATGTTGATGGTTCCTCAACAGACAAACTGAGTATAAGTAACTTTGCAAGTACATCAGCATTCTACAACACTAACCTGAACCTAAGTCTACTAATACTCTAATGAGGGTTAGCTGACATGTAGCTGTAAAGTTGCTTACAGTCAATAGACACAGAGACCATCAAAATAAAATGTGACCTAACATAGAAACATTGCAAGGTTTTTTCCAGTTGAAATTATTAACTAGCTCACATCAAAATGAATATTAGCCTCAACACTCAGATAACCCTCCACAGCTAAACACTCACAAGATGTAGAATACTGTGCTGATCATAAACAATGTCAAGATATATAGTCCATTATCAATGTAAAAGTAGATTTAATATGGTGGTCATTGTGTGTTATAAATAATCATAATCTTAAAAGTTATAACATAAGCATTATAATGTATTGTTGTTATGATTATTTATAAGATGATGTAACAAGTTTTTTTTATAATGTATTATGCATTCATTATATTGCCTTAAGAATACCCTTATAATGTATTATAAATACAGGCTTCATAGGAAGTGTTACTAATCTTTTTTTTTTTTTTTTTTAATAAAGGATTTTTTTTCCAACAAGGATGCATTAAATTGAACAAAAGTGACAGTAAAGTATTTTACATTGTTACAAAAAAAAATCTATTTCATACAAATGTTCTATTAACTTTGTTCATCAAATAATTCTGAATAAAATGTAATATGGCTTCCACAAAAAAACAAATAAATAATGAAAAATGTTACTTGGGCAGCAAATTATTATGATTTCTGAAGATCATGTGACACTGAAGACTGGAGTAATGATGCTGAAAATACAGCTGCGCATCACAGAAATACATTACATTATAACAGATATTCACATAGAAAACAGCTACTTTAATATTTCACAATATTTCAGTTTTTACTTTTGATTTAAAAATCAATATTTTTCACTATTTTTATATTGAAAATATAAAAATGTACATTTTCCAATAAATTCAGCTTTTGTGAGCAGAAGATACTTTTTTCAAAAACATAAAAAATCTGACCAACCTCAGAATTCAAACTTTCATGAGTACATGTAACATTTATTATAACTGGGCTAGTTTGTGCAATTAAATGTATTTAAATTGATAAAAAAAAACATAAAAAAAATCAGATGGATTGTTATGTTCTGAAATTGTTGCTAATAAATCTGCCAGAAAAAAAAACATTGTGCAAAAGTTTGACTTTTAAGGGTTCAACAGCCCTTCACAAACTCAAGAGTTACTACAGTAATAACACAAGTGTTTCCCTGCAGGACAATACACCTTCATCAGCACAAACTCCAGCATATTCAGCTGGATCGGTTCTCTGGTCACACGAGCATGTGTTCAATCACACTGCTGGATCTTTAATCGTCCTAGTTTTCTGCTGGAGGTCCTGGACGTCTTGTTCAGATAGATGACGTGATCCAAAACAAACAAAATCAATCATCACAAAAATGTGTCACTGAGAACAAAACCAAGCTTCTGCCTCGGCCGTCCCTATAGAAGATGAACTGAAGAGAAGAAGCACAGAGCAGAGTCTGGAGAGATCTTCTGAAGGAATGGTCTCTGATCTCATCAGGCATTATAAGAGAGACTCGGAGCTGTTAGCATGACAAAATGAGGTTGCAAAAAGCATGCCAATGATTTTGGCCTATGCATATTTGATAAAAACATTTATTTGATAGATTTTTCTCCCCCATGTTCAATTGTTTTACTTCAATGAAATATTAGATTTCTGTGATTTTTTTTTTAGATTAAAGATAAAAATTAATATTTTTTTACAGATTTCTTTGCTCACATTTACCAAGGGGTCCAATACTTCTGAGCTCAACTGTCCATCTGTCACTGTATGTAATACTGCTGTGAGAAATCAGCACACTTCAAGAAATACAGACAACATGCAGCTTCTTTATTCTGTGCAGCATTAGTCAAAATATGCTTGGATTTACACTTTCCATATGAAACTGATATCTTATAATACATTAATTTCCCATTGGCAAATATTATCAAAGTGACTGGAAAATAGATGAAGATCTTGAATTCGATCTGTAGTTCAAAATGACAAAACATTTAAAGACATCAGGACATCCCAGTTTCACGCTGGAAAGATTGCAGTGTTTCAGTCATGATTTGTTGCCCTCTAGTGATGTGAAGTAAATAATGACAAAACTATCCAGGATGGTGCAAGTGCCTTTCATAAGAACAGTTCACCCCAAAAAATAACATTTACTGAACGTGTCCTCACACTTACACACCAAGAGGATGCCGATGAGTTTGTTTCTTCATCAGATCTGGAGAAATGTGTCATTGCATCACTTGCTCTGCAGTGAATGGGTGCCGTCAGAATGAGAGTCCAAACAGCTGATAAAAAGATAAGAATTTATGGTTTTAAGATACGAATATGGACTTTTTGGAGGAAGCGTTATTACAGATTATGGACTCGTATTTTGGCCAAAAGCAATGGTTTAAAGTTAAAAATGTCTTGATAATTTTTTTTAAACCGCTTTTGTCTTCTCAAAATGTTAACTGATGGACTGGAGTGGTGTGGATTATTGTGATGTTTTTATCAGCTGTTTGGACTCTCATTCTGACGGCACCCATTCACTGCAAGCCATAACTAGAAGAGACTCTTGTCACAAAAGAGTGCTGCATTTATTACATTAAAACGTCGCACCAGAAGAATATTTCTCATGTGGGTCATGCTATGGCTTTTCAATTATTTCAAACTGTTGAGAAAGCAAAGTTTTCTGCACAAAAACATCTGTAAAACAAACCTTCCTCTCTCATTCTGCCCCTCTGTCAGCAAACAGCCAGTGTCCTGATATTTCATCACACCCCTCAGACTGTCCTACCAGAGCTTACCTCAATATTGCATCCTTTTTATCATGCTGAACAACAATAATTACTGTAAGGGGTAGGTTTAGGGTTGGGGTAGATGTTAATAAAGCACAATCTAACGGGTAGAAAAAATTATTTATTTCTGGTTTCTGGCTGTAGCTGTATCCCTTCTAGCCACAACCGCGAATAACACAATTACTGTATTTGCATTACTGTAAGGGTGGGTATAGACGTAAATAAACAGGTAGCATTTTTTGTTGTCGAATTGTACAACCTACTGTTTTAATGAGAGGTAGCAAAATATGACAGGATAACAAATCAACAGAACATCACGATTACAGGTGACTGTGGAATTGATCAAGTACACACTGATACACTTGTAAATTTCTACAATATCACAATGTGGATTAGACAGAGAATGTCATTTTGGCAAAAAAATATGATCATGAATATTTTTGTGTAATCATGACTAATCAATGTCTCCAAGTTTAGTAGATGAAGCTCTCTATTTAAGAGAAGAAAATGGCTTTTGAACAATATTCCGTCGAACAACTTATTTATTATTGAAATAAAACAGTAAAATTTGAAAGGAGCAAATATTTCTCATCAAAACCTGATGATATAAAAAGCTGGCTGGGACTGCGGTCAGGTCTTTCTGAAGAAGGAGTCCAGCGTGCCACTGTTTCCCAGCACTCGCGCTCTCTTGGCCTGCGGGCCGCTCTGAGTCTTCGCCTGGCTCTTCCCGCGGGACGACTGCACCGGCCCGGCGCTGGACGCCGAGGAGAACGACTTCTGCAAGTCCAGAGCGAAGTGATAGTCCATGTGCTCAGGCATTTCCCAGACCAGCACCTTCAGTCCACAGCGCTCGCACGCGTGAAGATCCTCACCGTCTGACGGAGCGCCTCCGCTGAGCGACTCCGATCCAGCCGCAGCGCTCCGGTCCTCAGGCAGAGCTGCCAGCTGGAGCGTCTTCTCCAGACCCTTCCTTTGGAAGAAGGAGGAGATGCCAGGGGCATGTTCATCTTTATGAGCTTCCTCCCCTTGCTGTTTCTTCTTCTCAGCGGCCTTCTCAAACAGAGACTGGATGGCCCCCGGGCGCTTGGGGCTCGGCTGGGTTTTGGGGGTTTGTGGCGAGGCTAGACGTGATTGTGTTGAAGGTGCGTCACTGGACAGAAAGCTTGCTATTCCTCCGGATGAGGATGAGGGAACATCACTGAACTTACTGGCTGACAGATGAAGACAAGTCAAAGCAGGAGACCTAAAAGAAAAACAATCAAGTCTTTCAGAAATAACTCACTCGACTAGGGCTGGGCGATAAAACGATATCAAATTGAGTCGTGATAAAATGCATGGCAATAATAGGCTAACTCGTGCATGTTCTGCGTGCCTCTGTGTGAACGAATGTGCGGTTTTTCTCAATATATGAGACATTAACATGAGAACTTCATCTCTAGAGCTGCTCTGAGAGTCACTTCACATGCTTTACACCGTTTACTGTGAGAAAGAGAAAATACTGTCAAATACACGACAACCCGTCAAAATAAAAGTTCAGTTTAACTTGAAGAAATTATGACAGACATGTATTACTATTGCATACTGAAATGTTATAATAACAATAATAATATTTTTAAGGAATATCAAACTATTTCTTCATTAATTTATACAGTGCTGTTGTGTATGTAGCATCTTGTTTGACGAAGAATAAGATGCAATGTTTTGTTGAATTTTATCTTAAATTAGCTTTATTAACTCACTTAACTAGACATCATTTTTGTGATAAATTTGTATTGGATCTTGAAACACAGAATCCAAAAAATAAAATGGAAAACAAAATTTAGGGGAAAATAAACCTGATTTTATTGGGCCCTAAATTAAAAGTTTAATTGCAAACAAACTAATTATTCTTACATTCAATTACAAGGTTTAACAAACGTGTTGAAAGCATCATATCATGATAAATATCAATATTTTGTGACATGGATTGTTATAATATCTTTGGCCATATTTACAACATCAAGATCATGTGTTTGATGCCCAAGAAACACGCAGGAGGACGACAGGAGCAAACGCTGCCATCACAAGCACATTCTGGGCGCTCAGTGACTCAGAAGAGATCAACCTCATGTCAGGATCTGCTTGGGTCCCTGCTAGGGATTTTTTCACCCATTTTATGATTAGAAGGAAAAATGTGTCTGTTTACGCAGAAACCAAACGATAACGATGCTCCGAAGACAAGACACTGAACAGTGACAAGCTGTGGAGAAACAGTTTGCATCACCTTCCTTCTGATCCCAACATTACGAAAGAGTGGATGAACTTTATTTTTATAATAACTTCCAGACTGTGTCAGTAAGAACTCGGTCCTTTGTTCACTTCATTTTACCGTGGATTCGTTTACAAACAAGGCACAATTTGATGCGGGATTTTCAGAAAGATTGAAACTAAACGATGATGCTGTGCGACTATATTGGATCCGACAGTAAACACACAAGTGTGAGTAACTGATGTCATTACATGCTCACTATTGCTTTGTCTGTTAAACAGATCGTTTCATATTTACTGAGTATTTATGCGTTTTTGACCGTTTATTTATGAGGAAAGTACGCTGTCAAATATACACAACTATTAGCCAATCACAGCAGAGGGCGTTTACTTCCGAGTCTACAATCCTCCACGTCTATTCAAACAGAGCGTTCTGATGAGGAGGTTAAAAACAGGACAGAAAATAGCCTATTACTTCTCAATTGTGATGTTTTTGATGTAAAAATCTTGATAACATTATAAGTGGACCTCAGAGAACAACACAAAATAAAAAACAGGCAGTTCATGACGCCTTTAAAAAAAAAAAAAAAAAAAAAAAAAAAGTAAATGGCAAAATAAAGACTTTAATATGGATCTAGATCAGACTTTGGCTACAGTTGGTCATTATCACTCACCACGCCTCCTGGTGGCCTCCTGCGGTGTTGAGGCTCTTGATGATGGCCAGGCTGTCTGAGGTCATCTTCACAGCGTCATAGCGAACAAGAGCACAGCAGCGTGAAAAACTCTGATTTCCAGCCTGCCGGACGCCCACCGTCAGCTGTTTGGCCACACGCTCGTTCTGCAGACAAAACAACACACAAGCATCACGTATGAAGAGAAGAAACACATTAGTGATGTCCAGTTCACCAAACCGTCTGAAACAGCTCGGACTCCAGCAGCACAGATATCAAAACTCACTTTCAGACGCCTGAAATGAGCCAAAAATAATAATGTTCATTCAGCGCTCCAGTTCCTCTGACAGTCACTGAACTGCCGAAACGGACCAATGAGCCGCTGATATGCGAAACAAACACAAATGAACGTGTTTATGGTTTCTTATTGCTATTGTAAAATGGTAAGCTGATGAAGACTAGTTTATTCACTTTAGACGAGGAAAACATCCACGTTTCACATCATTATTGCTGTGATAATTACACAATGACGTAACGTATACACAATTATATTATGTAAACAAACAGGTGAATCTGTCATTTGAACCAGTTCATTGAAACAAACTGTCTGAAAGAACCAATTAACACAAAAGAATCAGACTTCCCATCATTGTGTGATATCACAGGCTGTAATATCAGTATTTTAATCTAGAATTGCACTTTCTGCTATAAACATCTTGAAACTGCAAAGCAAAATGGATGTTTGGTGTGAATGATGGATCCTGTAAAAATCTGAATAATCTTCCGGCTGTTTGGAGCTGTCAAGCAACATAGAAATTTGCTGTGTTAATAGAGAAAGTGCGGTCATAAGTATGCATTTATCAGCATTTCACATCTCTGAATGCGGCTCAGTCCATCAGAATGATTTATTCACAGCATTACTTCACTGATAACGCACTCACCATATCTCTGTCTTTGTTCAGTCGCTCCTGTAACTCGAGGGCCAGCTGATGAAGCCAGTGCTGCACCTGCACAACAGAGCGGGTTACACCAGAGTCCACACACATCTCAAATCTAACATGTACTAGGCCTGTCAAAATGGCTGAAAACTCAATTTGAATTTTGTACTTAAATATTATCAATATTCGAATTTAAAAGGCATAATTTCAGTTGGGGTAAAAAAGCTTTTGGCTTCTCTCCTGAGACCACAAGAGGGAGCATCGAGCAAAATATTACTAATGCACATTTATTCAAAGCAATAAAATAACACGACTATCTTTGAAAACGTGCATGTTTAAAAAAACATATATAAACAATCAGAAACAAAACAGCATCATGTATGTATGTATAGTTTAATACAAAGGACCGGAAACCAATCACAAAGAGCACTTTTTCATTTAAAAACATGAGATGCAGTGAGACCACCATAAAGTCTCGAGACATTTTTTTTAAAAGTTGGACTTATGTTAATTTTACATGCTTTTTAAACATGCGGCTCTCTTGTGTGAGACGCGAGTGCAACGATGATAGATGTCACTCTAGAAAATGCAATAAATATGCATTCTGTGTGAACGGCTTGGTGTCAGTTTTGATGTAAACAACATCTTCTCTGCATTGAAGCTCTCTTTTTCCGCAGTATGTTGAATAAACAGCGTAGTCCAGTGGGTTAGTGGGACAGGCTAAAAAAAGCAATGACACCTGCATCGCAATCGCATCTTGTGCACCACTGATAAAGCTGCCCGACGCACACCTAAAATTTGAACACAACGCTTTTGCATTCGAATGTGCATTTTTATTTTAAATTCAATGAATATTTTAAATTTGATTTTTTTTGACAGCCCTATCATTTACCTGCTGTTTTGTAGCCAGACATGTTTTTCCTGGGAAGTTCTTGCTGCAGCCGATGGATTTGGGAAGCTGTCGAGGCTTCACAGGCTCAAACTCGATCCCTCGGCACAAGTCATACAGCCACGACCTGAGGAACAGAGACAAAATGAGCAACTCTACCTGAGATACATTTACTACAGAACTTTCTTGACGTTTTGATTTTGATGAATTTTTCAGGCCTGAATCTTTCTCAGGCACATCTTCCACTGGCAGGTTTTTCTGGTTCTCACCCGGTCTTCTCTCCGAAGTGCTGCTCCAGCTGGATCTTGCTGAACTGAGTGAGATCTCCCATGTTTTCCACTCGCAGAGTCTCCATGATGGACTTCCCCAGCTTCCCACCCAGATTACGACTGAAGAGCAATCACACATGCATTTACAGCCCATGCTTACTGTTATGGGACACTATGAGAATCAAGTGTAATATCATAGTCATAGTACAGGTGATCTACTTACATTTTCCTGATGGGAAGAGTGCTGAAGAGTTCTGGAACGGACCCCAGTGGCAAAACTGTTTGGCGATTAGGCTTGTTTAAGCCACATGCTAGTTTGGCTAAGACCTATGAAAAAAAAAACTAGTGTTGAAGATGCCATGCTCTGATTCCTGTGAAAATTTTATTCATGTAAATTCCAGCGATTGCTCACTAAGCAAGAACGCAGACCATGAACTTCTTCACTAATGCATTCTGGGACACACTAGCCTGTGGTCATGTGTGTTTTGTTATGTGCAACAAGGACACCTTAAAATAAAGTGTTACCAAACATTTGCTTGAGTTGTTCATTTTAACCTTTAATATAATATTAATGTACCAAAGGACAGGGATCCCAATGTAGTTTATAACTTTAGACAGAAGAGACTTTTTCTGAAAATAAAAATGGACATTTTGTACCAGACATATATCCACGAACCGATATAGAATCTGAGATCTGAATCAAATCAAATGTTTGTGAATCAGAACTGAATAGTGAAGTCTGTGTCCTGCTGTTTAGCGCTGACCAGATCATCTGAATGAAGCGTGAACACCAGGAATAACAGTGTAAATGTAAAATGCAGCAGACCTTGTTGTGTGAGACGCCGGCGGAGCAGCTGAATCCAGTGTGTTCCTCCACGGCGGCCCTCATCTCCTCCACTATCAGAGCGCCGACGGTCAGACGCAGCTCCGCACTCGAGGACAGATCGCTGGAGGACAGATGCTCCAGCCACTGCTGCAGGCCTCGGAGCCGCTGCTCCTCTGCAGACACAACACACCGCTGTAGTGAACCACCGATATTGGCTTTTAACTGCCGATATCTTAGGCTGCATTTACACTGCAGGTCTTGATGACCAATTACGATTTTGTGACCATATCCGATTTTTTAGACGACGTGCTTACATTTCTTTTAAAAGTGACCCGTATCCCGTATTGGTGAAACAAGCCAAAAATAGCATATATGACATCACAAATCAATTTGAATAGTACATTCAGTGCAACAGTAACCACTAGAGATGCTAGACAGTCCCTATTTATTTATCATGAAGATGGCAGGCCCAATTCACATCAACTATAATTAGTTGCATGTTGAAGTTGAGTGTCACGCATAAAACATGCTGGGAATAAAATGGTCCCTATAGGAAGGACACATCCATATTTGGTTTGATACAGGGATCAGGATTACTATTTTGCAGCTTTACATTCAAATATGTGTGCTTTGCATTTAAAGGATTTTTACACATTCTGTAACACGGTTCGGTCGTTCAGACCCCATCGAATATATGGAATGACTGCTCTGATAACCAGAAGAATTTTGCACATGTCTGTACCACAAAATGTTTTTAAAAAAAACTCGCTTTTCAGTGACGTAGGAGTCGCATTTACAGGGGAATATCTGATTTGTCCGCTTACACGCCAGGCGCAAATGCACGTATCTGATTCATATCGGATTTATTTCCACATATGAATGAGGCCTGAAACCGATCGGAGAATATCAGAATCCATGTCATTTTTTCCTGCTTACACAGTCGTGGGTCATATCCGATCTGTGCCACATGGGAGGAAAAAAATCAGAATTGGGTCACTTGAATCATGCAGTGTTAATGCGGCCTTAGAGAGCAGGGTGGCCTATATATATAATTTTTATTTATTCTAATTTAAGAAATATGGAATAATTTGAAAACGATAAATGTGTAAAATAAACATACTTATACTTTGGATAACAACTACTTGATTCTGTAATCCTATTACAGTATTTTTCACAAATAAAGAAATATTTCAAATTAAAGCGTTGAAAGGACCCTCGCACCCGGGCTCACCTCCAAACAGTGGCTTTAGGAAAACAGCGAACGGTCAGCAATATGCATTTAAAGTGGTAAATATAGAAGGAATATGTCAAAGTCATTTATATGTGCCAAACTTCCTGCTGCCAGCTGGTGGCGCTATGACTATAACTGGATATTGGCATGTAGATGTCTTCAGGCCTGGACTCTTATCGAACGTGTGAAGTTTGGGGCAGATTAGACATTTAATGGCTGAGTTACAGCAACTTCTTGTTTTATGGCGAAAGATTGAAATTTGTCAGGCTGCCAAGAACACACCTTTTAACGAAAACTCAAGATATTCGCAATTTAACATCACAAAGGCCTTTAGATTAGACTGACCAAATATAATGTTAATGTCATTAAATCTCTAGGAGGAGTTCGTTAAAATACAACAATTGAAAATGGCACAAAATAACGAGATTTCAGATTTCGTACATGTATGTGAAACATAGTTCGAGGGGCACTTCACTGAAATTTTATAGGTGGCGCTATTGAGCCACACACACTTCTGAAATCCATATCAGATGTACATTTTCACCACTTCTGGCGCGTGTGCAAAGTTTCATGAGTTTTCGAGCACATTTAGGCCCTCAAAAATGCGATTCATTTTGGAGAAGAAGAAGAAACAATCCCAATCAGGTCCTCGCACCATTGGCGCTCGGGCCCTAAATATATATAAATAAAAAGGAAGTAAACGCTATAATCAACAGGGCTCTCATTAATCTGGTAAGTTTGTGTGCATTGGGAATGTATTTTTTTTTTTATGTCAAGGTAACACTAATTTTGCATACAGCACACAGTGAAAATGACATGAATATGACAGAGAGCAAATGGATAAAGTGGAGCATAGTTTGAAATCATGAGTTTAAAGTTTGTCGATCGCGTCTCCAGTGAAGCTGAAATCTCCTCCTGTCTGGATTCAATTGACCGTTCGCAAAGAGCTTGATTGACAGGCGATCTGACCAATCAGAACGCGGATATTATGTGCTGCCGCTGCTATCTGCCATCTTGCCTGACAGCTACATCCTGTCTCCATAGAAATACGTTAAAAAGGGGTAACTTTTTCAATATAACTAAATATGAATATGTGCTGAGGGTTAAGCTGTGCTGTTGTTGGCTGCCACGGTAACGGTAATAAGCTAAGGTATTCCTTTAAAGTATTTGTTTTGCGTACCAGAAAATCTGTCATTAAGTTAAATACTGAATGTTAAATAATAAAATAATGTTAAAACGTGTGCTCTTATTATTCTGTGGACACAATCCAGTGAACTTGGCCCTGATCGGGAGCTTTAAATACACATGAGCACTCATCTGTTTACAATGCAGGTTAACCACGACGCTTCATGTCATCTTCCCACGCATTAAACTATGACAGGTCCTTTACTGCAAAAAGACACTCTAAAGTGATGAAACTATGTTGCCATGTACTTTTTAAAACCATTTTCATAGGTTTCACGTTATATTCTCGGCTCTGAAAATATGTAAATGTTCATGTCCAGCTGCAGCTGTATCCTTCCAGCCTTAAACACAAATCAGACAGAAGAGCACATTAACTTCAGTGGACTTACACTTGAAAAATGGTATTCCGCGGTTGAAATAAACCACTTTCTGATGTTTATTCATGTTCATTTCGTGCTTTAAGTAAATATGAAAAGACGATCGGTTCATGTGTTTGAACTGAGGCAATACAGTGATCTGTCATGACACATTGAAGAGCCACAAAACAGTATTTATTGTTTGAATTTATTTAAAAATGACTCAATTTAAAAGCTGAGGGTCCTGAGACCTTGTTTCATATCAGAAGTGACCTGCTCTGTCTTCTGTCGGTGTGTGGTCAGTTCTCTCTTTGCTCTGCGATGTATTTTTCACTGCGTGAGAACGTGTGTAGTGTGAGAGCGGCACTGTTTGTCGGTCATGGCAACAGTAACTAAGGGTGGGTGGGTTTTGAGAGCGGTCAATTCACACGGACCGACCGTCACGCAGAAAACACACGATCATGCAGGTTACAAATGCACACTTCATAAGATCTCACAGCTGGATTGAACTAGTCTGCAAGGCTTGTGAAATAAAATGTTCATTAGACATTCAAAAATCTGTTTAAATGATATAAATGTGTATTTGCTGAATGCTGACGGCAAACGAGAAAGTAGACTTCTCTCCATATAGAGGGTATGCTCCGCCCACTGAGTGGCAGCATTGGTTTTCAATGAATGCTGCGACAGAACGCACGAAACATCTCAAATCTGAGGCATATTTTTACAGACTGCCGAAAGCTACAGAACAGGGAAGCAAATGGATCGCTGCAGTTCACAGAAACAAATGGTCTCCAGGCAGCGAAACACAGATCTGCAGTTATCATTTCATGTTAATAAGTTGAATTTTGAGGTTAAATCATACCCTATATATTGTATTACAGTATATCATACTGGCAACTCATCAATTAAATATTTACCATCTTATATTCTGCATAACTGGATGTTTTTATTATAAACACTGACAAAAACTATCTAAGTTTTTGGTCTGGACGATATGAAGATATATATAACATTGATAAGTGAGCACCCGGATTAAGACAAAACCTATTTTTTATAGTGTTCGACCGATATATCGGCCAATATTTGGCTTTTTTCAAATATCGGCATCGGCCGATAAGTTTTATTGTTTGGCCGATGCGTTCGAGGCGGGACTTTTATTCAGCACCTGAGCACACGTCGCTCCTCTTGTTCGCTGTCGTCGTTAACAGTTCTGTCTAATACGGATAGAAGTCTGTCTAATAATCAGATAAAACGGTTAAAGGGATTAAAATGTATACAAAAAGTATTATATCCATTGCTCTTATATTATTAGTAATAGAAAGGCAAACATTATAATACTTTCTCGTTTGCCTTCAGCATTCAGCAAATATGCATTTATATCATTTAAACTAATCTTTGAATGACTAATGAACATTTAATTTCACAAACCTTGCAGATTTAGTCGAATCCAGCTGTGAGATCTTATAAAGTGTGCATTAATATCCTGCATGATGGCGTGTTCTCTGTGTGACTTTTGGTGCAAATTTAATGCTTTAAACAATAAATTTGTGATTTCAAATTATGCTGCGCTTTATGCATTTGCCCACTGTCATAGTCATGTCATTTTCACTGTGTGCTGTATGTAAAATGAGTGTTACCTTGGCTTTATTCGAAAAAATATGATTCCCAATGTACACAAGCTTCCCAGAATACTGAGTGCCCTGTTGGTTACAGTGTTTACTTCCTTTTTAATTATATTTTTATTAAATATTTATTTATTTGTGAAAAATACTTTGTCATCTAATGTATAAGTATGTTTATTTTACAAATTTATTTTTTATCCATTTTCAAATTATTTAAAATTTCTTAAATATTAATTAATTATATCGGCCACCCTGCTTTTCAAGATATCGGCTTAAACTGTCAAAAACAAAAAAACATATCGGTCGACCACTAATTTTTTTATTTACAAAATGCATTCACAGGCAAATGTATGTATTTCCCCAGCGTCAAAATCAGGCACACATAAATGTCAGGAAACACGATTCCTGGGTGCATATCAATATCAATATGGACCACTGGATCTTTGGTAAGTTGTAAGGAACATTATATCTAGTCCAGCAACCTTTAGTTTAAACTGATTATCGTTTTACTCGCGGTTTCGCACCTTCCCTATTAAATCCAGTCATGTAGCAGCTCTTTTGCAATTCAGTCCAGCTGAGGGGTCGTGTTCTGGCGGGAAAGTGACGTCAATGCATTCCCTCTATTAGACAGAACTGTTAAACTGTGACAGCAAACAATGAAGAGAGAGGATGTGAGCGCTGTGTGCTCAGTTGCTGCTGTTCTCAGCGCTGTCAAAATAAAAGTCCCGTCTCGAACACGTCAGTCAAACAGAAAAACCTATCGGCCGATGCAGATATTTGAAACATGTCAAATATCAGTCGTGGCAATTTATCAGTCAACCACTTCACTGCTCGCTGCCTTTTTCAATGAAAATAACAAGTGACCTGCTGTCAGTTTCAAACACACCTTTATCTGTCGCTGCATCCTCACTCGGTCCGCTGCTGCTGGTTTGTGGAAAGCCCTGAACGTAAGTGCTCCTCAGCTGCTGCGGCGTGATGTCCTGGATGCTCATGTGCTTCAGTCTGTCCTGCACGCTGGCCGTGAGGTCCATGTATGCCTCATCGATGCTGGCCCTCTCTATGACCGCGAAGCGCGACATCACCTCGATCACCTCCACACTGGCCTCCCTGTAACTGATGCACAGCCAAAACATACTCAACCAAAAACACATGCAATAAATAGCTGCTGAAAATGTGCTCCCCCTCAGACCACCCAAGATGAGTTTGTTTCTTCCTCAGATTTGGAGAAATGTGTTACTGCATCACTGTCTCAGCAATGGATGCTCTGCAGTGAATGGGTGCCGTCAGAATGAGAGTCCAAACAGCTGATAAAAACATCACAATAATCCACACCACTCCAGTCCATCAGTTAACATCTGGAGAAGACAAACGCTGAAACAAATCCATCTCACTTCTGTTTAAAATTAGATGCAATAATAACACTCTCACACCAAAATCCACCCAAATATTTGTTTAGAGACGTTTTTGACTGGTTTTTAATTTGTAAGCAGATTTCTTTCCTGATTCAGACCAGACAATTACTTCACTGAAGAAAGCGTTATTATGGATCATATTTTAGTCGAAAGCAATGGTTTGAAGTTAAAAAACATCTTGATTTGTTTCAGCTTTTGTCTTCTCAAGACATTAACTGATGGACTGGAGTGGTGTGGATTATTGTGATGTTTTTATCAGCTTTTTGGACTCTCATTCTGACGGCACCCATTCACTGCAGAGCATCCACTGCTGAGACACTGATGCAGAGACACATTTCTACAAATCTGATGAAGAAACAAACTCATCCTAGTCTCGAATGGCCTGAGGGTGAGCACTTTTTCATCAAATGTTCATTTTTGGTAGAACTTTTAATTTAATTTTAATTTTAGTTAAATTATGTCTGAATGTATTATGTCTGTATAGGTATTTTATTAAGTTTTAGTCTAATTTATTTTAGTTATTTTAATACTTCAACAAACTAAATGGAAATTAAATAATATATATATATTGAATTTATATATATATATGTGTGTGTGTGTGGTTTTACATACATATATATGTAGTTGTTTTTTTGGTGTTTGGCTTAGTGTTATGTTAGAATCATTATTATACTCCTATACCTTTTGTTCTTTAATATTTTGAATTGTTTTTAGCTTTATTTTTAGTTTTTCATTTTCAAGTTTTAAAATGTTGTTGTATGCATTTGTCATTTTTATGTAATTTCTTTATTTTTAAAATGTGTATATGTAGTATTTATAAAGTTTTATCTTTTAGTTTTGGATCTGTTTTAGTTGTTTTAACTACAATTGATTGCTTCTGTTGTCCTCATTTGTAAGTCTCTTTGGATAAAAGCGTCTGCTAAATGACTAAATATAAATATAATATATAACTTCTGCATTAATGAAGGACAATGATCTGAATACACCTTGTGTATGAAAGACAAAAATGTCTGCTGTAAGTGATAACAGTATTTTTCAAAAATGTATGAAACCAACATGAATAGAAAGATTACGTTCCTAACTTGACACGTGTATCTTAAAAATGTCCCTTTTCCTCATTCTGGACGCCCTACATCAGGAATGAACAGCATCAAAAGAAGAAACGTGCACTTACAAGGTGAGATCAGCCTTCCCATGAGCCTCTCTGACTCGGGCCACCTGTAGATCAGGACAGAGCTTCCTGGCATCATCTGCCCACATGTTCCTGCTGACCCCATGAGCTCTGGCCTCATAACTCACTGCTATGATGCTGACAACACAACACACAGCTGTGCGCTTTAACAAGGGACTTCAGGAGACACATCCAGCTCGTTTATAACAAAGAACCCGGTTTATGAATGTTTTCTTGACACTTGTGACCCGAGCACAAACCAGTCTTAAGTAGCTGGGGTATATTTGCAGCAATAGCCAAAAATACATTGTATGGGTCAAAATTATTGATTTTTATTTTATGCCAAAAATCATTAGGATATCAAGATCATGTTCCATGAAGATAGTTTGTAAATTTCCTACTGTAAATATATCAAAACTTAATTAATGATTAGTAATATGCATTGCTAAGAACTTCATTTGAACAACTTTAAAGATGATTTTCTCAATTTCCAGATTTTCAAAGAAATATTGTCCTATCCTAACAAGCCATACATCAATGGAAAGCTTATTTATTCAGCTTTTAGATTATGTATAGATCTCAATTTCATCAAATGGACCCGTATGACTGGTTTTGTGCTCCAGGGTCACATTTAACCAGGGTCACATTTAAGCACACATTTAAGCAGGGTCACATTTAAGCACACATTTAAGCACACATTTAAGCAGGGTCACATTTAAGCACACATTTAAGCACACATTTAACCAGGGTCACATTTAAGCACACAATGAGAGTGCTAGCAATCAAACATGAAAAAAGACACATTATTCTTTCTGTGCAATCAAAACAATATGAATAACTGCAATTCACCTTCAGGTTGTTTACTGTGATTTTTGAGGCCTCTTCTTAAGTGAGGCATCTTCTACACTTAAGAAGATGCCTCAAAAATTACAGTAAACAACCTGAAGGTGAATTTTGATTGCAGTTATGGGGTATCGTTACTGTTAAATGAATAATGGTGTTTAAAGGGAAAAAATATTATTTCTGTAAATAATTGTCCATGAACATGCAGTGAAGATCTACAGAACAGAAGTGTGTTGTCTCACCCTCCGCCTTTCCATGTCTTGTACTGCGCCACCACGCAGGGTTTGTGTTTGAGCTCGGGGTTGATCCTCTGCTCCACCTGCACATAGAAGCAATCCATGTCCACCAGCGCGAGCACTCTCTCCTCCCCAGAATCCATCGCCACAAACACTTGAGCTCACGAGACTCGCGAAACACCCGCGCGCTTCTTCTGTTGTTCGAGCGTCGCGCGCTGAGTCTGTTCACTGCTCTCTAGTGGACTTCAGCACAATAAACAAGACCGGTTCCTATTTGATATCAATTGTTTTTGTTTCATTTTTACTGGTTTACTTATAATAGTATTATATTATATGCATGTGCATTTATAATATTTAGCACTTGTACAGGATAAAATAATAAAAAACAGCTAAAAATAAATACAAAATGCATGTTTATTACTGCATTTCTTTATTATTATTATTATTAAGCATGTATGGCTGGATAGTCAAAATTATATTTGAGTATAATGTAACTTAGGAAATAAACTACTGATCCTCTGAGCAACAAATCATGCAAAAATACGCTTTGATGACACAATAACACTAATGTTTCTACGGAAAGCATCGTTTTCTATTTTTCAGTTATTACCATGAATTGATTACAATGTATTAACTCTGTTACTGTTTTGAAACTGTTCATTTAATTATCTTTAACACTAAATTAACTTTTCTCGATGTATATAAGATAAACACAGTTGTACCCATATTTAGTTGCTTACTGTGCTTACATTGTGAATAATTACCAGTACAGTATTTGATAACACTTTATTTTAAGGTGTCCTTGTAACAAATGTTACATCTACTTACTATTATAATAACAATTAATTATGCATAATTATGCCTAAGCCAACTCCTAATCCAAACCATGCATGTAGTTAATATATTTAATTCTGTGGAATCAAAACAATATGAATAGCTGCAATCAAAATTCACCTTCAGGCTGTTACTGTCATTTTTTAGGCATTTTCTTAAGTGTATTGTGGGGTACTGGAACAGTATCTACAGATCAACAGTGTGTTGTCTCACATGCCTTTCCACTTTGTACATGTAACTATTGCAGTATTTAAATAACAAGTATTTTGAGTGTCAAAAGAAAGGCAGACTGCCACATGCAGTGCCTCATTTGGATGTGTCTGAAGTCTTGGAGCTTGACTTCCCTACGTTCTCCTACAAATGGGCCTTGAGCTTGTTTGGAGGTTCTAGCAGGGGAGCACAGCTACTTCTATACCAACGATGGTCCGCGGGATCGTCCTCTTCCACCGAGCGCGGAGCTTCGGGAGGGACACACATGGAGCGGTGAGGGAGGAAGGGGACACCCGCCTAGCCAGCCAGATCAGCCGAATCAACACTAGCGATCAATGGGGTGACAGATGTCGCAGCCAGATCGCCCTCACATCCAAACCAATGAGTGTTCACGAGCTTTATATACCTCGCACCCCAGCGTTGCTTCTCTTCGACGGTAACCTCACAGTCACTTACTGCTTTCACGCGTTCACTATACTTACAAGATCAAATATAGATATACGAAACACGAAACGAATACGAATTGTGTATTCATTTGTTTTTTATAGTATTTTAAAACTTAAACAGTTGGTATTTCCCACAATGCGTTGCTGCCATGCGCAGCGCTGTCATTGGCGTACGTAATGGTGACGTAAACTGAATGCCACTGTTACAAAGCGGTAATGAAAGTGGACCGATTTAACTCACGCGATCAAATATAGATGTATGAAACACGACACGAATACGAATTGTGTATTAATTCGTTTATTATAGTATTTAACAATGCTTTGCTGCCATGTGAACTTGGCCTGCGTCCCAATGTGCATACTATCCATCCTAAATTCTGTGATGATATTAGTAATGATCAATACTATTTAGGGCAGATAGGGTGGATAGTGTGCACATTGGGATGCAGGATAAAAGTCACAGCTGCAAAGCGTGGACAGATTTAACTGTGATATTGATATACTTTGTAAATTGTGGTCTACATACAGAAGCATGTATTTATTTATTTATTTCATTTGTTTTGGAGTTGTCCTTATTCAGCCAGTTTTTGGTCAGATTTCTGCTCGTTTGTCAGACATCATAATATCATGCCCAGCTTTCAAATGTGTTTTGAAAATATTTTATTAGTTTTTTTTTCACTTATGACATGTCATTCCATAAGGAATATTATCTGATTCATTTGCTATTTTTGCTTCCAAAGTTTAGTAGGCCTATACATAAAGGCAAGTACGGCGAAACCAATATTTCTAATTTTAAGTTAAGCAATACCTCAAATCTATTCAGAATCTGAAGAAAGCTGTTAAATGTATTGATGTATGTAAACATTTCCATGTTTTTATTTTATTTTTATCTTTTTTTCCTTGCCTTCACCTCCTGGCTACTGTAAAATGTTGAATGTGATTAAAAAAAAGTTAATGTGGACCAAGATTATTTAATGTTTCTGTTAAATTAAAGACATTGTGCACATATGTTGTGTAATTTTCATGTAATGCTTTGGATTGACAGTCCAAATGATATTTGGGTCATTATACAGAAACGTCCACTTTTGGTATGGCAAGATGTCTTAAAATGTATTTCTTTTTTAACATTTAAACTTAGACCACATTATTAGATTACCTTTTGACTTTATGAATACATATAAATGACAACTTAATTATTTATTTATTTTTAGCTTTTTTGTGCAATTATTTCAAGACCGCATGTATATTTGTTTTGTCACTGGTGTTACCTTCGTTAGCAATATTAAAAGTTTTTATGAAATATTATTCATCGATTTTTTTTTCAGCACATGTAGTCAGAGTTACAGAAAAATAATGAAAATGCAAGAAATAAGTAGATTGTGTTTTATTTATTTAATGTGACAGACAAAAACAGTACAGTAGCACAGTAACACCAGTGACACAATGAATCACCAGTGACCTGATATACTGTTCTTCACTGGTGTTATCCATAAGGAAGGTAACACCAGTAACAGTAACACCAGTGACATACTTCAGACCCGATATACTGATCTTCACTGGTGTTATCCATAAGGAAGGTGACACCAGTGACATACATAAGACCTGATATACTGATCTTCACTGGTGTTATCCATAAGGAAGGTGACACCAGTGACAGTAACACCAGTGACATACTTCAGACCCGATATACTGATCTTCACTGGTGTTATCCATAAGGAAGGTGACACCAGTGACATACATAAGACCTGATATACTGATCTTCACTGGTGTTATCCATAAGGAAGGTGACACCAGTGACAGTAACACCAGTGACATACTTCAGACCCGATATACTGATCTTCACTGGTGTTATCCATAAGGAAGGTGACACCAGTGACAGTAACACCAGTGACATACTTCAGACCCGATATACTGATCTTCACTGGTGTTATCCATAAGGAAGGTGACACCAGTGACAGTAACACCAGTGACATACTTCAGACCCGATATACTGATCTTCACTGGTGTTATCCATAAGGAAGGTGACACCAGTGACAGTAACACCAGTGACATACTTCAGCCCCGATATACTGATCTTCACTGGTGTTATCCATAAGGAAGGTGACACCAGTGACATACATAAGACCTGATATACTGATCTTCACTGGTGTTATCCATAAGGAAGGTAACACCAGTGACAATAACACCAGTGACATACATAAGACCTGATATACTGATCTTCACTGGTGTTATCCATAAGGAAGGTAACACCAGTGACAATAACACCAGTGACATACATAAGACCTGATATACTGATCTTCACTGGTGTTATCCATAAGGAAGGTAACACCAGTGACAGTAACACCAGTGACATACATAAGACCTGATATACTGATCTTCACTGGTGTTATCCATAAGGAAGGTAACACCAGTGACAATAACACCAGTGACATACATAAGACCTGATATACTGATCTTTACTGGTGTTATCCATAAGGAAGGTAACACCAGTGACATACAGAAGACCTGATATACTGATCTTCACTGGTGTTATCCATAAGGAAGGTAACACCAGTGACAGTAACACCAGTGACATACTTCAGACCCGATATACTGATCTTCACTGGTGTTATCCATAAGGAAGGTAACACCAGTGACAGTAACACCAGTGACAGTAACACCAGTGACATACTTCAGACCCGATATACTGATCTTCACTGGTGTTATCCATAAGGAAGGTAACACCAGTGACAGTAACACCAGAGACATAGATAAGACCTGATATACTGATCTTCACTGCTGTTATCCATAAGGAAGGTGACACCAGTGACATACAGAAGACCTGATATACTGATCTTCACTGGTGTTATCCATAAGGAAGGTAACACCAGTGACAGTAACACCAGTGACAGTAACACCAGTGACATACTTCAGACCCGATATACTGATCTTCACTGGTGTTATCCATAAGGAAGGTAACACCAGTGACAGTAACACCAGAGACATAGATAAGACCTGATATACTGATCTTCACTGCTGTTATCCATAAGGAAGGTGACACCAGTGACATACAGAAGACCTGATATACTGATCTTCACTGCTGTTATCCATAAGGAAGGTAACACCAGTGACAGTAACACCAGAGACATAGATAAGACCTGATATACTGATCTTCACTGGTGTTATCCATAAGGAAGGTAACACCAGTGACAGTAACACCAGAGACATAGATAAGACCTGATATACTGATCTTCACTGGTGTTATCCATAAGGAAGGTAACACCAGTGACAGTAACACCAGTGACATACATAAGACCTGATATACTGATCTTCACTGCTGTTATCCATAAGGAAGGTGACACCAGTGACATACAGAAGACCTGATATACTGATCTTCACTGGTGTTATCCATAAGGAAGGTAACACCAGTGACAGTAACACCAGTGACATACATAAGACCTGATATACTGATCTTCACTGCTGTTATCCATAAGGAAGGTAACACCAGTGACAGTAACACCAGTGACATACATAAGACCTGATATACTGATCTTCACTGGTGTTATCCATAAGGAAGGTGACACCAGTGACATACATAAGACCTGATATACTGATCTTCACTGGTGTTATCCATAAGGAAGGTAACACCAGTGACATACATAAGACCTGATATACTTGATCTTCACTGGTGTTATCCATAAGGAAGGTGACACCAGTGACAGTAACACCAGTGACATATATAAGACCTGATATACTGATCTTCACTGGTGTTATCCATAAGGAAGGTAACACCAGTGTCAGCAACACCAGTGACATATATAAGACATGATATACTGATCTTCACTGGTGTTATCCATAAGGAAGGTGACACCAGTGACAGTAACACCAGTGACATATATAAGACCTGATATACTGATCTTCACTGGTGTTATCCATAAGGAAGGTAACACCAGTGTCAGTAACACCAGTGACATACATAAGACCTGATATACTGATCTTCACTGGTGTTATCCATAAGGAAGGTGACAACAGTGACAGTAACACCAGTGACAATTTTCATGAAAAATGCATTTTACAAAATATCTGCTGAAAGGTGTCAAACCACATGTTGTCAATCATGGTATACTCACTAAATTAATTAGTCTAAACCATTTGTATTATAGTGGGGTTTTTTTTACAATTCCCTAACAATAAATAGGTCATACCAGTGACATCAACTAAAAGCTTCATATGAAATCATGAGATAAATGAGAAAATGTATCATAACTGAAAAGAAACAGTGGACTAAACATGGGCCTTTTTTCATAGATCTATAGAAAATAGGAAGTGATGTCATCAGTGTGATTTTTTATTCCAAAATAAAATACTTTTGTTAAGCGGTAACACCAGTGACAACTCCAGGGGACCACTGTTTTCATTATATATTTTATCATATTTATTTGGCATTTTGTTTTTTTATGCCGTTTACATCATATATAGTTATGAATGCATTATTGTATTTTAAATGGTAGAAAATCCTGTTTTTGACCTCAAAATAAAGCACTTTCCCTCTGTACATGGCTGTGGGGACGAGCAGTTTTGTGGTGCTTGGAATTCTTAATAATTAATAAAAAAACAAACAATAAAGCCACATTGATGGCTCAAGAAGGTGTAATTGTTTAAATAACATATTGTTTCATTTTAAAATATATAAAAAAATGTAACCCTAATGTGTATTTCAATTGTAATATTTCTGTAAAGTTTAGGGACAGAAAAGTGGACGTTTCTGTAGAGTGACCCATTTAAGATTGTATTTTGACGAGTCACGATTAGCTTAGTCATAGTGACGCTGGATCATAGAGTAATAAAACGGCTCGCGATACACGGCTATCTTCATGACTTAGCTATTTTTTAATCTAAATTAGCCTATAATGACTCTGCACAACTTAGCGCTTTACCGTCACGGGCAATTTTACTGTTTTGTTTTTCATCAAGTTTGAGCTGTTTAAAACTGATCCATGAAACTAGTTATGTGTCGTTTAATACCTCGAGAGGGGATTATTGATATCAGCATTGTTTCCAGTGTTGCCAATTTAGCAATTGTGTTACTAAATTTAGCAACTTTTCAGAGTACCCTAGCGACTTTTTCTATCTCCAGTAGCCCCTCACTGCAGAACAAAGATCCAGGGGGCGGGGTTGGATCCACATCCAGGGGGTGGAGATGGTAGGTTTAGGGGTGGAGATGGGTGGGTTTATGGATCAGGGGGTGGAGACGGGTAGGTTTAGGGGTGGAGATTGTAGGTTTAGGGGTGGAGATGGGTGGGTTTAGGGGTGGAGATTGTAGGTTTAGGGGTGGAGATTGGTAGGTTTAGGGGTGGAGATTGTAGGTTTAGGGGTGGAGATGGGTGGGTTTAAGGATCAGGGGGTAGAGACGGGTAGGTTTAGGGGTGGAGATGGGTGGGTTTAGGGATCAGGGGGTGGAGATGGTAGGTTTAGGGGTGGGGATGGGTAGGTTTAGGGATCAGGGGGTGGAGATGGTAGGTTTAGGTGTGGGGATGGGTAGGTTTAGGGATCAGGGGGTGGAGATGGTAGGTTTAGGGGTGGAGATGGGTGGGTTTAGGGATCAGGGGGTGGAGATGGTAGGTTTAGGGGTGGAGATTGGTAGGTTTAGGGGTGGAGATGGTAGGTTTAGGGGTAGGGATGGGTAGGTTTAGGGATCAGGGGGTGGAGATGGTAGGTTTAGGGGTGGAGATGGTAGGTTTAGGGGTAGGGATGGGTAGGTTTAGGGATCAGGGGGTGGAGATGGTAGGTTTAGGGGTGGAGATGGGTGGGTTTAGGGATCAGGGGGTGGAGATGGTAGGTTTAGGGGTGGAGATTGGTAGGTTTAGGGGTGGAAATGGTAGGTTTAGGGGTGGGGATGGTAGGTTTAGGGGTGGGGATGGGTGGGTTTATGGATCAGGGGGTGGAGACGGGTAGGTTTAGGTCTATGTAAGGTGGGAGGAGTTGGATCTAGATCCAACTCCACTATGGGATTAACTTTGTGCCGATTAAAATGAATGTAATTTGAGGAATGGATAAAACGTAATTGTCCGTGTTACACTCCGTCTCGAATCGCGCTCGCGGAAGGCGCTCGAGAAACAGTATCTCTTCGTGGTAAGCTTTTAACTCGTTTGTTTGGTTTTTTTTAAACAAGAGACTGTATGACATTCACGTTACAAGATTTGTACGTAGAGAGCGTGACAGCACACCGCATTAAAAGAAATGATCATTCATATTTTCACAACAGTTGGCCAAATTCAAAATCGAAACTAAAATTAAAACATCTTTGAGAGCAAGGGGGCCCCCTGGTGTTTCGGGGGCCCTAAGCAGCCTGCGTATTCTGCGTATAGGGAGGATCGGCTCTGGATACTAGTAATTTTCCAGGACATTATCCATTATCACCCTGTAACCTGAAAACACGATGCTTAATTTAAAATGCAGGTTAAAAAAAAAACAATACGGATTTTTTTTTCATATTAACATAGAAGATTGTGCCCTAAATTCATAGTAGAGTGTAGCACACTAACTAACTACTAATACACTGCTTAAAGCCAAATACTATAAAAATCCTTGAAAGGGACTTTGGTAAAGCATAATTGTTGAGAATGTGTAGTATTAGTTTACTAGCTATTAATATATATTTTTAATTGTAATCATTCAAAAATGTGTGTTCAAGTGTTAATTCAGTGTATTAAAAATACAGTTATTTATATTTTAATATTATATTATACATATTATTTTACAAAGAGATCTAAATTAACATATAGAAAATATATTTTTTGCTGAGATTTGATGTTGTGACAATTTTGCGTCATGATTACGCAATGATGTCATCGCGCAATGGTGTCATAACGTCATTTAGCAACTTTTAGCAACAAAACGAGCTTCCTTTAGCAACTCTCTCTGAAAATTAGTTGGCAACACTGATTGTTTCTTGCTTTAGTTTTTCGGAGCAGGTGGAAATTGTAGACTTGTGTGTCAGTGGGACTGGTGTGTGTGTGTGTGTCAGTGGGACTGGTGTGTGTGTGTCAGTGGGACTGGTGTGTGTGTGTGTGTGTGTGTGTGTGTGTGTGTGTGTGTGTGTGTGTGTGTGTGTGTGTGTGTGTGTGTGTGTGTGTGTGTGTGTGTGTGTGTGTGTGTGTGTGTGTGTGTGTGTGTGTGTGTTTGTTTGTCAGTGGGACTGGTGTGTGTGTGTGTGTTGCTTTTGGACTTTAGCACCACCCACGAGTTACGCAACACCCGAAAACATATAACTCCCTGCTGCACACTTTGTCTTTTACAGCAAGAAAAAGATTTGAAGTTGGTGAAAATGTCTGGGAAAGTTGTGCTGCATTACTTCAATGGCAGAGGGAAGATGGAGTCGATCCGGTGGCTGCTGGCTGCAGCTGGAGTCGAGGTTTGTGGCGTAAAGCATGGAAAAGTTTCACGTCGATGCAATTAAATAAGATTCACATTTACATGTAACTTCTTTATAAAGATTGCATGCATTGCAAATAGTATGCATGACAACTTACCGTAGATACTTTAGTAGTTGAATGTGTACATCATAATGTAATCTCGAGATAAATGGGTTTTTATTTTATTGTGGTATTGTATTGTCTTTACAGTTTGAGGAAGTGTTTTTCACTAAAAGGGAGCAGTATGAAAAACTGGTGAATGGTAATGTTAAATATTCAGTAAATTCCTCATCTCTTATTGTTTTATAGTCCTATATAATAATAATATTGGTATTTTTTTATGTAGATGGAGCCCTGATGTTTCAGCAGGTGCCTTTGGTTGAAATAGATGGGATGCAGCTCGTGCAGACAAAGGCTATCTTGAATTACATCGCTGGAAAATACAATCTATATGGAAAAGACCTGAAAGAACGAGCTTTGTAAATGTCAACCTTTTTATGAAAAGTGTTATGATTCCAAGTAGCCTTGTTTTTCCACCACACCTAAGCAATTATAACTGAATGCATGTGTTTTTGTCTTGAAGGATTGACATGTATTCAGAGGGAGTCAGTGATCTCATGGATATGCTTATAATGTATTATTTTACACCTGAAAACAAACAGAAACACCTCAGTAATATAGAGCAAAAGGCCAAAGATCGCTTTCTTCCTGTGTTTGAAAAGGTACTGACAGCTCTGACAGTGACCCTTTAAAAGAAACACTATTCATTCTCCCATTTTGAAGCATGATTATACACATTGGATACATAAAACTATGCAACTACGGATTGTGTTTCTGGTTTTTAGGGTCTTGCAAACTCTCAGTTCCTTGTGGGAAACCAGTTGAGTCGTGCTGACGTTCACCTTCTTGAAGTCACTCTGATGCTGCAGGAGTTACTCCCTACAATACTTTCAACCTTTCCCAAAATCCAGGTGCTTCACAGTTTCTCACACACACCCAACCCACACCCGCACGCACATGCGCACCCACACCCAACCCCAAAATTGCTTAATGAAACCAGTTTTTCAACATATATGTTGTAGAGTTAGTTTATTACAATAACATCCTTAAACATTGGCATATGACAAACCATCAATAGAGTCATGTGACGTTTCACTGACCATACAAATGAGTGTATTTGATGATAATTTTAAAAAAAAAACTGTACTGGTAGTCAGAAACACTGTAATAGAGTAGTGTGGTCTGGTTTAGTGAAGGAGGAGTGAGTTGTCTGACCAGTTCAGCCCATGATTCAAAGAAATAATTCCTGTAATCTAAACACTTTGCTGTTGTATCACCTGTATCTGTCATTTATCTAATAAGCATTGTGATTATGAATCTTGTAGAACCTTTCATTTGTTTTGCAGGTGTTTCAGGAGAAAATGAAGGCCTTGCCAACAATCAGCAAGTTCCTCCAGCCGGGCAGTGCAAGAAAACCTCCACCCGATGAAGCGTATGTGAAAACCGTGAAGGAGGTGTTGAGCCACATTTTCAAATAGATAGAAAGCCTATGGTTTTACATTAATTTGAATTAATTAACAGTGAATTCAAAACCATTAGATGATGCTAATCACTAATTAATTTACAAACTTCCGTTTTGTTACAAGATTAAAGCTGAGACTCTAAAATGGACAGATTTATTTGGAATGAGATACAATGTGGTAAACAGTGATAATGCTGTGAAATGAACATTGTCCAGTAGATGTTGTGAGACAGGTCCCAGTGTGGTCTGTCCACGGACTCTTAGAAGATCAAAATACGCAAAACCATGAGGAGGCTGAAAACAGAAGACAAACCAGCAGAATAATCAGTGCTTTGCCACATCTGCACCTGTTAATGTGACTAAACATGTATTTGATACAGTAATAATACAGCAGCTTATTAATGTGAAATGCTTTATTGGAGCAGATCAATAAAAATGATTTAATATAACCCTTCTTGTGTTCATGTAGTGAAAAGCAATGTGTGAAAACATGACTTTTACTGAATTTGACTTCTTGCATCAGACATGGCTCTGCTTGGCTATTAGGTGAAATGATGTTCGTCTGATTTTGATAAAGAAATCACCCCCTTTAAACGGTCCCAGAGCAAATACATAAACATTGAATATCATCAAGTCTGAACGCGTTCGCTCTGTTAGTCTGAACATATCTTTATAAGTCTTAACACAAGAATTTATTGATTGTCTGAGCTCCAGGTTTACCTCAGTCCTGCCATGAGTCCCGCAGGCATTAATTTCCCAGAATTCCTGAATCTCATTCCCATCACAACAGTCAGACCACCGGCGGCGACTAGAGAAGAAAGTCAGTTCGAAGCGATATATGCTGTATTTCTGTATTAGTGATTGTATGTGTATGCTTACTCAGAGAGGTCCAGTAATCCTGTGGATCATTTGATATTCGATAAGCTCCATACGCAGACACACATCCAAAGAAGAGTCCAGCAATCAATGACACCACACTTCCTGCAGAAATCAGGAATTATATTACATATCTCCACCAATCCCTTACAGTAAACTACAGGGATCTTATGGGATGAATGCAGACACAGCACACCAAAGCGTTTAAATATTACGATTTTGCAATTATGTTACCATGGTAGCATGCTCGAAAACATAGCAATAGCATAGTACTTTTTTGTTAGCTATACAATACAAATGTGAAAAGTGCATAATGCTTAACTCTATTAGAACATGCAAAGTGGACAACAAACATAAACTTGCATTTTAGATTTATAAACATGTTAGAAATTAGATTTTTTTAAAAATGTATGATAAACATAATTTAATTTTCTATGCACACGTTCCAATAACAGCACAGTGAAGAAATACCTTTTCTTTTATAGCCCATAAATCCGCCCAGAGCCAGAGCTGCAGCATAGGCGAAGCCCCACCAGTCCACCGCCATTCTGTGCTAGAAACCTGAGGGAACAATAACACATACTACAGTACAAACACGAGAACACGCTATTACACATGCAGCGACGACATTACCTAATATCGCGGGTGTTTAGAATGAAACAGCGGACAGATGTGCGTGAGCTGGACTGATCTGTGCTGAAGTTCATAACAAGGAAGAGACGACATGATGACGCCAGAACGAGGAAGTGAATCAAATGGCGCCAAATCAGAACGCGTTCCACACCGAGACATAGTGAAATCTTTTTACATGTGCTTAGATTTATGAAAACAAAGTGTTTTATTTTATTTTGTACTGTACGTGTGTGCGGTCGTTTCCCTTAAAGGAGTATTTCGCGCATGATTTGTGTGTGGTTAAGGAAGGATACCAAATTATATTAAAGGTGCCATAGAATGGAAAACTGTATTTATCTTGGCATAGTTGAATAATAAGAGTTCTGTACATGGAAATGACATACCGTGAGCCTCAAACACCATTGTTTCCTCCTTCTTATGTAAATCTTGTGAATAAAAAAGACCACTGAAAAATAGGCGAATCAGAACTAGAGGTCTTCATGGAGGACCCGAGACCCGAGGACCCGACCCGGGACCCGTACGGTTCGGGTCTATAATTTAAATCAGGGGTCATCAAACTTGTTCTCCGATCGACTCGGGTATTACACAATGTTAAAAAGACCCGGGACCCGAAGTAATAGATTGGGACCCGACCCGGACCCGGCTGACCATTTAAATCAGGGGTCACCAAGTTCGGTCCTGGAGGGCCGGTGTCCTGCAGAGTTTAGCTCCAACTTGCCTCAACACACCTGCCTGGAAGTTTCAAGTATAGCTAGTAAGACCTTGATTAGCTGCTTCAGGTGTGTTTGATTAGGGTCGGAGCTAAACTCTGGAGGGACACCGGCCCTCCAGGACCGAACTTGGTGACCCCTGATTTAAATGGTCAGCCGGGTCCGGGTCGGGTCCCAATCTATTACTTCGGGTCCCGGGTCTTTTTAACATTGTGTAATACCCGAGTCGATCGGAGAACACCGCACCCGACAGAGATCAGTGTCAGTCAGCATGCGTGTGTTTTGTAACTTGCAGTTTGTACAATTAGGATGAGAAAAGTGTGAGCGGGAAATAAGGTGGAAGAAAAAAAAAAACACGCGTTACCTCAGCCGCCAGAAACAGAGTGCGGGCGGAGTTAATGTTGATCATGGATTTCTTCATGAGTGATGTGGAAAAAAAAGCTGAAACAAAACTGAAGAGACGCACCTGTTATTGAAAGCGCACGCAGTAGATTGTAACGAACTTCTAATTCTGTGTTTTTTGCTAAAAAAAAAACAATTGCTCCAAGTCTATTACAACCAACAAAAAGTGTCGTTATTGTAGTTTAAAAGGGGAAACGTAACAATCGAAGTTGACTCAAGATGAAAAAAAAAACTGCGAAGTTGCATTGGTCATCCGTCTCCGTGACAGCAAGTAGACTTTAAAGCTGAAATAATGAGTGGATCAAGAAGCTCTTTCAGTCGGCAAGAGAGAGGAACAGCCTAACATGGATGGACATTTATTGACAAGGAGGATTGTATGCATCGTCAGGGAGAGGGCTACTAACAGTATAAGGCAAAAAGTTTTTTTTTTTCCCCCAACTTGTTTATTGACTTCATAGCATTTGCTGTGCAATATGTGCCGATCGGGACGGGTGCCGTCGGGTCTGTGTCTTCCCAGCCGGGTTCGGGTCCAACTTTCGAATAATGGTCGGGTCTGCGTCGGGTCCGGGTACAACTTTCAAATAAAATACGGGTCTGGGTCGGTTCCGTGAAGCATATTTACGGGTCTCTTCGGGTTCGGGTATGAATTTTTGGACCCGTGAAGACCTCTAATCAGAACATAACACCGACTGTGAGGTAACAGTCAGGATCACTAATAGTTACGCCCCCAACATTTGCATAAACCCGCCCATGTTTTGCAGACGCCAGCCGAATCATCAGAAGTTCTGCAGGTAATGTGAAGAAACAAGCGAGGACAACAGAGAAAATGGCAGATCATGGTAATAAATGTTATGTTCCAGGCTGTGCAGGGGATGTGAAGTGCAGGGATGGGTTGTGTCTGTATTCAGAAAGGCACGGAAAGCAAATAACGCGTTCTAATAAAATAACGCGAGCCACTAAAGGGACATGGTTAGCTCCTTGCTAGCTGTAGCCTGTTACAGTACATCAGATTTCACTTACCACATAAACAGAGTAAGGAGAGATGACTGAGGATGATGGAGAATGATTTACAGATCCTGAGCACCACTGACAAGCATCTGATCTTGTAAAATGTGTGGTAAGTACTGCTTCTCCATAGTATAAACAGAGTACACATGATGGCGAATCTCGAAAGTGAAAGTGAAAGTAAAAGCGATCATGCTTTGGAAAGCAGTTTCAATGCCTCGCATATTAATAGTGCCCACATTTTATTTACAGTATGATTACCCGACGATTTAACTGCGAGATAAGGTACTATGTATCTGTTAGGAGTAAAAAAAGGTACAAAGATGTCCTTTTAAGAGTACTGCGCAGTGACAAGCTGTTGTACCCCAAGAGGTACAATTTTGGCCCCTATTTTTCTGTGCATGGCCCTGATGAGTGTGAGATTTCCCGGCCTGAAATGGTTTTAGTGAAAAGACATCAATTATGAACAAAGTATGAAAAATTAGTTTTCATGTTATTAGATTTTTAACAAAAAATTAAATTTGTACCAAGGGGGCATTTGCTCCACAGGTGAGGTAAAATGCCCCCCAATCTGACAAAGCAATTTATAAAAAAAATATGTCTTATTTATACATTTATTGCTTTATACATTTACAGCAAAATAAGAGTACATGCAGTTTTAGCTTAAAATTAAAAAGAATATAATCAATAATTATGAATTACAAAATTATAATAGCTTATTTGAAAAACTGTTGTTAGCTGATGCTAGCTAACTAGCTACCTGATGCTAACTTGAGGTCATTTTTAAATATAAAGTCCAAATATTTTAATTCAACCAAATAGTTAGAATACATTTGATGGAGAAACAAAGGATTTGATGCTCAGAACAGAGTAACTGTAATTAAGCCATGACTCCTGGGGGTTTTACCTCACAGACTAGGTTTGAAAATAAAATTCTGTCATTCTGAAAATATAATTATATTTTTCTGAAATAACATGTACGTCCCATCTACAGGCCCTACCCTAATCATGGTAAATGTACAATTAACAATATATTAACTAACATTAAAGAGCAAGTTTACGTAGGCCTACTTGATGCTTTACCATAGGTGCCTACATCATTATTGTTAAAATACATTTGCTGGCCTTCATGTTTTAAGTAATGAATAGGAAAGCATATTTCAGCCGTATCTACTGTAATCAGGTAGGCCTATGTGCGCCATACGACCCTTGATATAATATATTTTGAGGGCTGGGAAGTGGTTTTCAATGCCTCTTTCTGCAGGTTGCATCTTTACACCAGTAGGTGGCGACAAGTGGCTGTCTTCAGTCACTGATTTAATCAGGAACAAAAAGCCACATTTTACAGTTAAAACAATGAACACAGCCACTGCCTAAACAGATTGCAGGCCTATGTTTACATTTAAATTGCATGCATAATTTTCCCAAAACAAAACATTGCATAATGTCCCCTGTTTTAAAAACATTTAATACAGCTTCAAAATGTCAAGAGAAAACAACTGAATCTCTTTAATTATTTCACCAAATTCATTGAAATATCCTATTTCCCTAACAAACAATAATCAGTAATTTGTCATATATTGCATGTTCTGAATTATCCTGAAATGCTGGGTCTGTAATACACACGGCACCGGAAATGGAGTGCTTTAAATAGTTCACAATTGAAATTTAAAGAGTATATACCAGGTATAAACCATAAACCTGTCAATTCCCAGAGCAAACAAGCATAAATAAAAGTATATAAAGGAACAAGACTTGAGAAGAAGGAGACAAAGTGATGTGGGTAGAGGAAGAGCACCAGAAATAGTGAAATAATGTTCCTATGCCATTTTTGTTAAAATGTAGTTATGTGTTGTCTGTGCAAAAGATCCTTTACAAAGTTTCTGTAAAGGCATACAAATTCTCATTCCTCGAAAATGGTCCCAAATCTGTCTCCCATGTTTTCAACTTGATGCTCTTTAAACAAATAAGATAAATATCCTACTTCTTGGATTCTGTAAAATGAAGGCTACGTTGATCAACTGGAGCCCCTCGGTGTTCAGTGTTCAGCATTTATAAAAAAAAAATTAAAACAATTCCCTGGAATTCTGTATTCAAAACGTCACATACATGAATCCAGTTTAGCAGATGTTTATTTGTCATCAGTTCTCTTTATGCTGCCCCCAATGGACGAATCCAGAACTACCTGGAAAGTTCATGAACTTGCTGGTGCTGATGAACACACAGTATAAAGCTAAGAGACTCACAGAACTGGAGTCAAATCTAAAAGCTTTACAACGCCACCAGAGAGACAACTCGACTGAGGAGCAAATGTAGACCACAAAAGCCACTGAAAATGTTGAGCCTGCATGGATTCCAGCCTTCCCTCGACTCATTCATGGGAATGGACTGGCCAGTGCACCGTCTCTGGCCGGAGATCACATCTCTTTACAGACACGGAGAGCAACTGCAGGAGCTGAAGAGCAGCCTGGAGCAGCTGGAGAAACTTCAGCACAATATCTTTGAGGAGATCCAGCAGATGCCACCCTCGCAGGAGATCCACCCAGTCGCATGCACAATGGAGAAAGAGGGAAGCGGCTTTGTTTTGACGCTGGACACTAAAGACTTTTCCCCAGAAGAACTGTCAGTCAGACACGTGGGCAGGGAGCTGCATGTCAGCGGAAAGAGCGAGAAGAAGCAGGAGGATGGGAAGGGCTCGTACTCTTACAGAAGCCAAGAGTTCAGACGGGTGTTTGATCTGCCTCAAGGAGTGAATCCTGAGGCGGTGACCTGCTCCATGGCTGATGGAAAGCTCTACATACAGGCATCTGAAGCAGCTGAGAGGATGCTGCCCATTGACTGTCAAACTGTGAAGACAAGGCAGCCAGAGACAGCCGAGACACAACACGACTCCAGCGCCACACAGAAGAGCTGAAAGACCTGAGGACAAGACCTGCTCAACTCTGCTATATTACACGACGACGTCTCATTTTTTTAATATAAATCTCATGTCTTTGGTTATTGTTTTGTATTTTAACTGCTGTACTTAAAAAAAAACTATGATTTTCTAATGAACTGAATATAAATATGACTTAAAACTACATCTTCCGTTGATTTGTTCTTCTCTTCATCGTAAAGAAATGTTGTAAATCAAACCCAGAAATCATGCCTGTATGAGGTGGAATAAAAAGTGAAAAACTCCAAAACTCATTTTGTCCAAAACAGACATTATCTTTGTTAATATCTACAATAACAAATGCTGGAAAATATTTACAGTAATGAATAAAATGACATTAAAATTTCAACACTGACACTTTCTTATAATGTTACAGTGGTAAATGATAAACATCTAAATTGAAATATAAAAAAAAAATTATATATTAAAAATATTAAAAATAAATATTTTACTACGGATGGAAAGTCAGCACATTTAGTCAGTGCTGATGTCTGATCTTTAGTGTTGGACAGTTGGGTCACTACAAGTTTAGTGAAGCTGTTAGTTTCACTGCATTTAGCATCACTAGTTTTTTAATTATCCAGTTTTTCTGTAGGAAAGCTACTTTATTGATGTAGCTGTCACGAATCCTTCCGTTCACTCACCACCAGAGGTCACCCACTCACCACATGGACTCTTGCACTACACTAACTGTTGTACTTCTCCCCGGACTACAGTTTCCATCATCCATTGCACTGATGACACACACAGCTGAATGCAATGATCACACACACAGCTGATTTCAATTAAACATGCTACATAAGCTATGGACTTCCTCTTTCTCATTGCCGAGTATTGTTAGCATTATCACTGTCTTTGCGCAGCTACACTACAGAGCCTGTTTGTTAGCCTTTGCTCATTTTCTAGTCCTAGTCTGTCTAGTTCCTTGCTTGGATTAACTGTGTTTTGATTATTGCCTGTTTATAAGATTATTGCATGTTAGTGAATTTGGCGTTTTGTAAATAAGCGCCTGCGTGCATGAGGTTAGTCGTTTGCATGAAACACGCCCAAACCATCTCCATATAAGGGCTTTCCGCACAACCTTTCCTTTACAGCCTTTAGTCAACATTAACTACCTTGTCTTGTCTTGTCCGCGGAGACTCGTCTGGGGCAGGCGGTTCCTCAAGTTGTGGCCATGGAGGCCAGTCCCAGCCACCTGCCCCTCCTGTCGTTGAAGTGGAAGCGGTTGCTGAGGGACCCTGTGAGGGCCCCTGACTCCTTGTCATGCCCAGAAGAAGCCTCTGCTTCCAAGCTAGCCCAGGAGGGCTTCCTGTTCCTGTGGGCTGTCCTGTCCTGTCTTGTTCCTGTGTGTCTAGACCTGTGTGGGCTGTCCTGTCCCGTTTATTTAGCCCCGGAGGGCTCCTGATACCCCCTAGCTGCCCCATGGATTTTTTTGGGGGTGGTACAAAGGTCCCGGCTGTAGTATGTATCTGGAGGCCCCGCTCTGTGTATGTATCTGTGTCTGTCCTGAGGGGCCTCCAGAGTGCCCATCCCCCTCCCTGCTAGTACTGTTACGGCGCAGGACACGCCTTCCGGG
Organism: Aspiorhynchus laticeps; assembly: GCA_023376895.1. Taxonomy (NCBI): domain Eukaryota; kingdom Metazoa; phylum Chordata; class Actinopteri; order Cypriniformes; family Cyprinidae; genus Aspiorhynchus; species Aspiorhynchus laticeps. The sequence continues at coordinate 43,040,029 of CM041801.1, read as the reverse complement.
AGGGGAAGTTATGTCAGTCCTCTGTCGTGTGTCTTGTGTTCCCACCTCTTGTTTCCATATTTGGTTTGTTTCCTTTCCTTGTTTAAGTGTCATTATGAGTTAATTCATGTCCTGCTGTGTTTGTGTAATTAACCTGTGTATTTTAGTTCCTGCCTGTTTAGTTTCATGTCATCTGGTCTACTCGTTACTCCCTGGTGTTCCTGTCTGTGTCAGCCCTGCCTTGTCCTGCCTTGTCCTGATTAAAAACTGTTATTTTGAGTTTAATCCTCGTCTGCGTGTTCCTATTTTCTCCCTGCTGTGTGCACCGTGACAGCTGAAGAAACCGGGGGTACCACTTCTTTGCACGGAGTTCGATAGTGGGGAAAATTTAAATAGAGAGGAAAGGTGAACACTAGGTGAACACTAGCAGGTCTCTCGAAAAACTTCCTCTAACATTCCTGCGGAGGGGAAAGTTTTGTCTTCACAGTGGCAGGGTGCTGTTGGGCACACACAGAGTCCAGAATAATTTTACTTTTCTCTGGAGTGTGCTCTTACTTTTGAGTGTGGATTTAGTGCTCCCCTGGACCTTAATGGGCTAGAATTAATGGTAGCGCAGATGTAAATAGGGAACTGAAGCTAAAGTTTGTTGCTTTTATTGTTTGGCAGAGCTAGGGATGTATTGTGAGGTTTGACAATAAAAGATCGTAGTAGTTATGATAAATTGAAAGAAGCCTTAACAAATGTTTTGAACCTTGCAATTACTTATAAAGTTAATTACTTATAAAGCCCTGAATGGTTTAGCTCCTCAGTACTTGAGCGAGCTCCTATCACATTATAGTCCTTCACGTCCGCTGCGTTCTCAAAACTCTGGCCATTTGATAATACCTAGAATATCAAAATCAACTGCGGGCGGCAGATCTTTTTCCTATTTAGCGCCCAAACTCTGGAACAATCTACCAAACACTGTTCGGGAGGCAGACACACTCTGTCAGTTTAAATCTAGATTAAAGACCCATCTCTTTAACCTGGCGTACACATAACACACTAATACACTTCTATTATTCAAATCCGTTAAAGGATTGTTAGGCTGCATTAATTAGATCAACCGGAACCGGGAACACTTCCCATAACACATGATGTACTTGTTACATCGTAAAAAGATTGACATCTACGCTAATATTAGTCTGTTTCTTTCTTATTCCGAGGTCACTGCATTCACCAGATCAGATGGTGGATCAGCACCTAGAGACGACCTCTACAGCCCTGAACGTCAGCGACGACCAGGACACCTAGATGAGCCCCAGAGACAGACCCCCAGTGAGGACCCCGTCACCTAGACAGCCATCAGGACAAGACCTCGGGAACCAGTTGAGCCATCCAATCTGACTTTGCAGCAGTTGGAATTGAACTGCTGTGTCGTCTGGCCAGAGGAGAAATGGCCCCCCGACTGAGCCTGGTTTCTCCCAAGGTTTTTTTCTCCGTTCTGTCACCAATGGAGTTTTGGTTTCTTGCCGCTGTCGCCTCTGGCTTGCTTAGTTGGGGATACTTCATTTCCAGCGATATCGTCGACTTGATTGAACAGAAACTGTTTGAACTGAACTGAGCTGGACGATGCCATCACTGAATTCAACAATGAATTTATAAAATGTTGCACAGAAACCATCCTAAATTTGATCTTACGATAATTTCTAAGATATGCGTTTGTGTGATTCATAGAATGAACGTACGAACAGAAAACGCTCGTACGCGTCTCTTTCAGATGTGAAATCTATGAATCGCCAATGATCTTGAACTTGCATGCAATTGACTGGTTTCATCTCTCTGCCTTGTAAACGACTCGTAATTAATATCATTAACATATAAAAGATCACCAATCATCATAATTTAGAACAGCGAGCTGCAAGAACAGCTTATATTTAAAAAAAACTGCAATGCTCTGACAATAAAATGTGCGTACGTCTGCTCAGACCCTGACGTGACGCTAGCACTTTTCCACGTCAAAGACCGGTTTTATAAATATGAACTTTGGCGTGGATTTAAGCATACGCACACTCTAAGATCAAATCTGAGCGTACGCACGCTTTATAAATGAGGCCCCAGGACACCTAGATGAGCCCCAGAGACTGATCCCCAGTGAAGACCTCGTCAACTAGACGGCCATCAGGACAAGACCAGATGAGTCCTCTGCGCAATCTGACTTTGTTGCAGCCTGGTATAAAACTGCTGGTTTCATCTGGTGTTACAACCCCAATAGAGTCTAGGGGTGCAGGGGTTGAACATTTAAAATGGACAATACAAGAAAACCATGTACAAGTTGTGTTCTGTGTAAAGGACCAAAAAGCCAAGCTACAAACAGGTTATTTATTGAGGGGTGTATAGGCCATAATGCTCAAACCCTATTTGCTTATTTTATGTTTCATAATAGTATATTTTTGGTGTTTATTTTATCATTTTGTTTTCAATATTATGTTTCTGGACTATGTGGTTAATATTTAACATAGTGTCTCTTTAAGAGAATAGGTTGGTTTAGAAGATATAGTATTTAAGCCTATAGGGGGCATAACTTCCTTTGTGATCAGCTTGTTTGCTTTTGTTGGATGTTTGGAAACCTGAATAAATCACTTTGGATTAAGAAATGTGTGTAGATACTTTACTGACACAGATTTTCACCAAACGATGGAATTTATAAAAATGAAAAAAAAGAGAAGGTAAAGCAGTGATAAATTAGGTGAGATAATACAAAAGGTATTTACAATATTTACAGCAATCACATGAAACAAATACACAAAACAGGAGGTGGAAGAACATGGGCGGTGCTAAAGAAAAGAAAATAACAAAACCCAAAGAAAGTCTAACCTTTAGAAAAACCTTCAAAGCTAACTAGATAAAAAGAGAAGTATTGGTGTTCATGACTACCTAACTAGACTACACTGCCTAACCAAAAGTACAAGGGGTGGCAATTGCCCTTAACCTAATTTACTAGATAGAGGCAGATCCTACGTGTTGCAGTGTATGTCTCGTAATGTTTTTACCTGTCCGCTTCTTCCAAGCCTCGTAACATACACTATATTGCCAAAAGTATTGGCACCCCCTTCTAATGAACAGGTTTGACTACTTTAGTAATTTCTAGGAGTACAAATCTTAATGTTAAAGCATATAATGATATTCTAGGAAATTGTGTGCTTCTAATATTATAGCAACAGTTTGGACTCTTTTCTATTCTAACATGACAATGTTTCTGTGTATAAGGCAAGGTTCAAAAAGAAAATGATTGATTCAGTCAGTGTGGAAGAACTTGACTGGTCTGCATAAAACCAAGTCCTAATCCCAGTTTAACACCTCTGGTGTGACTGTAAATGCAGACCTTGAGCCAAAAACTCTTCACAAACACCAATGACTTGCACATACACCGTATAGACAAAAGTATTGGGACACCCTTCTTTAGAACAGAAAAATGCACTTCTAAATCTGTGGCAACAACGATGGGAACATAATTCATGTATTTATAAATTGTATTTCATCTCTGTTGCAACAGTTTTGTAAGTGTCTAAAATGACTGAACCCATATGTACAAGTCATTGGTGTTTGGTGATGAGTTTTTGGCTCAAGGTCTGCATTTACAGTGTGAACTACTGTTTAATACTGTGAAGCTGCTTTGACACAATATTGTATTGGAAAAAAGTGCTATATAAATAAAGGTGACTTGACTTGACTACCCACCTCTGCAAATAGCTGTTCATACGAAGAATTCATTTGCAAAAACAGATTTTCGAAAATCATGTTTTTTCATTGTGCATTCCAATTAATCTCAATCAAACTTGGGTTATTTTGATTAGATAAAAAATAACTAAAAAAATACAGCTAACTAACAGAATAAAACACAATAAAAAACATGAGTTTTGAAAAAAAAATTGTTGTATGCTTTTGCAAATAAACTCTTCATATACAGTGTGAACTAGTGAAATAGCATTTATTACAACATTGCATTACCTTTTAGAAAACAGATAAATCTGGACACAGTTTTCAGTCCTACACAATAAGTCTAATAATTAGGATGCATTTTTTTTTAAGCTGTGGTCCTGCTTCCTTGTAACTTATAATCTTTGATTGTCTGTCTGAGACTGACATAGTAAACATTAAATTATCAGTGCTCAGGAGAGTCACTTTCCCACTGAGTTTAGTTTGATCTTTAATTAAAGACACCGGAATCAACAAGCCAAGGTCTGTGTATTAACTTTAATAACAGCTAGGTGTGTCGAGTATGAGGAACCTGCTTTTCATACTCGCAGACAAACCTGTTTTGCACACGTCACTCAAACACAGAAGCAGGAATCACCTGAGTTCAGGGAAAGAGAAACTTAAGTGCAGTTAAGCTGTTGTGTGTTTGTCTCTGTATTCATGCAGTAAAATGGCAGAAGCCAGAATTTCTCAGGCTGAGTTCACGTGTCCACTGTGTCAGGATCTCCTGAAGGATCCAATGGCCATTCCCTGTGGACACAGTTACTGTAAGAGCTGTATTACAGACTGCTGGGATCAGGAGAATCAGAAGAGAGTCTACAGCTGCCCTCAGTGCAGACAGACCTTCAATCCAAGACCTGCTTTAGCTAAAATCACTGTGTTGGCTGAAGTGGTGGAGAAACTGAAGAAGACCAGACTTACTGCTGACTGTTACGCTGGAGCTGGAGATGTGCAGTGTGACGTCTGTACTGGAAGACAATACAAAGCTGTCAAGTCCTGTCTGGTGTGTCTGAACTCTTACTGTCAGACTCACCTTGAACAACATGAGAGTTTCTTTAAAGGAAAGAGACACAAAGTGACTGATGCCACTGGACGACTGCAGGAGATGATCTGCCAGAAACATGAGAAGCTCCTTGAGGTTTTCTGTCGCACTGACCAGAAATGTATATGTGTGCTGTGTGCGATGGATGAACATAAAATACATGACACTGTATCAGCTGCATCACAGATGACAGAAACACAGGTATTTAAGAACTAGACACTGATTAAATATTGTCAACATGTTGGCTTGTTTATATTGGCACCCATATTAACAGCTTACAACATTTGCACTGCACATGTCAGAAGAAATGAACAGCAGTTGCAAGAAGAGTTTCACTGCCAAGTCTGAAAATGCATTGTAAATTGTCAATACAATCTTTCATAAAATTGGCCTTGATTAAACAACATAAAATAATGGAGTTAAATGTTCAACCATTGTTTGACAACATATATACTTCTATCAGGTAAAATGCAAGTTAAATGCAGTGATAGGTGACTTTCTATATCTGACTGAATCCAGATTTCATTTATTTATAGCTTCACTTCAGTTTATTTTCTGTGTTGAGCTGCAGGTCTGTTAAACAGCAGGAACACTGTCTGTGTGAAGTTCTAAGTATGTGTCAGTTTCCCTTTTATAATACTTATGCTTGCAGTCAGGGACGGACTGGGAGTAAAAAACGGCCCTGGGTTTTCTCCCAAATAGGCCCACCACAACTACAGTACAAACAGTCGCTATATCTCACAATATTACAGCAATCCTGTCGCATTTATTGCAAATAACATCACAAAACCCATAGTGACCCTGCTGACAAAAACAATAGAAACCATCACAGAAGTTCTAATGATTTCCACTACAAATACCATTACAAACATTACAAACTATCAACTTTTAACCATTAAAACAATTACATAATGGTTTTCTTTAGTGTGTTTTGGGACATATTACATTAGGATTTAGTGTTTTTTTTTTAAACGACCAGTTACCAGTAGAGACCAATAGGCACCATTACAGTTTCCATTAAAACCAATACATGTTATGCGTCATAATAACATGAAAATAACATATTTTCTTAGCGATAGATGCTATTTACACTAAGTGCAAATATCTATAGATTCTATTTACACTGTGTTAAAATAGCAGGATTTTCTGCTATTTATACTACTTATTGCAAATAGTGGCAATTATCTGCACCCCAGTATTGCAATACATTATAAAACAGTACGCAATAATAACTTATTGAGTGAGTGTAAATTTAATTTTAATTTGAATTCAAATTATTAAATGGATGCCACCTTATTGGGACAATAAAGCCCTCCCTTCACCTACCCTAACACTACCCGATACTTTATTTTAAACTTTTTGATTATTTCCTTCATTTTTATTAAAAAAGAAATGCTTTTCTGATGTGATTTGAAATTTGAAAAGGGAGAAAGATGGCCAGTCCGCCCCTGCTTGCAGTGTTAAACAGTCCTTATGATCCAAGTTAATTCATGTATGATGATTGGAACTGATCATCCCTACTGGAGTTTGAACCTACAGCCACTGGCTATCAGTTCAGATAAACTGCCTCACCCTACTTTTACTGAATTCAATTGTTCAAAGTAGTTCTCTGTGACATTTACTGTCACCCGTTTCTCCAGCACCAGCTGAAGGAGATGCAGAAGACGTTCCAGCAGAGAATCCAGCAGAGAGAGAAAGATCTTCAGCAGCTGAGAGAGGCTGTGGAGTATCAGAAGGTGAGTCTGGAGAAGAAGATACGTTTGTCTCAGTCTCAGTTCAGACTCACTGAAGCCTGAATCACTGTGTGTCCTAACAGCGCTCTGCACAGACAGCAGTGGAGGACAGTGAGAGGATCCTTACTGAGCTCATCCGCTCCATTGAGAGAAGCCGCTCTGAGCTGATACGGCTGATCAGAGATCAGGAAGAGCAAGCAGTGAGTCGAGCTGAAGGACGACTGGAGCGACTGGAGCAGGAGATCAATGATCTGAGGAGGAGAGATGCTGAGCTGGAGCAGCTTTCACACACACAGGATCACATCCAGTTCCTGCAGGTAACACAGATCTAGAAGAACAGCATCATAGTGGACTTGAGCAGATCCTGCTGTGACACGAGACTCACAGAGAAACATTTCATTAGAGCAGAATGTGACAAAACTTCACTAACATTTCACCTTTTTAACCAATTTTTCTTTCTGATTTGAAACCCAACAAAACCTGACCGTGTCTTAAGGGTCGCACTGCAAAAATAGCTTATCTTACTTAGTATTTTTGTCTTGTTTATAGTCAAAGTATCTAAAAAATCTTAAATCAAGATACTTTTACTAGATAAGCATTTAAGGGGGGGGGGGGGGCATTTTAACTAACTTAATTTAGTTAAAATGCACTTAACTAAATTAAGTGCATTTTGCTTAAAACAAGCAAAATTATCTGCCAGTGGGGTAAGTAAAATATTCTTAAAACAAGTGTATTTTTACCCCACTGGCAGATAATTTGACTTGTTTTAAGCAAAATGCACTTAATTTTTTTTTTTTTTTTTCTGGAAACAAGACAAAATATCTTAAGTCATTTTGCTAATAAGGATAAGCCATTTTTTTTGCAGTGGATCCTTGTGAATTTTTAGTGTCAATAACAGCTCCAAAGTTATAAATAAAATAATGGTCTGTATACTCAGCCTTTGAGCTACTTTTGCTGAGCAAATCAACTCAACTCAACTATTGATGTGCTTGAGCTGTTAGATGTACATTTATATTCTTAGTAGATGTTTCATCATTCAAACGATTGTCTAGAAAGTTCACATATAGAGCAAATACTAGAGCTCTAATGTGATTTAATGAATATGAGAAGAATGAAGCTGATGCTGTGAAAGTGCTGGATTGAGGTGAAATACTAAACATCAGTCGAGTCAAATCTGATGTTGGTGCAGGTTATTGGGTGAAGTGTGGACCTGATGAGTTTTGATTTCTGTTTTCTGTAGAGTTTCCAGTCTCTCTCAGCACCTCCTGAACCTACAGAGGTAAATGATGATCTCTTCAGTTCTCTCGTCTCTTTTGATGGCCTGAAAGAAACTGTCCATCAGCTGAGAGACAAACTGGAGGATTTCTGCAAAGAGGAGCTCAAGAAGATCTCAGACAGAGGTAAAGTCCTGGAGAAACATCTGCTTTCAGAAATCCTCCATCATCTCATAGCATGTTAAAAATCGAAGAAATGTCTTCACATAATATATTTGTATTTATTATACAGTTTTCTTATACGTTTCCTATTATTTTCATTCTTATACATTTTTAAACTGTATATCTTTTATACTTACATATATAATATCAACATATTGACAGGTTTTAGGATATATGCGAATTAACAATTTACACAGGAGGTATGTGTTTACATGTATGATATAATAAATTACATATTTACAAATACATTAGGGACTTTATTTATGGTTCTATGGGTCTGTGCCACATATGTTTAAAGGGCAACTATTTATGCCCCCTTTTACAAGATTTAATATAAGTCTCAGATGTCGCAGATGTTCTTGAGTAATAAAGTAATTATACTACTATTATTACAAGTAATACTATTATTATTTTATTTAATACTACTATACAATTATTATTGCAATTTAATTTCTTAAGGAATAATCACACACTTGTCTTCCATATTTTAATTATAACAGTAGACCTGTGTTGTGCAGCACTTTATTTACCACAAAAATTGGTATTTGTTTAATTTTCATTTGGTTAAAAGATAAATTAAATTAATGTGTATGCCTTCATTTGATTACCAGAAAAGTTACCATATACAATGCAAATATCTGGGGAAACAAAAATCTAATTTATAGGGCCCTATTATTTTAAATGAATTAATAAACTAAGTTGTTTTATGAATTCAATTAAGAGAAAAAAATCAAATGTATTTCATAAGGCCCTAAATATGTAATTTTTGTTAAACTTTTGAACATACTGAGAACATTGTGACATATTGTGTTAAAATTGGTTTTAACAAGGTCATTAGATTTTCCTTCATAAAACCTGCAGAAACCCTAAAAATGGAGAATGACTTGTGGCAAAAAAGAGAACCACATATGTATACAATAATTAAGATCTGCTAAAAACCATTCCTTTTTTTTTCTCAGTTGCTACTACTACAGGTCCCTCTGTGTGCTACAACCAGTCTCCAGCATATCCTCAGATTTCATCCAAAAACACTGATCTGGTAACTCCTACAGCAAAGGTGAAACCTGTTGAGGAACTCAAAGGCTCTGCCCCAGTGGCTCCTCCTGCCAAATTGTTTTCTTTAGGACTGTCTGGAGATTCTGCTAAGAAGACTAAGAACTTTGATTCTCCTTCAAAGTTTGGATTGAAGGATGCTGTGGTGACATCTGCTGGCTCTGGAGCTCAGGCTGAGAAGAAAACAATTCAGTCTGATGCACCACAACATAAGAAAGTGTCAGCAGCTCCAGCGGTCCCATGTGACACTGCCCCCTGCAGCACTGAAAAAAGTAATGCAGCACCGCAAGGAGGGTTACTTTTGGTTAAAACAGATGGACAGTGGGATTATGACACTTGCCTGGGTGGAAATAAGGCTACATCTAGCCACAGCATTTTGAGTCAGATGGCAAAATCAAATATGAAAAACAAAACCTCCACAGGTCCCTCTGTGTGCTACAACCAGTCTCCAGCATATCCTCAGATTTCATCCAAAAACACTGATCTGGTAACTCCTGCTACAGCAAAGGTGAAAACTGAAGAGGAACTCAAAGGCTCTGCCCCAGTGGCTCCTCCTGCCAAATTGTTTTCTTTAGGACTGTCTGGAGATTCTGCTAAGAAGACCGCCAGCACTGACGTTAGCTTGAAGGGCTTCACATCTGGATCTCAAAAACCAGTTTCCGTTGGGTTTGGATTGAAGGATGATGTGGTGACATCTGCTGGCTCTGGAGCTCAGGCTGAGAAGAAAACAATTCAGTCTGATGCACCACAACATAAGAAAGTGTCAGCAGCTCCAGCGGTCCCATGTGACACTGCCCCCTGCAGCACTGAAAAAAGTAATGCAACACCACAAGGAGGGTTGGCTAAAAAAGATGGACAGTGGGATTGTGACACATGCCTGGGTGGAAATAAGGCTACATCTAGCCACAGCATTTTGAGTCAGAAGGCAAAACCAAATACCTCTACTGCTCCGTCATTTTCCTCTTTTACCTCCAGTTTTGGTAGTTCTGTCTGTCAACCTGCTGCGACAGCATTTATAGCCAATGCAGGCAATGCTTTTCAGTTCGGTACAAGAACTGACAAAGCATCCTCAGAAGGCTTCAAGATTGAGTCCTCTACAACTGAGGCTGAAAAGTCATCAAGCAGTTCAAATTTGTCATTTCCCATGCCAGTGTCCGGTGGTATTGCAAAATCTGAGGCAAAAACATCAGACAAACAGTCACAAAACAGAGCTACATCAGACCTCCTCAAAAATGTTGCTGAAGTTCACAAAGAGGAAGAAAAAGAGGCAGTCCCAAGTTCCTCAGATCAGTCTGTAGATGCTTCCGGTCATGATAATAGTCCCCTCAGTACTGGTAAGCCTAAATTCCCTTTGTTATTAAATTAATATCTTAGGCTTGTTTGAACCTTAACAACTAGAAAAAACAACATCAATTTAAATGTAACTAAAGCAAACCTCTACTACATCTTGCCATTTTGATTTCACATCTCATAAGTAGTGTCCTGTTACTGTAGTTATGGTTGACTTGATTTCTGTAAAAAAAAGTTTTTAAGAATGTCAAAAACTATAGGGCAGGACTTGTCTTTATTTACAAACACAAATATATAAATTCAAGCAGTGACAGTGAGGTCTGGCCATTGGCTGGGACAGTTGACTGAACTATCACTGGCCCGGTCGGGTTTAGCATTTGCATGTTTTCCAGTCTTGCCAGTTTAAAACATTCAAGCACAGGAGTAGCTTGACTTACTTTGGCCAAACTTTACTCCATATTCAAGTGATTTTACTATGATTACATAGATCAGCAGCAAATATGTGAGGTTGCCATGGCAACCAGAACACTGCATGCAAATTATGGTTGTGCTACATCTATTTTTGCTGTGCTAAACTTTTTTATTTTATTCTTATGACAAGGACAGGAATATATATTCTGCTGTTGGCCTTATTCAGACAGGACAGGATAAAATGTACAATGACAGGATAAAAAGCATGATGAGTGAGGATCAGGGTCTGAGAGTAAAGTAAAGGGACACTCAAACAAGCTTTAAATCATTTTCCTGCTGAATGTTGTTTAGTGGGTGACGTGTGTTTGCTCTGCTCCAGCAGGTCTTTCTTTAGGATTTGCATCTGCAGGTTTGTTTTCATTTACAGACTTGACAACGAGTACAGAGGAATTAGCATTTGCCCAAAAAGGTCAGTGCCTAATAATTGTCTTCTGACAATAAATTGTGTTTTTATTGCATACAGTAAATGCAGTTAATGCTGCCTAAAACACACAGGTCAATTTGTATTCTAATCTAATTTAATCTTTGTTTGACTTTGGAAAATTATGTCCTTATCATAAGGTCTTTTTTTGGGTTGTTTTTAAAGACCTACACATTTCATCATTCAATTTTCATGACCTGAAGATTGAATAATGTACATTTCTCCATTTTATAATAATGTATTTTTCCCGACAGACTGTGTTTTCTGATGTAATGCTAGTGCTCAGGCCTGTTGTCCAAAGTCTTTGAACAAGCTCAAACTTTTCAAACATCTTGTTTTATGAGCTATCCATAATGTTAGTTTTTTTTTGCATGTGTCTGACTTCATTGGAAGTATTAATATGAATCAGTATTATAAAAGTGCTAGTATAAGTTAGCATACTGCTGCTGTCAGTATTAATGTTGGCAGTGTGATGTTTAGATCCTAATTTTACATGGTCAAATGCCGGAGCCAAAGTTTTTGGATGTGCAGCGACAAAAAATGAAGAAAAAGAGGAGGGTGGTGATGATGATAATGACGAGATCCACTTTGAGCCGATCGTGTCTCTGCCTGAGGTGAGCGTTTGCTGTGATGCTGTTAGCTCTGATCTTCACGTCTCTAGAGAAGTGTGACGTGTGCTGACGTGTCTCCTGCAGGTGGAGGTGAAGTCCGGTGAGGAGGACGAAGAGATCCTGTTTAAAGAAAGAGCCAAACTGTACGGTTGGGACCGTGAGCTCAGTCAGTGGAAGGAGCGTGGCGTGGGAGACATCAAGATCCTCTACCACCCTGTGAAAAAGTGCTACCGTGTGGTGATGAGACGCGAGCAGGTGCTAAAAGTCTGTGCCAACCACACCATCAACCAGAGCATCGAGCTCAAGCCCATGAACACCTCGGCTAACGCGCTGGTGTGGACCGCCACCGACTACTCCGGTACAAGTCTCATTCCTCTCCTCATACACATATCTCTCTTTCCCGTGTCTTCACATCTGCATGTTTGTTCACACGCACAGAGGGAGACGGGAAAGTCGAGCAGCTGGCGGCCAAGTTCAAGACTCCAGAGCTGGCCGAGTCCTTCAGACGAGTGTTCACCGACTGCCAGAGCCGCATGTCGCAGACTGACGCCGCTCAGACATCTGCCGCTGAAGCGCTTTCACGAGAGTCCAACCCTGTGGTGTTCTTCAACATCGCCATAGATGGTGAGGATGCTGGGAGAATCGTCATGGAGCTCTTCGCTCACATTGTCCCCAAAACAGCGGAGAACTTCCGGGCTCTGTGTACGAGAGAGAAGGGCTTCGGTTACCACCAGTCTGTCTTCCACAGGATCGTCCCGGGCTCAATGTGTCAGGTGAGAATCCATTGTTATTGTGTTATTATGAAAACACAGCATGCATCAGAAACTGTATTAGATTCTCAGTGTTAAAACAATCATTATTGCAATTGTTATTTATAAAATCAACAAATAATGCAATTAAACTAAATAGACTAAAAGCTATAAATAAACATGAATAAAAATGATGTAAAAATAAAAATAACAAAACAAAATGTCTAAAAAATGTCAAATAAAAACAGAAAAAAAAACTCATTCTAAATATGAACAAAAAGTAATGAAAGAAACTAGATCTGCTGAATGTCTGGAGCAAGACGGGTCAATATTGAACATTACGAACTAAACAAATCAAATACTAGATATAAACAGAGACGTTCATGGTGACAGTCTGAAATATCTGGAGTGTTTCTGCTTCTAGCTTTGTTTTTTTATGGCTATTTAAATAAGTGTTTGTGTTTTGTCCTGCTGTCGCTCAGGGTGGTGATATCACCAACCAGGATGGGACGGGAGGAAAATCTATCTACGGAGGGAAGTTTGAAGACGAGAGCTTTGAGGTGAGGCATACAGGGCCGGGGCTGCTGTCCATGGCCAACCGTGGCAGAGATACCAACAACTCACAGTTCTTCATCACCCTCAAGAAAGCAGAGCACTTGGACTTCAAGCACGTGGCCTTCGGCTTCATCAAAGAGGGCATGGATGTGGTGAGGAGAATCGGAGAGCTGGGCACTAAAGATGGGAAACCCACGAAAACTATCACCATCTCAGACTGTGGACAGATTAAATGAACTTTTCTATGCAAACAACTGTTCATCATGTTTGAGATCGTGTTCCCTGAACTCTTGTATAAATCAGGACTTGTATATGCAGTGGTTTTATATTTGTCCTGTTGGTGTGTTATAAAGTGCACAGCATTATTTGACAATGAAGCTTATGCTTTGTAAAAAAGAAGAAAAAACGGTAATGCTTTAGATTACAGCCCACAATTTACAGCGCAACTCTTGTTTGTAATTATAGAGTACCTTTGTGTGTAAGTATAAGGGAATAAAATGTGAAGTTTGGGGAATAAAGTGGTTACAACCTGGAACATTACAAATGAATATACTGTAAGTATTTTGAAACTAAGGGGTATTCTAATATTACGTGGTATGTATGACCTACTATGCTAAACAACAGTTTTATATTTGCAAGCAATTTAGCAAAAACATATACTGTGTACCTTTCAATAGTACACATATAAAAAACACTGGGTTATTGTTTCAATTCTAACGCTTGGTTGAGACTGTTGGATAAGGAAGCTGGTTTGATTTGTCCCAATTTAGGTTGATAATAGTAATAAGTAAACCAATGGTGCTGGGATAGGAATGTGGAGGACTTGCTTGAGACGAGTCTATCATGTTTGTAGTGCTCATGACAGGAATATGTGTGAAAAATAGAAGAAAACTAATCGAAGCAAAACAGAGAGAGATTTTTGAAACTGACTGGAGTGTGTTTTTCTCACAACATTGAGCGGCGACTGATGAGCGGTAAAGCCCGGAACTGAACAGTCAAAATGGTTCTTGAGGACTGTGGATCAAAACGGTAAAATCAAAGATGGTAAATCCTGTCAATTTGCTATAATACACAGTTTAATCTATAAATCTATAATTACAAAAAAGCTGCGCTGTGAGTTCTGTTTACATACGCTGTAAATTGCGGGTTGCAATCTAAAGTTTTATTAAATTGTATTATTTCCTCAAGTTTACAGGGGCTTAACTGAACAGAATGTTAATCTTTTGAATACTTTCTTTGATAAATGTGTGTATTTGGTTGAAAGATCACTTCACTACTATGAGGTCCCACACAAACACAGCCATGTTGCTTACAGTTTTCAATCTCCTGAACATAAAATAAACATCGAAGTTAAGTGTGAAAAATGCTTCTGAATCAAATGAAATGAAAGTGCTTTATTTCTCCTATTGTTTTGACAAATGTTTCATGACTTCACCTGCCCATCCAGTCCTGATGGATAATTGCAAACAAACTTGGCTTGCTGTCCTGGACAGTGGCTCGAACCCGAGGCTCGGCTTGAGCTCTGAGTTCAACCCCCCATTGCGTTACTACATAGAATGAGATTATCAGAAATGGAGGAGAAGATGGGGAGGTGGAGGGATGGCAGAAGAATTGTTGCTGGGGCGGCACAATAGCCGCTTTTCCACTGTCGGGTCAGTGCGAGCCAGTGCTTTAAACGGGCCGGGCGGGGCTAATAGCCTCGGGCCTGTAGCACCGAGCCAAAATCACGCTGCGTTTCCACCGTCAGGCCAGTGCTTTAAACGGGCCGGGCGGGGCTAATAGCCTCGGGCCTGTAGCACCGAGCCAAAATCAAGCTGCGTTTCCACCGTCGGGCCAGAAGCTCTGCAGCGCTTCACTAAAACCCACCCTTTACACGCCTCTCTAGATCAACGTCACACAACCCCATCATTTCACCAACAAAGAGAAGTTATCAGAAAACAAATAAGAAATGAGTCAATGAAATTAGCGCGATCACAAAACGAACATGATAAAAGCGTCCGTTTGTTTGCATATTTTGTTAAAGATTTCAATCCAAAAGCATCGATGTTTTACATTAATAGGTGATACATTGATCATAATGAATTAATCAGGATTGAAAATTATTCACACAGAAATAAAGCGGTATAAACCATTATTTCACGAAGGAAAGAGGACACATACCCTACTTTCAGTCGAGTCTGTTTATTTGTAGTCACAGACTACATCACATTTAGAATCATTTCTATATTTTTTTTCATCAAAAATACGACCTGAGTAGAAGAGGGAGCTCCCGAACAAAAAACATTATTATATTTTTTATGACATACGCGGAGCTAATGTCTTGAGACGACACTTATGACAGATAAAATATGTTACTAAATAAATATATGATTGTGATAGCCTGATTGAGAAGATGCCTGAGAAGCTGTTATTTCTTCAAGCGGTCGTTTTTACCATGTTTACTATGGTAATGTCTAGTGTGCATAGTCTTTTGCATCGCTTATTTCTGCCTTGTATAATGTAATCCACATCGGAACTTAAACAGTTATTTCAAACAATCGCTGCTGTTTGAAAGTGAGTTTTAAGCTAAAATTATTTTAAAAGTCTTTAAAAGAATAACAGTATTAAAAGTATTACTGTTGTTATAGCTGTTAACTTTATGAAATGATCCGCGACACTGACGCTCTCAAGATGCTGAGAAACTCCGCCTTTGTTCAGAACCACTCCCCTAGCCCCAGCTGGCCCGCTTTGGCCCAAGGTTTTCGTCGGGCCAAAAAACCTGGCCGTTGGCCCCGAGGAAGCACCGACGAGGCACGATCAAGCCCCGGAAGTGACAGTGGAAACGCGACTGGCCCTGGCACGCACTGGCACGCCCGCTTTTGACCCGACAGTGGAAACACGGCTAATGACTGCTGCTTATATACAGTATGTGTGAAAGGGGCTAAAGTTGAGTGAATGTCAGGCTGCAATGGATTTTCTCAAAGACCTTCCTTCTTTATCCATACAGATGCCTGCGATGTTGGACTTGGTGCTGCCCTCATGCAAAGAGATGAAAATGGTACAGATGTTGTGGTGGCCTATGAAAGTCATCCCCTGCATAAGTCAGAAAGACCATATTCTGACAAATTGCTGTAGCACCTCAGTTCAAGTGGCACGTGAACCGATCATCTCTTCCACTTTACTACTTAAAGCATGAAATAAACATGAATGCACATCAGAAGGTATCTTGTTTCAACCACCACTGACATTAATCTACTCTCCTGTCTGGTTTGCTTGTTATGCAAAAATCGCAGATTCTGCGTTATGATTGGTCAGATCACCTGTCAATTAAACCTGCGAAGGGTCACTTAGTCATTACAAGCCACACCCCAAAATATACTGGCTCAAATGTTTTTTCTTCTTCAAAGAGCTCAAAGGGATGTAAAACATTTTGTGCCGATGGGAATGAGCATGTGGACATGTGATTTGAAGACTCTGAAGGATTCAGATAAAAGGTTATTTTTTTTATTGTAGCCATCACAATTTCAGTTACTAAAAATTATGAAAAAAATACGAAAATGTTATCTAGCTTATTATAGCAGCGACTTGTGGAAAGTTTTTACCAAATATAGTACTCTGCTTGTAGTTACCACGTATGTTTATGCTACATTTCATAACCATCAGTCATTCCCACTGCAGCTTATTTGCTGGGTGCAGAGTTATGAACTAAAGTGCAAATGTTACATTTAGGTTTATTATGTAGTGTTGTATTATACCACCCACTAGTGTTCGATGAATGTATGTGTTACACATATAGAAAGGAGCAGGCGTCGTTTCTGGTGCAACACATTTAATAAGATTGTCTGCATGTAAATCTGCAAGAAAAGATATGACAGTATAAAGTCAATTACATATGGAGCATCTCAATTCTGTGTGTTATCTATCTGCTCGTCTCCAGTAACTGCTGTATTACGCTATCTTGAGCAGACCTTGGCGAGAGCTCCCCCTAGTGGGTTGGATAATTCACACAACTGTTTACCCATGAAAAGATGTAACATTCCTGCAGATATCTATTAAAGTACGTAAACAGGAGCCCAAGACACACTTTCAAGCACTTTCAGACATTTAGTCTGGATAGATTACCACTTCTGTACAGAAATATATAAAACACATACTTTAAATGGGGGGGGTCCCATTTATGTCTTTTCTTTACACTAGTGCTACACTCTCCCCCACAAAACTAAATGTCTCCTGACATTTCAACTATAGCTTGAAACATATTCGATAGCCTCTTAACAGGAGTCTTTAACAACTCTCCACTATGCTCCAAGGTCTCCACAAATGAACGGGAGAGGCAGGTAACTGTTTTAATTCTACCGAGCAGTCCCTCTGAACCAGAGAAGGTTGGCCTATTGTATCATAAGTGAATACCACTGTTTTCTGTCTCTGTCTCTTTGGATAAAGTCTCACAGGTTTTGGAGAGTCCATCTCAGACTCACTGTCTGACACAGCATTGTCACTGTCAATGTCATTATTTGAGCTGTGACCAGCATTTTTTTTAAGGTTAAGAGGCAAATCCTCTCCTACCGCACCATTTTGAAGGGGCAAATCCTCTTCGCTCTGAAGGGGCAAATCCTCTTCGCTCTGAAGGGGCAAATCCTCTTCGCTCTGAAGGGGCAAATCCTCTTCGCTCTGAAGGGTTCCATCTCGAGGTACGAAAGGCGACACTCTTGGGTCTAGAGGCGTGTGATCCTTCTCTTGCCACTGACAGGTTAATACATACTCTTCCTCTGAGTCGCTCTCAGAATTTACTGGAAACCTCCTTTTGTCTCTGTTTGTCTTATCACCTTTGGATGTGTTCCGAGTGTGTTGTGTGCGAAGTCGATAAGGTTTCTCTATTTCAAGGGGCAGAAAGTCACACGGCAGGAGAAGATTTCGGTGAATGACACGGCTTTTCCCCTTTCCGCTTTCAGGTCTAACCTCATATACAGGACTTTCAGCGTGTTTCCTCTCCTTGACCACATGCACCTGATCTTCCCAGTATGACCGTATCTTTCCTGTACCTCCTCTAGGTGTCAAATTGCGGATCAGGACTCTGTCACCAGGCTGAAGATCTCTCCCCTGAGTCTTCTGATCGTAGTGAGCTTTCCCACGGGCGGCTAGTTTTGAAGCGGCCTTTGATGCAATTTGGTACGCCTCACTCATCCTTTCCTTCCAACGAGACACATAGTCCTGGTAAGTGCCATACACTTCATCTGTCTTCAGGTTGAAGAGAATGTCAATCGGTAAACGAGGAGATCTTCCATACAACAAGTAGTACGGGGAGAATCCTGTGGCTTCACTCCTTGTGCAATTGTAGGCATGAACCACTTTGGCCAAGGAATTCTTCCAGTCTGCTTTCTCCTCGTCCGCGAGTGTCCGGAGCATGGACAATAGTGTGCGATTGAATCGCTCCACTTGTCCATTGCCTTGTGGATGGTAGGGTGTTGTGTGAGACCCGCAGATTCCACAAAGTTCTTTCAGTTTCTTCAGCAGTTTGTTGTCGAATTCTTTGCCCATGTCATGATGGATTTTACATGGAAAACCGAACTTTAAAGCAAAGTCATTGAACAGCTTCTCTGCAACTGTCTTTGCAGATTTATCTTTGGTTGCGTAAGCCTGTGCGAATCTAGTAAAGTGATCCATCACCACGAGAATGTATTCGAAACCTTGCTTGCAGGTGTCCAAATGAAGAAAGTCTATAGAGACCATTTCGAAGGGATGTGTGGTGTGAATTGGGGTTAAAGGTGCTCGAGTTTGTCTGACTGGCTGTTTCTTTTTCAGACATTCACATACCTTAGTGACAAAGTGCTCTACGTCTTTCTGCATTCTTGGCCAGTAAAAGCGCTCTCGAATGAGGCAAAGGGTTCTCTCCACACCCAGATGACCCATCTTTTGGTGTAGTTCAGTTAGAATCAGGGAGTGGTAAGACTTCGGCAAGAGCAACTGTTCCCTTTGCCTGGTTTTCCTACACAGTACTCCGTCTTCGCCCACCTCAAGTTTGAACCATTGTTTTAACAGCATTGCCACATCAGGATGTTCCGCTTTCACTGCCTCTCTACTTGGCCGTTGATCTTTTTCCTTGTATTTCAGGACTTCCCCAATAATACTGTCATTCTCTTGAGCTTTTCGAATCTGAGCTGGGGTCAGTGGTGGACCCAGGTCACCCTGGTCACTCTCTCTCACGAGGCTCAAGGCATTTAAGTGAAACAACCCTGTTCCTTGTGAGGGATTTTCACACTCCACCATCACTCCCTCCACTGAAGCTCGCAGGACGTCTAGCTGCATTTGTTCTGTACACTGCTCCATAAACTTGTCAATGTCCAGCGGCATGCGTGACAGACCGTCCGCATCAGCATTACTTTTACCTGGCCGGTATTTGATGGAAAAGTTAAAGTCGGCAAGCTGCGCAACCCATCTGTGCCCAGTGGCATTCAGTTTGGCGGTGGTGAGCACATATGTAAGAGGATTGTTATCAGTGTAGACAACAAAGGATGGTGCGTAGTACAAGTAATGACGGAAACGCTCACAAACAGCCCACTTCAACGCCAGAAATTCAAGCTTACCAGAATGCATGTGGTAGTTTTTCTCTGGGGCGCTCAGTGTTCTGGACCCGTAAGCTATCACTACCATCTTCCCATTCTGGCGTTGATACAATACTGCACCCAATCCTTCCTGTGATGCATCGCAGTGTAGCACGAAGGACTGAGTGAAATCTGGGAAACCCAGGATTGGCGGTTTTGCGAGGTGATCTATCAGGTTGCTAAGTGTTGCCTGATGGGTCTGTGTCCACTCAATGGGTGTCCGTGACACCAGATTGCCTTCTTTCCTCTTCCGGGTGGGATTTTCTTTCATCACGACCTTTTCTGATCCACTTGAACCCTTTTCTCTCACTGTCAGTAGCTGGTACAGCGGCTGGGCGATGCGTGAAAAGTTGGGGATATAAGAACGGTAATAGGACAGGAATCCTAACATCTTCCTTAGGTCACCAACTGTGGACAGCGTCCTTTCCTTCAAGGCCTGCACTGGGGCAATCTCAGCTGGGTCCATCGTATAACCTTCACCAGACACCATTTTCCCCAGGAACCTCACTTTGCGTTTAAAGAGCTCACATTTTTTCGGTGTGAGCTTTACACCATGCTCTTTGTAGCGCTGGAGAACCAAGCGCACATGAGCCAAATGATCTTCAAAACTGCTGCTATGGACCAAGTTGTCATCCAGGTAGGGTTGGCATATTGTGTCCCTTAGGCCTAACAAACAGCTTTCCATACTTCGTTGGAACTCTGCTGGTGCCGAACTCAACCCAAATGGAATGCGTTTCCATTGGTACAGCCCCCATGGGGTTATGAAAGCTGACAGCGGCTGACTCTCCTCATCCAGGAAGCCCTGGTGGTAGGCCTTCCCCTGGTCCAAGACAGAAAACCACGTGCTTCCACTCAATGCGTCCAGCATGTCTTGTATCTTAGGGATTGGGTGACGATCAGGCACTGACTTCTGGTTTAATTCCCTGTAGTCACAGCATAACCGAAGACTGCCGTCTTTTTTCCTCACACAGACTACTGGAGACGAGTATGCTGACCTGGACGGAGCCACCCATCCTTTATTTAACAAGTCTTGCAAGTACTCTTTGACCTCATCATGCAAGGGCTTTGGGACTGACATATAAGTTTTCTGCACTGGCCTTGTGTCATGAAGTGTGATGTGCATCTTCAAGGATGGAATGCAACCAATGTCGTCATCGTTGTAGGCAAAAGCTTGACACTCCTCTCTTAGCACTTTTCTCACAGCTTCCTGCTGAGCTCTTGTAAGGTGGTCCAGATTCACAGGTGGATCCCATGCAGACGGCGGTGATTTGCATCTCGAATTATCAGTGGTCATTTCCGGGGCTGACTCACAAGTTTGAGCTCTCTCTGTTGGGGGGTTCTCAGGTCCAGCGGGGTGGACTGCCACAGGATAAACTGTTTTCACAGACTGTAAGTGACCCAAAATGTGGCTCCTCTGCAGGGTGATGTGGTGTTTTGCTGCATTGACAATTGATATTGGTATATACTTTATGTGTCTTGCAGGAATCTTCACCACTGCTTCACTCAATTCTAAATCTTGAACAGGGCTTACCTCACTGGGTGAGAAGAGCAGTTCTTGGCCCTGATACTGAGACCCGACATGAGCACGGACCATTACGGTGGTAACCTGATTCGCAGGCAAGTACACACGTTTCCTCCCAATTTTCACCACCCCCACCGTTATCTCTTGCTCCCTACTCCGGATCAACTTCATCAGTGTATGTGCCTCGCTGCGGGTGATCGAGAACGCAGAACTCATAGTGTATAGTATTTTCTTCTCTCTATGCTCGGGCGTGTCTTCCATCTGTTTCACTATCTCTTCAATGACGTTGTACCCAATAATCGGGTCCTCGGCTACTGTTGGATCACTGGACACTAACATGGGTACCTTTAACAATGGTGCTGGGAAGGGTCCTCCATCCAGCTGGAAATTAATCTCTACCCACCCGATGAATGGAATTTCCGTGTTATTTGCTGCCAGACCAGTCAGTGTTGCCTCTCCTAACAACTCTTCCAGGGGCTGAATGACAGTATCTGGGAGGTGTTGTCGTCGCCAAGCATCATTCACAAT
This sequence comes from Aspiorhynchus laticeps, assembly GCA_023376895.1. Lineage (NCBI taxonomy): Eukaryota > Metazoa > Chordata > Actinopteri > Cypriniformes > Cyprinidae > Aspiorhynchus > Aspiorhynchus laticeps. The sequence goes on along the minus strand of CM041801.1, from coordinate 43,018,320 downwards.
GCTAGCCTGCGCCCCTGTATCCCACAGCGCCTCCACTGGCCGACCATTCAGGCGGCAGTTGACCAAGCAGCGCTTCCCAATCAGTTTAATGAGCTGTGATTCATATTGAGGTGGGAGATACTTCACTGTACAGAGATTGGTAGTGGCTTTTACTGAGGTTGAATCAAATGCACGGGTATTTGATGCAGCCAACTGAGATGGCTGATTATTTTGTGTGCAGTCTCCAGTAAGTATAGGTGACAAGGAATGGGACGCTTCAGGTAGGACTACTGATGGCCCCATCTCAGCAGTCCTCGGTCGTTTCCCGACTGAGAGCTCTGTACTCTGCATCCACGAGAGAAATGGCCAGCTTGCCCACATTTGAAGCAATGTTGACAGTTTTCACCTACTTGCTCTTCCCTACACTTCTTACAGCCTCGCTGTCGTTCTTCTCTGTTCCGGGGTGAAGAAGTCTTATTATTTGCCTCCATTGCAGCAGTAATCATCTGTCTCATTTCCGCTCTCAGCTCCTCCATGAGCTTTTGAGTGTCTGGAACCTCGTTACTGACCTTATGGCATTCTTTGGATTCCTTTCCTTTTACCGTTCTGATGGCCATAGCCATACCAGGCTCTTTTGCTGGCTGCACAGCCAGGGCAGGTGAGTACTCAGTTTGTGGGTCAGTGTGGAACTCATGTATGCGGGGAGGTTTACCTGCATGGAGCCTTTTCAGTTTCTCCTGCCTCTCACCGTCCAACTTAGCAGCCTCATTCACCACTTCGATCAGCTCTTCATCCGTTGTCCTGATGTTACCGAGATATGGCTGTATCTGGAACTTCAGAGAGTCACTTATTAGTCCAGTCTCAATGGAACGCAGAAATTTACGCTGGATGGTTTCTCTACTATAGCGGTCATCATCGCCATCCTCTGCTTTCCATAGTAATTTCTCTTTCAATTCAATTGCTCTGAAGATAAAATTCTGAACTGGCTCTCTGGGTTCTTGGGATATGTTTATGAGCTGGTGGTACAGAGCAGTGGTACTGTCAACTTTGTAGTGGCCCTTTAAGATGGTGTATAATGACTGGAGTGTCAGACCACGCTTAATCTCCAACATATCTCTCAGGGGTAATCCTGGAGTGACAGCCCTGACCACTGCCTCTACTATTTCAGCCTCAGAGTGGCCCCTTTCTAATCCCACTTCCATCTGGCGAATTAGACTAGGGTAGGACAATTTTTCTTTTTGTCCACTTTCTCCTATCTGTCCCCAGATCTTGAATTCTCTTCTTAGAGTCACTTCGGTCAATTTCTGAGATGGTTCAATCCTCTTATCATACCTCGTGTTACTTTTAAAAGGCTTGTGACTGTCCATCCATTTTTCAGCCTTACAGCCACTTTCCTCTTTTTGTGAGTGGCTAAGATACCTTTCTTCCAGCCCTCCTACTTGAGTTGGTTTCTCTACCCTCACCTCCACATCAATGGTGCCTTGTTTTACCTCATTCATGAATGACATTAGATCTTTTAAGCACTGAATTACCTCACTTTCCCCCTCGTTCTCCTGCATCTCATCCAACATGCTTTCGATTGTCTTAATGAGCCACCGCCTGGGCTTCCCTGAGGACACATCACATTTCAGGTAACGACAAACCTCTTGCAGATGGTCCTCGTCTAACTGCCAGAGTTCGGCGCTCACTTGGTCATGCAGGTGCTGGCTGTTCTCCATAACTAAGCTCGTCTCTGTATGAAGAGGTAGTCTTCGTCACACTCTACCTCTCCTGGCTGGCTCGCCAAAATATGTTACACATATAGAAAGGAGCAGGCGTCGTTTCTGGTGCAACACATTTAATAAGATTGTCTGCATGTAAATCTGCAAGAAAAGATATGACAGTATAAAGTCAATTACATATGGAGCATCTCAATTCTGTGTGTTATCTATCTGCTCGTCTCCAGTAACTGCTGTATTACGCTATCTAACCCAGTATAACATTTTCTAAATGCTCCATAACATTCCTTTTGTTCACGAACAACCGTAAACATATTTACTTGCAAATACAGTTTGTATATCAAGCATATGAACACGAATTTTACTGAATAACATCAAAAATAAACAATATTAACCTTAATTTGAACCTTTACACTATTATTTGGCTGTTTAACCACTTTCCAGAGTACATACATTCTCTGTCCAAGCATGACTTATTAACTATGAATAAAGCATAACACTCTTAATGTTTTCTTATGTCACTTTTTACGACTCTTAGGTTTCATAAGCGAGCATATCACCTCGTTTGAGTTGTTGGTAACTCTAAACCACAGCAGAAGACAATTTACATAAGATGGCGGACACCAGCGAACTCCACGTGCGCCACTTAACTCACGCCACCGTTCAATAAATTGCCCGTCTAACTATCAAAATCATAAAACAATTACTTTGCACAACATATTGTCACACCTGTGCACAATACCGATCTTTGTTTCATGTACAAACTTCCACCACAGTTGTCTCTGATCGCGTTCTAGCTACGAGTTACAATACACATTTGTGGTGCTCAAAACCTACCTAAAGCACCAAAACAACAGTGAATACTGTTCATGGACCCCTTAATTGAAATATACAGAATTATTCTTACCTGCAAGAAAAGATATGACAGTATAAAGTCAATTACATATGGAGCATCTCAATTCTGTGTGTTATCTATCTGCTCGTCTCCAGTAACTGCTGTATTACGCTATCTTGAGCAGACCTTGGCGAGAGCTCCCCCTAGTGGGTTGGATAATTCTCACAACTGTTTACCCATGAAAAGATGTAACATTCCTGCAGATATCTATTAAAGTACGTAAACAGGAGCCCAAGACACACTTTCAAGCACTTTCAGACATTTAGTCTGGATAGATTACCACTTCTGTACAGAAATATATAAAACACATACTTTAAATGGGGGGGGGGGGTCCCATTTATGTCTTTTCTTTACACTAGTGCTACATATGTGGGGGTGGCTGGGTAGGGGACAGGATGGATTTCATCTCTGACACTAAAGTTTACCCATGATCATGCACTACTTTGTTAGCTCAGTAATTCACACATCACATCATTTCATTCATAAATTAGTTTATTGACAACAAACTCTCATGACAATAAATTGCATCGTGACTGCCATTCGGTTCTCTCTCATTTTTCATTCTACTTGCCATAAACATGAAATGGTTCACAGAGAATGGTTGGATGGTTGTCATCAAACGGTTGCAGTTATGACAGTTGTGATGCCCAAAAAGTGGTCAAAGTGGGCCCGGGCAGACCTATGGTTCCAGAACCTTGGTAGCTTGGAGCCCCACACAGAATATATTTATACAAAGTGCCTAAAATGATGGTTGTGGTCTACATGAATGGCTTGAGCTAGAGGTGTGTCTTAAAGCTTTTACTTGAAGGTAGCGTTGGTTGCAGTAGATCGAATGGAAGTGAAGGAAGATTGCGGAAATCAACTTTGTACTTGTCTGTGATGGAACCACTAGGCAGCTCTCATTAACCGTATCTGTATGACGTGCAGGAAGGTGTTGTAGATCTGTCGAAGTGGAGAGCTTACTCCAGCTGTGTCAATGATGCAGTTAAATGCCATTCTTGGAAGAAATAGGACAGCAGCACGTCTAGTTTCTAGATGACCTGTTGACCTGGAAGACAAAAAAAAAGACTTTTCCAGAAAATAAATTTTCTGAGATGATAAATCTTTTTTTTCTTCTTCTTTTCATAAGCATCCTGTCCAAGATGAGCAGCCACAGTAGTTTTCAAAATGTTACAATAGCACAACAACAACACCATATGAATACATACTTGAAAACATTTGAAATTTGAATCTTCCTTTAGCAGCACAAATTAAAGATTTAAAAGTACACATTGACACCAAACTTTGCATCTTCAGTTCATTTTTTTCCAATCACTCGGTGCGGCACACTGAACAGATTGTTTCCCTAGTTTAGTTCATACAAATGAAACCAAAGAGTATACAAATATTACTGTGAAAGGATATAAAGAGAAGAGAGCCAAGATATGATGGCAATAGACCCAAAATGAATTTATAAATGAACACATCCCAATGCTTAATTGACCCATTCCTCACCCCCTTGAGTCTTTGACTGCACTTCCAGTGAACACAGGAAGATAGAGACTTACAGGTGCTACATTTACAAACTAGTGGATGGTAAGATCCTCAGAGGAAAAATCCCATAACAACAGAAGAATGGAAAGACAGTGTCAGTGAAGGTGGTTGTGAATGTATGTAGATGTGTGTTAGTTACAGGATCAGAGAATGACACAGTTCCTCTGTCATAGTCCAGATCAACTCTAACACGCTCAAGCCTTTGCTCTACAGGAAAACCAGCTGCTTCAAAGAGCCCGAACTGCACACTCCAGACACCAGTCCTAAAGAAAACAAATCCCTTTCTTTGGTTTGATGCAGTAGTTATTCCAAGACACCAGTATGGGCACTCATTAACCTCCACATCCCAGCAGTGTGTTCCTGAGTTAAAACCTTCTGAACCCAGAACACATGGATAGATGTCAAATCTCTCTGGATTTTCAGGAAGCGGTTGACAGTTCCAGCTGCCTCTCACACTGGTCAGATCAGCAGACAGGCTGTGCCATGGATGAGCAGTGTTTGGATCCAGAATCACAGGAGCTGATGAAAGAAAACAACCAGCAAGAAACTGACCTTAATGTGTTGATCAATAATAAACTGTACACACATTATTTTAAATTATTGTATCACTAAAGATTTGTGAGTATAAATTCATGTAAACTTGATAGTGAGGACCTCAAATGTGTTTATCAATCTAGAGTAGGGTGACCACCCGTCCCGCATTTTGCGGGACAGTCCCGAAATTGGGAGCTTTGTCCCCCGTCCTGCAAGACGTAAGCTGCGCACGCATTCTGTATTTTTTTTTATCCCAGAAATTGAAATACCAAAATAAGAAATACATTAAAAACTGTGACTGGCATTTAAAAATCCATTTGCGCAGCCGTCATGTAATGTTCTAGCCGTGAAAATAACCAACCGACGCAGTCGTAGAAAGGGGTTTTTCCACTGATGACGACTGCGTGGAAGGCGCAAAGTATGTACGGACCTCATCAAGTGCTCGAGCACCACCGTCGGAAATGGTCGAGTGCACACGGAAAAACACAATATTCTCCTTTCATTAAAAAAAAAAAATTGATTGCAGCTTTCAGACACGAGTTTCTGCTCATTTTAATAGTTCGTTTGAGGCGGTTTCTATGGCGTTATTTTAATGACAAGTGTCCAGAGCGCATTATTGTAAAGCGAGAGTGCAACAAATGTATCCGCTTGCAGGATTCTCTTCACTCTCACACAAAACAGATGCACTCTCTCGATCAGACATTAGGCCTACGTGTGTGTGCTCAAACCTTGGACTCTCTCCTGGATTTAATGTTTCCAGAAGCGCAACCTGAAATTGCAATGGGCATCCACTGGCAGAAACATAAATCGGCGCATAAGACAACGGATGTAATGTAAATCAGTATTTAAATAGCATAACAGTAGTAAATGTATCCGTCTCACACGTGTCCCGCATTGTCCCGCAAAATCACATCTACTGTCCCGCAACAGATCTATTGCCAGGTGGTCACCCTAATCTAGAGAGTCATCTCAGAAAAATGTGTTTCTGAGATGACCAGTGTATGATTCCTGCTTTGCATCATGCTGCCATTGTGGCAAAACTACAATTTTGAGAACAGAATATAAATTATATCCAAATTACATGCATTTAAATGATAATGTTTTATTGTCTGCATTGTTTTATAAAAAAAAAAAAATATTATAACTTGTCGTATTTAATAAAATGTATTAAACTACATTAATAATCTAATAACTTTTAACCGGTGCTTCTTCATTATCAATACTTAAGCTTAACTTAAGCATTGGGATGTGTCCATTTATAAATTCATTTTGGGTCTATTGCCATCATATCTTTGCTTTCTTCTCTTTGTATCCTTTCACAGTAATTTTCAAATGAAACTCTTTGGTTTCATTTGTATGAACTAAACTAGGGAAACAAGCTTTTCAGTGTGCTGTACCGAGTGATTGGAAAAAAACGAACTGAAGATGCAAAGTTTGGTGTCAATGTGTACTTTTAAATCTTTAATTTGTGCTGCTAAAGGAAGATTCAAATTTCAAATGTTTTCAAGTATGTATTCATATGGTGTTGTTGTTGTGTTATTGTAACATTTTGAAAACTACTGTGGCTGCTCATCTTGGACAGGACGCTTATGAAGAAAAAAAAAAGATTTATCGTCTCAGAAAGTTTATTTCCTGGAAAATAAAGGACATATTGTTCAATTTAAATGTATGAATTTGGTAGATGCTTTTATTCAAAGCAACATATATTACATTGAAGGTATACATTTTATCAGTTCATGCATTCTCTGGGACTTGAACCCATTACCCTGGTCCTGCTACCGCTATGCTCTACTGTTTGAGATACAGGAATGACAGGAATGCTTGAGAAGAACTGTAAACTCTGTTGTACACTACTTATTTTGAATTTTTATTGTAAGTTTAACAGCAAGATTTTCTGCAGACTCACTGTTTTGAACAATGCCCTCCATCTTCTTCCAGACTCTGAAGGGCAGGTTGCCCAAGTAACATGGCACATGAATCAAAGCTCCAGAAGGCGTCTGTGGATCCGGCTGTGAGATCTGGACTCTGGAAGAACATTCAGGATCAGAACTGCAGTGGCTTTGGATCAGAAGCAGAGAGACCAGAGACACCAGCAGATCACTCACCTTTCCATTGAGACTGGAAACTCCTGCAGAACAAACACACCATTGATCATCAAGAACTCGATCAATCATCCATCAATCAATCAATAAATCAATCAGACCTTTAGAAAGCAGACATCACTGGCTTTCATCATCTCCTCTGTGTCTTTGATTGTGTGTGAAAGAGCTGAGATGTGTACGTTCATCTCTTCCAGCTTCTCCTTCATCATCTGATGCTTCTGGTCCTCTTCCTCCCTCAGTGCAGTGATTGTAGCTTCTTCTTCATCTCTGAGAAACTGATGAAGCTTCTCAAACTGCTGTTTAATCTGAAGCGCTGTGTGCTTAGCTTGAGACTGAAATAAAATCACATTCACTTCAGTTATCTTTGAATGAAGAATGTTTTTTTTTTTTTAGTTTTCAATGTAAAGCAATTAAATGCTTAAATTAGTTATGTGCATCATTTTAAATTAAGAAATGTATGAATTAACCTTACAAAGTTTATTGATGACTTTACTAACATTCTAAAATGTTAAATACATTAATGATTTGAACCATTTGCATAGTTAGGGTTGTGAATCTTTATAACGAAACATTAGAGATGCTTCATTCTAAACAGTCACCAATGACTTTATAAGCTCTGCCATATTATTGTACATTGCATGACATTATATAAGCTCTCTGCTCACAGTGACTGTTTAAACATAAGTAATCATGAGCGTAGAATACTCGGGGGATGTGGAGGACATGATTCAATGATTATTATAAATCCATAATATGGACAAAGGCGTCCCGCTATCGCTGCAGTAAAAAGTAATTTCAAGTAATTTCCAGGTGAGGTAATAAATAAATAAAGAATATGCATTAATGCAGTGCTAACTGACATAACATTATTACAGTACATAAACTATTCTGCCTTATGTGTTTGTATAAACCAATCATTAATTACCAATTGTAATGAGGAAAATATAGGAAAACAAATATTTTAGAATACAAACTGTAAGATTTACAGAACCTCAAATACTCTGATCTTCTGAGATGGACAATACACACAAAGTGTATTAACATACAGACATCTGTTTCCACATCTCACTGAGAGAAAATGTGGGAAAACCCTCTCTCACATATGCATGAGTTCCTTCTTATCCCATCCTTCACTTCATTCAGCTCACTCAGTATGGTCAGTAGTATAATATAATGTTCTACATGAATGCAAGTGATATTCACAGTCATGTTTGGTATCATTTGAATTGTCTCTGTGTGACTGGTCTCAATTCTACAAGAAGTAGACTAAAAGGTAATACAGATCCTAGGAGTTTAGAGATATTTTACTCACCGTAGAGGGTGTGCCATTTCCCAGTGTCTTTCATGCAAATTACCTTCTGTCCCAAACTCTACTTGATCAATGCAAATTTCAGTTGACCTATTGGTAAGCCCCTTAGTTACTGTTGCTCACTTGGACAAACAAACGGAGTTGCTACTGTCTTACAATGACAGCTGTCAGTGTCCTAAGATGTTTTTGATAAATTGTGTGACTTAAATATGCCATTGAGGGATATATAAAAGATTTTAAAATAAATATGTAAAAATACAGATCACAGTGTGAAACGGGAGAAGCCTCATGTTACGGTCGTTACAATCGCAATGACAACATCCAGGATCAACACTGTTCATGTACCACAGTGTAAGATTAAATTAATTTACAATTAACCAATTTAATATGGAGAAGCACTGAAATGTAGACCTTCCTTCATGTCGTTTTGACCTACAGTGGGAAAAAAATGATTTGATCCCCTGCTGATTTTGTATGTTTGCCCACTGACAAAGTTGAACTGTGAGAGACAGAATAACAACAACAAATTTCAGAAAAACGCATTTCAAAAAAGTTATAAATTGATTTGCATTTTAATGAGTCAAATAAGTATTTGATCCCCTATCAATCAGCAAGATTTCTGGCTCCCAGGTGTCTTTTATACAGGTAAGGAGCTGAGATTAGGAGCACTCTCTTAAAGGGAGTCTCAGCTTGTTACCTGTATAAAAGCATGCATATTACTAAAATATTAGCCATTTATTAATTAAGCACATATTAATGCTTTATTCTGCATGAACTTATTCTACATCACTAATCCTACCCAATACCTAAACTTAACAACTACCTTACTAATTATTAATAAGCAGCAAATTAGGAATTTATTGAGGGAAATGTCGTAGTTAATAGTGAATAAGTGTTCCCTATTCTAAAGAGTTACCCCGCCTTCTACAACCGAACTCACACATGAACATTTTCATGTCTCACAACCGCATTCTCATTCTTAACTGAACTCTTGTTGTGTCGAAAAGTGATAAAACATCACCATCTTGGGTATTACTTTAGACACTCTAGCTTTGGTTACATGTTAACCATTGCATGTTAATACCACAGTATTCGAGACGTTACTGTAAGCTACTGTAAGCATGTGGGTCGATTTTGTACGCAGCCTTAAAAATGAATCATCATTCATCATGGCTGATGGATCGCAGTATGTATGAATTAGAAATATTGAAATGAGATTCTGTGACACTTCGTTTGAGAACCACTGGTGTTCATCAGAACTGCTCACCTTCATTTGTTGAAGTGTCTTTACACACTCTTCTTTACCATTCTCTCTGTGTATCAGCTTCCTTCGTAAAGACTTGAGTTCTGTATTTAGCTCATCCTAGAATTGAACATCATGAAAATACAATTTCATTTATATTGTATGAGAGAGACCGTGTGAACAAATATTGTTTAAATACATGTTATGGTTTCTATATTTATTGCAAGTTTATTTCACAAGTAAGCATGAGAAATCTACATGAAACAGGTTTGGTGGGTTTTGTACATACTGTATTTGTGTGGTACAGTGAATGTATCTCACATGACTGAAGAGTTGAGAGCCAGTTTAGAAACAAAGATAAAAGACACACAAAGACAATCAAACCCATGATATTGTCTTACCTTATACGATGAAACAACTTCACTAATGGGTCTGACTGTGTGATTAATGTGTTTCTGTGAAGTAAAGCACACTACACACGCAGGCTCGTTGTCCTCCAGACAGAAGAGTTTGAGTTTCTCACCATGTAAACTACAGACCTCCTCAGTCCCTGATAAACGCCTCTGAGTCTGATATCTTTCCTTCAGGATCGACTCACACAAGTTTTTTAGCACAAGGTTACACGGAGGATCATCTCTTGAGGATCTTCTCCTGCAGACAGGACACTCCTGAGTTTTCTTGATTTTCCAGAACTGCTGAAGACACTCTTTACAGAAACTGTGACTACATGTTAAAATAACAGGAGCCTTGAAGGTTTCATAGCAAACAGGACAATAAAGTTCTTCTACAGATGAATCCATTTTCACTGTTTGAGCTCCGGCAACTAAATTTTACTTTCACTTTCTGAATGATGGTTTCAACAGTACAAAACCACAATAATCACAAACGTCTGCTGTCTGTTCAGAAACAAACATCTCAAACTTCATTCTTGTTTTTCTCTCCACTGATCACTGATTCTTTATTGCTTTTGTCCAGAAAACCTTGTTAACCTTCAGCACAATGATCCCATCTCATCCTGTTTATAGTTATACATGGCACGTCTTTATTACGACATTTGAAAATCTCTCGTGTTTGTCCTCAGAATAAAGAGAAATTGACCCTACATCTTGCCAGATGGTCCTAATAAGAACTTCAACCCAAGTACCAAGAGTCCCTGTAGAAACAATCTACAGTGATGACTGTAACAATGTCCACTGAAGGTGAGCTGAATTGAACCCAAGTGCAGGTTTTTATTAACAAATGTGAACTAACATAAATACACAACAAACAAAGACTTGGCTTGACTACACTTGTCTTGTAACATGAACTAAACATTAGCAAACTTACCAACAGCGGTTACAGTGAGGAAAGCTAGACAAAGACAATGGAAAAACGAGAGCTATTTATACACAGACTAATGAGCTAACAAGGAACACCTGTGGAACAAGGAACAAGGAACAAAGTTCAATGTTAATTTGATACCTCCCTCTGTTGTCTACTTTTGGGTTGAAAGTCTCAATAACTTGCTCAGATGTCACCCAAGCTTTATCTTCCATCACAGGTAAGATGTACACTAATCCAGCACTGTCATTCCTTCTTAAGGCGTCTGCTAGCCGCCTCACGTCACAGAAGTCAGTTAATTCTCAGCACATAGAGACTCCTTCACCTAGATATCACACTATAGAGACTGTGTCTGTTCCCCGAACTAGAAAATACAGAAAACGTCAAAAACTATTTATGAGTAACCAAAATGTTTACAATACACAGAAACAATTGATAAAACTTGGTTTACTGAATATCAGGTCCCTTTCTACAAAATCACTTTTTGTAAATGATTTGATTAATGATCATAACCTAGATTTGCTCTGTTTGACAGAAACATGGCTAAAACCAGATGAATACATTATTTTAAATGAATCTACCCCCCCCCCCCCCCCCAAGATTACTGTTACAAAAATGAGCCGTGTCCAAAAGGCAAAGGGGGAGGTGTTGCTACAATTTATAACAATATTCTCAGTATTTCTCAGAAGACCGGCTTTTAAGTATAACTCCTTTGAAGTAATGGTGCTTCATATAAAATTATCTAGAGAAAAAAATATTAATGATAAATCCCCCGTGACGTTTGTACTGGCTACTGTATACAGGCCACCAGGGCACAATACAGACTTTATTAAAGAATTTGCTGATCTTCTATCAGAGTTAGTGCTGGCTGCAGATAGAGTCCTAATTGTGGGTGATTTTAATATCCATGTTGATAATGAAAAAGATGCATTAGGATCAGCATTCATAGACATTCTGAACTCTATTGGGGTTAGACAACACGTTTCAGGACCTACTCATAGTCGAAATCATACTCTAGATTTAATACTGTCACATGGAATTGATGTTAGTGGTGTTGAAATTCTGCAGCAAAGCGATGATATATCAGATCATTATCTAGTCTTGTGTTAACTCCATATACTTAAAGCTGTAAATTCAACTCCTTCTTATAAATATGGTAGAACCATCACTTCTACCACAAAAGACTGCTTTGTAAGTAATCTTCCTGATTTATCTCAATTCCTCAGCATATCCAACAGCTCAGAACAACTTGATGATGTAACAGAAACTATGAACTCTCTCTTTTCCAGCACTTTAGATACAGTTGCTCCTTTACGCTTAAGGAAGATTAAGGAAAAGAGTCCAACGCCGTGGTATAAATGTTAATTATCGGACCTAAAACCCCCACATGTAATAACTTAGAACACTATCTAACACTTGACGGCTGCTCTGTCAATTCTTCTTCTTCATCAGTCAGGAACCTAGGTGTGCTGTTTGATAGCAATCTTTCTTTTGAAAGCCATGTTTCTAGCATCTGTAAAACGGCGTTCTTCCATCTCAAAAACTTATCTAAATTGCGACCTATGCTCTCAACGTCAAATGCAGAAATGCTAATTCATGCGTTTATGACCTCAAGGTTAGATTATTGTAATGCTTTATTGGGTGGTTGTTCTGCACGCTTAATAAACAAACTACAGATGGTTCAAAATGCAGCAGCTAGAGTTCTTACTAGAACCAGGAAGTATGAGCACATTAGCCCGGTTCTGTCAACACTGCCCTGGCTCCCTACTAAACATCGTATAGAATTTAAAATCTTGTTAATTACTTATAAAGCCCTGAATGGTTTAGCTCCTCAGTACTTGAGCGAGCTCTTATCGCATTATAGTCCTTCACGTCCACTGCGTTCTCAAAACTCTGGCCATTTGATAATACCTAGAATATCAAAATCAACTGCGGGCGGCAGATCTTTTTCCTATTTAGCGCCCAAACTCTGGAACAATCTACCAAACACTGTTCGGGAGGCAGACACACTCTGTCAGTTTAAATCTAGATTAAAGACCCATCTCTTTAACCAGGCGTACACATAACACACTAATACACTTCTATTATTCAACTCCGTTAAAGGATTGTTAGGCTGCATTAATTAGATCAACCGGAACCGGGAACACTCCCCATAACACACGATGTACTCGTTACATCGTAAGAAGATTGGCATCTACGCTAATATTTGTTTCTTTCTTATTCTGTTTCTCAGTCCGTGTCCGGATCAGATGGTGGATCGGCGCCGGGAGATGATGTCTGCTGCCCTGATCGTCAGCGATGAGCCCCAGAGACATATCCCCAATGAAGACCTCGATTAAAATACAATAAATATAAAAATAAAACAAATAACTAAAAATATAATAATAAAATACATAACTACATAATACTATTATTGTTGGAAATTGCAATAATATAAAAAATAGAAATAGAATACATTTATACATTTAACATTTTAATTAAAACAATAAGTAAACAATAATATCCTGGCCAGAGGAGAACTGCCCCCCCCGACTGAGCCTGGTTTCTCCCAAGGTTTTTTCTCTCCGTTCTGTCACCGATGGAGTTTTGGTTCCTTGCCGCTGTCGCCTCTAGCTTGCTCAGTTGGGGACACTTCATTTCCAGTAATATCGTCGACTTGATTGAACAGAAACTTTTTGAACTGAACTGAGCTGGACGATGCCATCACTTAATTCAATAATGAAATGCCTTTAACTGAAAATTGAGTGTTTAATCTTGTCATTTTACATTATTGACACTATTTTCCTATTTTGATATTGTGCAGTTGCTTTGTCACAATTTGTATTGTTAAAAGCGCTATATAAATAAAGGTGACTTGACTTGACTTGACTTGTTTTGCCTTTGTGGTAAGGCAGGGATTCCCTTTGGTCATCGTCTTTTTCAGAAAGGGATTTTCCAAAGGTTGCTGATTGTTGACAGTTCAGTGGTCGTTTGTAGTGAAGTCTTGGGCATTGGCTGACGGCTGAAGTTGCAGAGTTGTGGACTGGTTGAAGTTTTAGACGGTGCTCGAGGTCGGACTCGGAGACACACGGCGTTGGCAAACTTAGATTTAGCACACGAAACTCAACGGAAAGAAAATAAACTAAAGTAAAAGAATAAAAGGATGTAACGAGACTAGGAGACAAGTTTTTCTTCTCATTGTGAGAATTTCTTCTCACAGTGGCAAAAGCAAACAGAGAAGGGCAAAAAGAGAGGAGCAGAAGAGAAGGACTAAGAGGGCGTTCTGAGTTTTTAAACTCTGCCTTTTGACACCTCCCACTGGTCTTGACCAATTATGTGCTCTGTTTCTGCCCCCAATCATAAATCATGTTATCTGGCCAGTCACATGTCCGAACTTTACAGGCTCTTGCAAAGTATACTTTTGGACATAATTTCTATAACAAGACTATGATACATTTGACAAAGAATTGATTGGAAGAAACAATTAAAGCATGATTTTTCAAACTCATACATACCAAACACGAATATGAATCCTTCAGCTATTCAATAGTTATTAAAAACACATACATAATAAGTGATTACAACAATGATAGTCTAATGTGTGGGTTACATACATAATATGGGGTTATGCATAAAAATGTCATTTTAGGATGCTTCTATATGCATATATAGAAAGACAAAGAAAGTCTCTGTGTATAGTTCTGTGTAGAACAACAAAACATGTTCTTTGGACAAAGGAAATTCAGTCTGGTTCTTTGTCTTCTATGTGTGGGGGAAAAGTCAATCTAAAGAAGCTCGTGATTTCCAGCGTGGAACCCATGTGATGGCCATCTCTTTGACCATCAGTCTTGATTACTTGCCCCCAAATTTGACGATCTCCTTCCTGGTTGGAATTATTAATAAGTATTCTTTTGTCTTAATGTTGCAAGCTGTTTTGTGAAAGAGTTGGTTGGTTCGCTTGCTTCAGACTAGTGGCGCCAGAATCTAATTTATGACGTTGTCCTGTTGCAGCCTTGGGGCCCCTCCGGAATTTCAGCTTCTCATGTTTCGATGTTCTGATGAATCTTAAATTTGTCTGATTTAGTCTCTGATATTCTACACAGCAATATGTGCAATTGCATAGACCTGAACAACCATCAATCACTTATTTAACCCTCGCATTGAGTTTCTCAATGAGGCTAAAATTTATATTAAATGCACCAGCTCAGCAAAAATCTGGAGTTGTACTTGCTTGCGTTGCCTTTGTGTTAAGGGATTCCCTTTTGTCCTCTGGTGGCAGAAAAGGGGTTTCCCAAGGTTGCTGATTAGCTGACAGTTCAGTGGTCGTTTGTAGTGAAGTCTTGGACGTTGGCTGAAAAATGGTTTCAGAGTCCGTTGCTAGTTGAAGTTTGAAGCGAGTGCAGTCAGAGCTGGCCTTCGTGGCAAACTTAACTTTTGAACACGAAACTCAACATGAAGAAAAGAAACTAAAGTAAAAGAATAAAATGATGTAACGATACTAGTTGGTTTTTCTTCTCATCGTGGTGTTAAGTAGCAGCTGGCATGTAGGCCAGAGCACGCTCAAAGAGCGCTAAAAGCAGCATCAAAACGAGGTGACAAAAAGAAGACGAGAGAGAGAACGAAGAAGATGAAGATCCCGTCCAAGAAAGTCTGTAGCTCGTGATTTATATCACAGATTTACATGTGACGGTCACACGGTGCATCTCTTTGACCATTAATCTTGATTACTTGCCCCAAATTTGACGCTCTCCTTCCTGCGTTGGACTTATCAATAAGTGTTCCTTTTTTATGTTGCAAGTTGCTCAAAGCTGCTAGTTGGTGGACTTGCTTCAGACTCATGGCGCCAGTATCTGGACAGATGTATGACATTGCCTTGTGGCACTGGGCCTCTTTGTAGAATTTGGCTCTTTGGGTTGTTCAACACCAATCTGATCGAATCTTAATTTGTCTGATTCGTTCTGATATCTTACACTTTGCAAATCACCTTTCCTAATAATGTGCTAGTTAGCGAGTTTGGCAGCTAAAACTTACAGTCTCAAGAGAGTGGATTGTCGCCCCATGGAAGCGAGAGGCGGGCTGAACACAGCTCATTAGATTTAAAGGAACATGCACCGAAACGGCTCGCTGTAAACTGAGCCATTTTTGACAGTGTAAAAATTGTGTTGTTTTACACTAGAATTGAGAAATTGTAACCAAAGCATGTTATAGACTTTTATTAAGACCCTAAAGAATCATATCAACTTATGGAAAATGGCCATCCGATGACCCCTTTATCATGTGTCTCGAGGTATCCTTTACGCGCAAAAGACTTTCCACACTGAGAGCATGTCAGTTCATCTTTATTCATTTCCCGAAGGCAATTTGGTTGCAGCACACAAGCATTTCACATAAACAACAAAAACACAATCCATTTCCTTCCTAAAAGTTCTTACCTTAAATTTAAAAACTTTAAAGATGAGGGATAAATTAATGTTTAAACCGATATGTTTTACTAATAGGGGTTCTATTATGAATGCCAGAAGGGAGAAGGACAAACTTGTGATACATAGGGTGGGAATCATCTAACAAAATGCTCTGGGCTTTACCTAAAACCTGTCTATTGGTGCTTTTCCACTGCACAGTTCGGCTCACTTTTGGGGAGTTTTCCACTGGGTATAGTACTTGATACTTTTTATAGTACCATCTCGGCTGAGGTTCCAAGCGAACCGTACCGTTACCAAAATGTGATGTGTAAACCCTGCTGATCACTGATTGGCCGGAGAGAATCGTAACTATTGTACTTGCATCATGAGACACCAGACCCACTAGATTTAAATCAGCACAGCCAGCGAAGGATCGAATGCAACTTTTGTTTGAACGAACGCACCTTTTTTTAAACAACCAAACCATGTCTGTTGAGGAAGTACAGACGTTCCTCTCGTTGATAGGCGAGGAGCGGATCCAGCGAGAGCTTGATGGGGCGACGCAGAATGAAAAAGTTTTTTTTGTGTTTGTTTGTGTCACGTTTATGGTGATGTCACGGCAGTAGAGGCGGCGCAACCAAAATTACATTTGTATAATCCCACCCACTCTAAAGTGGTACTAAACTAAGGTGCAAACGCAAACAGAGCCGTAACGAGCTGAGCCGAGCCGTACCACGCCGTGGAAAAGCGCCATATGATATAACTGGGCCATAGTCATCTACTTCCTCCCTGTTATTTTATTTCCCTGGTTTACAATCCTCTCAAGACAATTCTTGTTTTTCACATTTAGAGAATTAAACCAGCACAACAGTGAAAAAGATAACAGTGACTCAATATAGGATCTGTAGAACATGCACATCAATGTTTTGTCCACATTAAATGACCTTAGTTTCCACAAGCAATATAATCTTTGCTGCCCCCTCTTACACAAAACCTCAGTATTGGGAGAAACAGTACCCAAATACTTGTACTGTTCAACAATCTTAAAGGTGCCATAGAATAGAAAACTGTCTTTACCTTGGCATAGTTGAATAATAAGAGTTCTTGTACATGGAAATGACATACCGTGAGCCTCAAACACCATTGTTTCCTCCTTCTTATGTAAATCTTGTGAATTAAAAAAGACCACTGAAAAATAGGCGAATCAGAACATAACACCGACTGTTGCGTAACACTAATAGTTACGCCCCCAACATTTGCATAAACCCGCCCATGTTCTAGACCAGCCGCCAGCCGAATCATCAGAAGTTCTACAGGTATTGTGAAGAAACAAGCGAGGACAACAGCGAAAATGGCAGATCATGGAAATAAATGTTATGTTTCAGGCTGTGCAGGGGATGTGAAGTGCAGTGATGGGTTGGTGTCTGTATTCAGAAAGGCACGGAAAGCAAATAACGCATTCTAATAAAATAACGCAAGCCACTAAAGGGACATGGTTAGCTCCTTGCTAGCTGTAGCCTGTTACAGTACATAAGATTTCACTTGCCACATAAACAGAGTAAGGAGAGATGACTGATGATGATGGCGAATGATTTACAGATCCTGAGCACCACTGACAAGCATCTGATCTTGTAAAATGTGTGGCAAGTACTACCCTCCATAGTATAAACAGAGTTTGTGTGATTGCGAAAGTGAAAGTAAAACGCGATTGTGCATTTGAAAGCAGTTTCAATGCCCAGCATATTAATAGCAGCTCTCTGATGCCCGCATTTTATATACAGTATAATTACCCAACGATATAACTGTGCGAGAATGTATTGAAATATATATTTTCCCTGTGTTTCCTTCCTGTGAGCTACTGAAATGAGCCGCACTGTGAAACAGCCAATCAGAGCAGAGCTCAACATTGAGCCGCACTGTGAAACAGCCAATCAGAGCAGAGCTCAACATTATTATTCATGACCCTTCCAAATAAGCCAATAACAGACTGTTTAATTCTAGGGAGAAATGCTAGGGTTTTAAATGGACATGTAAAACTGTTTCTGGAGATTTTTTGCACATACCTTCTATGTAGCTATCAGAGAACAACTTAAAATATTGTATAAATGCATTCTATGGCACCTTTAATACCTACTCCATTAATGCTTGTTTGCTTATACTGAATAGTCATCTCCTTGGTTTTAGAAACATTAAGTTAAGAAAGCATTCTGACACCACATAATAAAATCATCAACCACAGGACCCTGCATGGAGTCCTCCTCACTCATTAAGCTAACGATTACAGAATCATCAGCTAATTTTATAATATGCCTATTTCTGTAACTACTCTTACAGTCATTTGTGTACAAGATAAATAATAAAGGAGAGAGGACACACCCTTGAGGTGACCCAGTAGATTACACCAGCCATTCAGAAAAACAGTCATTTACTTTAACTCTTTAAGGTGAAAGGCTTTTATGAAGAGTGAGTTACCAAATGAACCTTGCAGTGTCCTTTCTGTGTACAAGTCTTTCCACACTGAGAGTAACTGAAAGGCTTTTCTGAAGTGTGAGTTAGTAAATGAATCTTAAGTTGTCCTTTCTGTGTACAAGTCTTTCCACACTAAGAGCAGCTGAAAGGCTTTTTCCCAGTATGAATTAACATGTGCCTCTTAAGGTTTGATTTATCTCTAAAAGTCTTTCCACACTGAGAGCAGGAGAAAGTTTTTTTTGTCCCAGTATGAATTGGCATATGCCTCTTAAGGTTTGATTTATGTGTAAAACTCTTTCCACACTGAGAGCAGCTGTTAGACTTTATCCCAGTATGAATTAACATGTGAGTCTTAAGGTATCCTTTACTTGTGAAACTCTTTCCACACTGAGAGCAGCTGTAAGGCTTTATGCCAGTATGAATTAACATGTGATCCATCAGGATTCCTTTACATATGAAACTCTTTCCACACTGAGCACAGGTGAAAGGTTTTTTCCCAGTATGAATTAACATGTGAGTCTTGAGGTATCCTTTACTTGTGAAACTCTTTCCACACTGAGAGCAGCTGTAAGGCTTTATTCCAGTATGAATTATCATGTGCTTCTCAAGGCATACTTTATATGTGAAACTCTTTCCACACTCAGAGCAGCTGAAAGACTTTATTCCAGCATGAATTAACATGTGATTCTCAAGGCTTGCTTTACGTGTGAAAGTGTTTCCACACTGAGAGCAGCTGAAAGGCTTTTCTGAAGTGTGAGTTACCAAATGATTTTGAAGGTGTCCTTTCTGTGTAAAACTCTTTCCACAATGAGAGCAGCTGAAAGGCTTTTCTGAAGTGTGAGTTACCAAATGTTTTTGAAGGTGTCCTTTCTGTGTAAAACTCTTTCCACAATGAGAGCAGTTGAAAGGCTTTATTCCAGCATGAATTAACATGTGATTCTTAAAGCTGGCTCTCTGTGTAAAACTTTTTCCACACTGAGAGCAGATGAAAGGCTTTATTCCAGCATGAATTAACATGTGATTCTTAAGGTTTTTGTTACATGTGAAAGTGTTTCCGCACTGAGAGCAGCTGAAAGGCCTTTTGACTTCTGTTTTTTTAATGCTGCAACTCACTGATTTTTCTCCATTGGCATCGTGATCCTTCTGATCCTGATATTTCTCCTCCACCTCATTCAGATCTTGTCTTTCTTCTTTCATTTTCATCAGGCCTAAAATTAAATCATTATAAAGATGAAAATCAATTGGTACGTTTGAAAAATAAAAGGATAAAATATTTGTGTACAGACAAAAACGATGTCAAAACTGTCACTTTTTAACACAGATCCATGAAGATGCCTAAAAACACTGCATTATGTTGCCAGGTGTCACGAATCCTGGCCATGATCTTCCGTTGACTCACCACCAGAGGTCACTCCTCCATCACATTGACTTTCACACCACACAGAGAGTTACATATCACCCAAAGACTACATTGTCCACAATCCATTGCACTGAGGACACACAGCTGATTTCACTGATCACTCATCACTAGGGTTGGGTATCCTTTGGAGTTTATTCGATACCGGTGCCAAATCGATACTTTTAAAATGGTGCCGGTGCCTAAACCGATACTTGTTATTTATATATATATATATATATATATATATATACACACACATACACATACATACATACATACACACACTGTATATGGAACTAATGAAGCTCCAGGAAATCCCCAATATGGACAAAGGCTATTCCTGTAACTGAGTAAACAGAAGATATAAACGTTTTGAATGATAAAACAAATACATTAAACACTCGACTACGATATATATAGTTATAATATATAGTTTGTCTGTGTTATTCAAGCCATCTCTGGTATTTTCATATGCATTAGTAGCCTATGGAACATATTTTCTGCCTCATTCTGTGACAAGAAGCTATCACAAAAGGAACCATTTAACTGGTGTTGTGGACTAAAAACGTTATAATGTTCTCTTTTGTTGGTTTAAACAGGTTTAAAAACGCGAATACAAGAGAATTTTAATTAGCATTTTAATAGAGTTTGTATGATATATCGATATATTCTTTATAATCGATACGTTATTATGAAGCAATACAGTTAATATTGATATACAGGTGCTGGTCATATAACTAGAATATCATCAAAAAGTTGATTTATTTCACTAATTCCATTCAAAAAGTGAAACTTGTATAATGTATACATTCATTCCACACAGACTGATATATTTCAAGTGTTTATTTCTTTTAATTTTGATGATTATATGTGACAACTAATGAAAACCCCAAATTCAGTATCTCAGAAAATTAGAATATTGTGAAAAGGTTCAATATTGAAGACACCTGGTGCCACACTCTAATCAGCTAATTAACTCAAAACACCTGCAAAGGCCTTTAAATGGTCTCTCAGTCTAGTTCTGTAGGCTACACAATCATGGGGAAGACTGCTGACTTGACAGTTGTCCAAAAGACGACCATTGACACCTTGCACAAGGAGGGCAAGACACAAAAGGTCATTGCAAAAGAGGCTGGCTGTTCACAGAGCTGTGTCCAAGCACATTAATAGAGAGGCGAAGGGAAGGAAAAGATGTGGTAGAAAAAAAGTGTACAAGCAATAGGGATAACCGCACCCTGGAGAGGATTGTGAAACAAAACCCATTCAAAAATGTGGGGGAGATTCACAAACAGTGGACTGCAGCTGGAGTCAGTGCTTCAAGAACCACTACGCACAGACGTATGCAAGACATGGGTTTCAGCTGTCGCATTCCTTGTGTCAAGCCACTCTTGAACAACAGACAGCGTCAGAAGCGTCTTGACTAGACTGCTGCTGAGTGGTCCAAAGTTATGTTCTCTGATGAAAGTAAATTTTGCATTTCCTTTGGAAATCAGGGTCCCAGAGTCTCAGAGTCTGGAGGAAGAGAGGAGAGGCACAGAATCCACGTTGTTTGAGGTCCAGTGTAAAGTTTCCACAGTCAGTGATGGTTTGGGGTGCCATGTCATCTGCTGGTGTTGGTCCACTGTGTTTTCTGAGGTCCAAGGTCAACACAGCCGTATACCAGGAAGTTTTAGAGCACTTCATGCTTCCTGCTGCTGACCAACTTTATGGAGATGCAGATTTCATTTTCCAACAGGACTTGGCACCTGCACACAGTGCCAAAGCTACCAGTACCTGGTTTAAGGACCATGGTATCCCTGTTCTTAATTGGCCAGCAAACTCGCCTGACCTATATGGGGTATTGTGAAGAGGAAGATGCGATATGCCAGACCCAACAATGCAGAAGAGCTGAAGGCCACTATCAGAGCAACCTGGGCTCTCATAACACCTGAGCAGTGCCACAGACTGATCGACTCCATGCCACGCCGCATTGCAGCAGTAATTCAGGCAAAAGGAGCCCCAACTAAGTATTGAGTGCTGTACATGCTCATACTTTTCATGTTCATACTTTTCAGTTTGTACAATGAAATAGGAGCGCAATAACTCTGACTAAAATATACATTTTGCTGAAATATTTGTAGTTGTAGTCTGTGATGCTTCTTACGTGCGTTTCGGAGAAACAAAGGACAAATATTTTAATCGATCGCTCAGGCATGGCACCGAAATGAGGCACCGAAATCTGCGTTCTTATTCGGTTCTAGTACATACCGGTTACATAGGTACCGGTGCCATATTGGTACCGGGTTTCGGTACCCAACCCTACTCATCACACACACTTTATAAACCTTGAACTTGCTCTCTGTGATCGCCGAGTATTGTTTAGCGTATATCCTAGCGATAGCTACTCTACGGAGCTCTCGCAGTAGTTATAGTCTTGCCTTGTTAGTTTTCCCGAGTTTGATATCTGCCCGTGTTTCCTGGATTAACCCTTCGCCTTACCGTTCGGACTCTGTTTGCACCTCGTTTGGATTATTGCTGTGTACTTGGATTATCTCTCTTTGCCTTGCCCCTGTTGGATATTGTTCGCCGATCGTCGACCCACGCTTGCCTTAGGACTACTCTGTGTCTTGCCCTTACCATACCTGTTTGCCGTTGTTTGAGCCTGCCTGTTTATTGACTATGTTTCTTAATAAAGCTCAGCAAATGGATCCGCTTGCCTCTTGTCTCGTCGGCTCCGTAACACCAGGCCCATAGATGGCGATGTCATTTTGTAAAGAAACACTGCACATTGACAGCTCCAGCAAACAGGGGTTGTTCTTTGATCGCTTTATGTAATTTAATAATTGAAATAACATTATATTCTATTTATTTAGTTTGGTCACTGGCTTGATTTCCACAAACACACACACACAACATTGAACACTTCTGAGACAAAATAAATATGACTGAACTTGAATAATAACACATCTGAAATCACTGATTACTGATCAGACATTAGTATAAACAAGTATATGTTTACAGGTATATGTAACCCAGGAGCACAAAACCAGTCATAAGGGTCAATTTTCGTAAATTCAGATGTATGCATAATCTGAAAGCTGAATAAATAAGCTTTCCATTGGTGTATGGTTTGTTAGGATATAACAATATTTGGGCGAGACACAGCTATTTGGATTCTGGAATCTGAGGGTGCAAACAAATCTAAATATTGGGAAAATCACCTTTAACCATTAAATGCCTTAGCTTGTCAGCGATCTACGGCTCTGAGTATTAAATGCCGCTCCATTTGAAAACAGGTGATGGAGATTTACGGCTAATCACAGAACCGTCTTTACTGACGAGATGCGCATGACTATCGCATGCAATATATCGTGCAGCCCTACTTTGGAGCAGCGCAGACCATGCACTCGCACAAGTGCGACCACGTCAACTTTTTACTTGCACATTCTCAAAAAATGTTCGCAGTCTAGAGCTGAATATTTCTCATTCTTTGGCAGTTACACCATTTGACATTTTCATGTACATTCAATCTTAACTTTTGTAAAAAAAAAATGGTACATATGTCATTTTTAACTACATAAAATCAACATAAACACGCTATGTACATTTTAATCCTCTGGTGCTCTTCGGTCACCTTTGACCAAAATCTTTTCTGTTTTGATTTTTTTTTAATCACAGCTTCATCGGAATGGTACAAAACTTGGTGACTTTTATGGCATTTGGAATGTGAACACAAAAAAATTTAGGGCTTGATTCGAGCAGGCTAAGTGGTCGTAAAAAAATAGTCACACTTGTGCTCTTCGGTAAAAAATGACCGACCATAGGAAATTAATGGGAAATTGACAAAAACACAAATTCTGCAAATTTTTGTGTACAATCTACATATACAAAGTACACAGCAATGATGGGGTGAAACTCTAAAACATCAAGAGTGCAAAACCAACACATCCACTCACACACACCTA
The DNA here is from genome assembly GCA_023376895.1 of Aspiorhynchus laticeps. Lineage (NCBI taxonomy): Eukaryota > Metazoa > Chordata > Actinopteri > Cypriniformes > Cyprinidae > Aspiorhynchus > Aspiorhynchus laticeps. Next base: position 42,994,494 of record CM041801.1, on the reverse strand, counting down.
TGAACTGGTGTGACTGTAACACAGCAAATATATTAAATAAAAGCAATAATTCAACTACAATGCAGTAAAAAGTGGACAGCAAGAAAGGGGTTACACTCAAAACAGGCACGTCCACTCACACACACAGTCACAGACACATACACACAAATATACACATTTAAATGAATTGGTTATAACCATATAGCCATGAAATAAGAGGTTGAAATCAGATCAGACCCAGAAGGATTAGCCTAAGCTCTAACAAAACATTCCTGTAAACTTTTGTTACTTTTTACAGAATTTTTATATTTTGTGTAACCAAATGCTTTCTCTGTGTTCAGGTTTGACGGTAGTAGCAATAATAAATCAAAAACGGACGCTTTAAATTAGGGGTCGACCGATATGTTTTTTTCAGGGCCGATGCTTTACCGATTATTACAGACCAAGTAGATCGATAACCGATATTTTGAACCGATATATATGTCTGGTGTAAAAATGAAAATGAATGTCAAAATTAAGAATAACAAGGGCTCTGACAAAAACTGCCTTCACTGGTGTTGGTTGCACTTCTTACTCTTGTCTTCCTCCATGCATCCATCTACAATAAGGGTAATATAAAGAGAGAGTTAAAAGTGGGGCCACTGTAGGGCTGCACGATATATTGCATGCGATTGTCATGCACATCTCTTCAGTAAAGCCGGTTCTGTGATTAGTATTAAGTCTCAATCACCTGCTTTCCAACCCAGTAGATAGTGCGGAAGTTAATACACAGAGCCGTAGTTCAAAACAAGCTACGCAATTCGTGCTCATAATCACAGATGAATCACCTTCGATAATGAACGTGATATTGCATAGCTTGTCAGTGAACTACGTTGTTTTGAACTACGGCTCTGTGTATTAAATGCCGCTCCATCTACTGGATATCTACTTTACGGTATACAGTAAATTCCATTTATATGACTGGATTCCGTCCTCGTTTTCCCCTTCGCGGAAACCATAAATAGATAATATTGAGGTGTTTTGCAAATTCAGTGTAGTGGATTGTGATTTATTGCAACTTGAGCGACGTCGGCTGCTGCCTTTGAGAGACAACTGATGTTTGATCACTGAAGCAGCTCCAGTTAGCAAGAGCTTTCGGTGTGAGAGTGCCTTTAGTCTTCCACGCTGATTGGTCGGCTCGTGACTCCCAACAAATCAGATGCGCGGAGACTGCTCTAGGCCACAGAGTGGTGAGCTCTGACAGACTGCATCAGAGCCAAATAGCACGTTTCAAAATTAAATTATTTTATCGGCATATCGGTTTTGAAAATTACCGATACCGATAATCATAAAAATGCTTAATATCGGCGCCGATAATCAGCCAGGCCGATAATCGGTCGACCCCTACTTTAAATCAACATTTCAAACCAAAAAAAGAATCTAAACCTTTACAAAAAGTTGTCTTTGAAAATGTCTAAATATACATCCAAACCCACAACTTAAAAATAAGTATTTATGTCTAAAAACAATTAGAGAATTTATAGGCCTTTTATATAGAGCTATGTAGGAATCTATGGGCTAAACCATGGAATTGCAGATGTTTTTCTTATTTTACTCCCACCAGATGGCACTAATCTGGCTTCAATAAAAATGAATAATATCCTGCACACTATCAGTCCATGCTAAATGTAGAAATGTATTATTACAAACAACAGCAACATTTCGGTCCACTGACCTTCATCAAGCATATGTATACTATTACAGACAAGACATTTTTAAAAAAAGTCACCACCAATGAATGTAATCGACACTACATGTGAACCAATCACCAACTCATACGCCATGACTAACTAAGGACTCAAATATCCAATAAAAAGTACTTTTAAATCTTACCAATAAACAATGTTCCCGTATTTAAACAAATATAATCCTGTTTGTAAAGTCACATTGTCAGACAATTAATATCTAAACAAGGTTACAATATCATCTCTTCACAATAAAAACACCCTACAACATTACATTAAATAATGCTTCATCATTTAACCCCAAGGGTGATAAGGTTTGCAAAGTCACAATCCAAAACAATTCACGTCTTAATAAAAGAGTTTCAATATCACCACCACGTAGTGGAACCAACACCTTTTCGATCCCCAAAAAACATAGGGAGGACACATCATGATTAAAAGAAAGGAAATGTGCAGCGACTGGATAATTAATATCCTTTCTCCTAATGGAACTCTTATGTTCACTGATCCTCTGTTTCAGTTGTCGAGATGTGTTTCCCACATAACTCAAACCACATGGACATCGAATAAGACACAACATTGGTTGAAGCACATGTAATAACAGAATTAATTTTATATTTTCGACCTGTTCTTCAATGACAAAAAAAACGCAGTTTTGAATGTATTATTACACTGTGCACAGTTACCGCACCGATAATTTCCCTTCTGTATAGGACTCAATAATGTTTGAGATGTAGGAGACCGCACTCTGAAAACGGGCATGTACCAGAAGATCCGAGTAGGGCTGTGTAATTAATTGCATGCGATTCTCATGCGCATCTCGTCAGTAAAGCTGGCTCCGTGAATGGCGCTAAATCGCCATCACCTGTTTTCAAATGGAGCGGCAGTTAATACACAGAGACGTAGTTCACTGACAAGCTAGGCAATATCACGTTCATAATCGCAGATGAATCGCATTCGATTATGAACGCGATATTGCCTAGCTTGTCAGTGAACTACGGCTCTGTAGCCCCACTCAGGGTGATGGCTGCTGAAGTTGCCCATGTATGCCGCGGGATGCACAAGAGCTGGAAGCACACCTTGGTCCCAGTGCTGACTGGGAGGTTTGTAGACATTGGCGACTCTGAATCCTCCAACCTGAACGATGTCACAGAAGTGTGATGAAGAGACTGGGGAGGCATCAGCGACATCACTGCGAACATATGTTGCACGGCCAAGTCTGGCATCTGGTGTTGCCGATGTAAGGTCAAATCCTCCAATGGTGTAGCGCAACTGGTCTGCTACGTATGTCTCCTGCAGACAGATGACATCAACGCTGTGACGGTGGGCTATGGTGCTGACGAGTGTTCGTTTGGCTGCAAACAGACCCTCGAAGTTAAGTTGTAGAACTCTAAGTGCTGGCCCAATGGCTTGAAAGTCACTGCCCACTGGCTCGTCAGGATCTGCTGATGGTTGTGGCACGTGACCGGGATTCAATGCTAGAATTCGGTCTAATTCCTTCGTGCTTAAGCACCCACATATGCAAAAAAGTTACTTTTTAGGGGGCTCACTTCAAGGGAACATTCCAGTTCCTTTAAATACCAAAAGTATTTAAAACAGTCACAAACTCATGAGACTCCTCCAGGTCTCCCCAAAAAATGCAAAAGCTATCATCGATATACAGGTGCTGGTCATATAATTAGAATATCATCAAAAAGTTGATTTATTTCACGAATTCCATTCAAAGAGTGAAACTTGTATAATGTATACATTCATTCCACACAGACTGATATATTTCAAGTGTTTATTTCTTTTAATTTTGATGATTATAACTGACAACTAATGAAAAACCCAAATTCAGTATCTCAGAAAATTAGAATATTACTTAAGACCAATACAAAGAAAGGATTTTTAGAAATCTTGGCCAACTGAAAAGTATGAACATGAAAAGTATAAGCATGTACAGCACTCAATACTTAGTTGGGGCTCCTTTTGCCTGAATTACTGCAGCAATGCGGCGTGGCATGGAGTCGATCAGTCTGTGGCACTGCTCAGGTGTTATGAGAGCCCAGGTTGCTCTGATAGTGGCCTTTAGCTCTTCTGCATTGTTGGGTCTGGCATATCGCATCTTCCTCTTCACAATACCCCATAGATTTTTTATGAGGTTAAGGTCAGGCGAGTTTGCTGGCCAATTAAGAACAGGGATACCATGGTCCTTAAACCAGGGACTGGTAGCTTTGGCACTGTGTGCAGGTGCCAAGTCCTGTTGGAAAATGAAATCTGCATCTCCATAAAGTTGGTCAGCAGCAGGAAGCATGAAGTGCTCTAAAACTTCCTGGTATACGGCTGTGTTGACCTTGGACCTCAGAAAACACAGTGGACCAACACCAGCAGATGACATGGCACCCCAAACCATCACTGACTGTGGAAACTTTACACTGGACCTCAATCAACGTGGATTATGTGCCTCTCCTCTCTTCCTCCAGACCTGTTTGTTGCTGACGCGTGTTTTGAGTTTGAGCTCCGTCAAGTTATTTCTTTATCGTCTATTTTATCTCTTAAAATCTATTTTATACACCATCATTTCTCGTTTCTATAACGTGTGAATATATCCCCTATCGCATTCTACAACAAAAACAATCAGGGCGCCTTGTTATCACTAGTTTTATTTTGATTTCCCGAGTCCGCTATTAGCTTATAGCCCGTTAGCACCGCCAACGCGGCGGCCGCTAGGCGCGCTTGCTAATACTCTATTCACACACATAACCATTGTTCCACTGCTACTTACTTTAATGGCGGATTTGTGTCTACCTTTGAGTGCAGGTGAGGACGCGTTCGAGCTGCATTCGGTGCAGCTGGAGCTGGAGTCCGTGGAGAAGCAGATCGACGAGCTGCTGGAGAGACAGGCCCAGCTGAGAGAGCGGCAAACTGCGCTGGAAACATCCCGAGCTGACGCTCACAGGTCCGGGGTAAGTATACAGCACGCTGCTAACACTCCCACCACCTCTACTCCGTGTGTTTCTCTGCACAGGCCCCGTGCACCCAGGACGCGATCTTCTCAGATGTCCTTCACTCCGGCGCCGGGACACCACGGACCCTGGGTGCGGCAGCAACGGAAGACGCGAGCGAGGCCTCGGGCTACATCATCTCCCCCTCCGCCGCTTCCGGTCTTCGAGATCTCCACCCGAAACCGCTTCGCCCCCCTCCACGAGACGGAACGTGACGCTGTGATCATCGGAGACTCCATCGTCCGGCACGTCCGTGCTACGTTAGCTGAAGGTAAAGTGCACACACACTGTTTCCCTGGTGCTCGTGTTCTCGATGTTTCTGCGCAGATACCCGCGATCCTGAAGGATGACGAGAGCGTCGGAGCGGTCGTGCTGCACGCGGGCGTGAACGACACCAAGCTGCGGCAGACGGAGACACTGAAGAGGGACTTCAGGAGCCTGATCGAGACGGTACGCAGCACATCGCCCGCGACGACGATCATCGTTTCAGGACCGCTTCCCACGTACCGACGAGGACACGAAAGGTTCAGTAGACTGTTTGCTTTAAACGAATGGTTATTGTCATGGTGTAAAGAACAGAAACTGCTCTTTGTTAATAATTGGGATCTTTTCTGGGAGCGTCCTAGGCTTTTCCGTGCTGATGGCCTGCACCCCAGCAGAGTCGGAGCGGAACTCCTGTCGGACAACATCTCCAAGACGCTACGCTGCATCTGACTAGTAAGCCAATTCTCTAATAACTGCTATGATGACTTTTGCTCTACCCACTTAAATGATAGAAGTAATTGCGTTGTTCAATCTATACATACTGTGTCTGTTCCCCGAATAGTGAGGTCAAAATATAAATTTAACACAGGATCTAGAAATAATCTGATCGTGATTAAACCAGAAAAATGCAAAATAAATGAACAAAAACAATTTTTAAAGCTTGGGCTCCTAAACATTAGATCACTCACACCTAAAGCAGTAATTGTAAATGAAATGATCACAGATAATAGTTTTGATGTACTCTGTTTGACTGAAACCTGGCTTAAACCAAATGATTATATTGGTCTAAATGAGTCTACTCCACCAAGCTACTGTTATAAGCATGAGCCCCGTCAGACTGGTCGTGGCGGCGGTGTCGCAACAATATATAGTGATATTCTCAAAGTTACTCAGAAAACAGGATACAGGTTTAACTCATTCGAAATACTTATGCTTAATGTTACACTGTCAGATATGCAAAAGAAATCTGTCTTATCTCTTGCTCTGGCTACTGTGTATAGACCGCCAGGGCCATATACAGATTTCCTAAAAGAATTTGCAGATTTCCTCGCAGACCTATTGGTTAATGCTGATAAAGCGCTAATTGTCGGAGATTTTAACATTCATGTTGATAATCCAAATGATGCATTAGGACTTGCGTTTACTGACCTAATAAACTCTTTTGGAGTCAAGCAAAACGTCACCGGGCCCACTCATCGTTATAATCACACGCTAGATTTAATTATATCGCATGGAATTGATCTTACTGATATAGATATTGTACCTCAAAGTGATGATGTTACTGACCATTTCCTTGTATTGTGCATGCTGCATATAACTGATATTAACTGTAGGGCCCCACGTTATCGTCCGGGCAGAACTATTGTTCCAGCCACTAAAGACAGATTCACAAATAACCTGCCTGATTTATCTCAGCTGCTCTGTGTACCCTTAAATACAAATGAACTTGACAAAATGACTAGCAACATGGGCACTATCCTCTCTAATACGTTAGAAACTGTTGCTCCCATCAAATTAAAAAAGGTTAGAGGAAAACGTGCTGCGCCATGGTACAACAGTTATACCCATTCTCTCAAGAAAGAAACTCGTAATCTTGAGCGCAAATGGAGAAAAACTAACTTGGAAGTTTTTAGAATTGCATGGAAAAACAGTATGTCCAGATATAGACATGATCTAAAAGCTGCCAGGACCGAGCATATCCGCAAACTCATAGATAATAACCAAAATAATCCAAGGTTTTTATTTAGCACAGTGGCTAGACTAACAAATAACCAGACGTCACCCGATCTAAATATTCCCTCACAGTTTAATAGTAATGACTTTATGAATTTCTTCACTGATAAAATAGATAACATCAGAAATACAATAACTAATGTAGATTCTACGGCGTCTAGTACTTCAGCCTCATTCACCGCACCCAAAGAAAAACTGCAGTGCTTCTCAACTATAGGACAGGAAGAGCTAAATAAACTTATCAACACATCTAAACCAACAACATGTCTATTAGATCCTGTACCCACTAAATTACTGAAAGAGTTACCTGTAGCAGAAGCACCGCTTCTCAATATTATTAACTCATCGCTATCTTTAGGTCATGTCCCTAAACCATTCAAGCTGGCAGTTATTAAGCCTCTTATTAAGAAGCCACAACTAGATCCTAGTGATCTGGCAAATTACAGACCCATCTCAAATCTTCCGTTTATGTCTAAAATTTTAGAAAAAGTTGTGTCTGCTCAATTGTGCTCATTCTTGCAAAAAAATGATCTCTGTGAAGAATTTCAGTCAGGTTTCAAGCCCCGCCATAGCACAGAAACTGCACTTGTTAAAATTACAAATGACTTGCTTCTTGCATCAGACAAAGGCTGCATCTCATTGCTAGTTTTACTTGATCTTAGTGCCGCGTTCGACACTATAGATCATGAAATACTCGTAGATCGATTACAAAACTATACAGGTATTCAAGGGCAGGCTTTAAGATGGTTTAGATCCTACCTGTCCGATCGCTACCACTTTGTTTATTTAAACGGGGAGTCATCTCAATTATCACCAGTAAAGTATGGAGTACCACAAGGATCTGTTCTAGGTCCTCTGCTGTTTTCAATATACATGCTGCCCCTTGGTAATATTATTAGAAAATACGGGATTAGTTTCCATTGCTATGCTGATGATACTCAACTATATATCTCAACAAGACCAGACGAAACTTCTAAAATATCTAAGTTAACCGAGTGTGTTAAAAATGTAAAAGATTGGATGACCAATAATTTTCTCCTATTAAATTCAGATAAGACAGAGATATTACTTATTGGACCAAATAACAGTACACAGAATCTCTTGGATTACAATTTGCAACTAGACGGATGTCCTGTTACTTCCTCTACAGTCAAAAATCTGGGTGTTATATTAGACAGCAACTTGTCTTTTGAAAAACATATTTCCAATGTTACAAAAACAGCATTCTTCCATCTTAGAAACATTGCCAAGCTAAGGAACATGTTACCTGTTTCTGATGCAGAAAAGCTAGTTCACGCATTCATGACCTCTAGACTGGACTATTGTAATGCACTGCTAGGTGGTTGTCCTGCTTCTTCAATAAACAAGCTACAAGTAGTCCAAAATGCAGCAGCTAGAGTCCTTACCAGGTCAAGAAAATATGATCATATTACCCCAATTTTACAGTCTCTGCACTGGCTACCTATTAAGTACCGTATCAGTTACAAAATATTATTACTTACCTATAAGGCCCTAAATGGTTTAGCTCCTGCGTACCTAACTAGTCTTCTATCTCGCTACAATCCATCACGTTCCCTAAGGTCGCAAAACTCTGGACTCTTGGTAGTACCTAGAATAGCAAAGTCCACTAAAGGAGGTAGAGCTTTTTCATATTTGGCTCCCAAACTCTGGAATAGCCTTTCTGATAACGTTCGGGGTTCAGACACACTCTCTCTGTTTAAATCTAGATTAAAGACACATCTCTTTAGCCAAGCATTCATATAATGCATTCATATAATGTATCTCATAATCTTGTACTGCAGTTATATCTGATCAAAACGCACATTATTATTCTTTAGCTTGGGTTGAACAAATAATTTTTGCTTGAATGGAACAACAGCTACGCTAATTATGTCTCTTTGTTTATCTGTTTATGCCACGGGATTTACATCCCGTGGTAACTAGGCGTTACACAAGCTTCAGTCTGGATCCAGCCCTTAAATGATCTGAGATGACCAAACACCTGAGAAGAGATGATGCCGACCCCTCGGAGGACCTCAGAGGATGCCAACCTCTGATCCCCCAACAACATGTAGAATTAACAAATTTTGCCATAAGTTAATATATTAAGCTTCTACAATGTATAAATATATTGTAGAAACTTAATTTCCTGTAAAGCGCTTTGCAACGATTGTATCGTAAAAGGCGCTATACAAATAAACTTGAATTGAATTGAATTGAACTCTGGGACCCTGATTTCCAAAGGAAATGCAAAATTTACTTTCATCAGAGAACATAACTTTGGACCACTCAGCAGCAGTCCAGTCGAGACGCTTCTGACGCTGTCTGTTGTTCAAGAGTAGCTTGACACAAGGAATGCGACAGCTGAAACCCATGTCTTGCATACGTCTGTGTGTAGTGGTTCTTGAAGCACTGACTCCAGCTGCAGTCCACTCTTTGTGAATCTCCCCCACATTTTTGAATGGGTTTTGTTTCACAATCCTCTCCAGGGTGCGGTTATCCCTATTGCTTGTACACTTTTTTCTACCACATCTTTTCCTTCCCTTCGCCTCTCTATTAATGTGCTTGGACACAGAGCTCTGAGAACAGTCAGCCTCTTTTGCAATGACCTTTTGTGTCTTGCCCTCCTTGTGCAAGGTGTCAATGGTCGTCTTTTGGACAACTGTCAAGTCAGCAGTCTTCCCCATGATTGTGTAGCCTACAGAACTAGACTGAGAGACCATTTAAAGGCCTTTGCAGATGTTTTGAGTTAATTAGCTGATTAGAGTGTGGCACCAGGTGTCTTCAATATTGAACCTTTTCACAATATTCTAATTTTCTGAGATACTGAATTTGGGTTTTTCATTAGTTGTCAGTTATAATCATCAAAATTAAAAGAAATAAACACTTGAAATATATCAGTCTGTGTGGAATGAATGTATACATTATACAAGTTTCACTTTTTGAATGGAATTAGTGAAATAAATCAACTTTTTGATGATATTCTAATTATATGACCAGCACCTGTATCTATACCATTTCATTATGTGAGAACAAAATGGATTAACATCACAATTATAAACATAGCGGTGCTCGAAATAACACATGAATAAGTTCGCATAATTCGGGGCAAAAATCGAACCCATCGCCATGCCATTCACTTGAAGGTAAAAGTCCTTGTCAAAATTAAAATAGTTGTATTTTAGAACATAAGAGGCCATATCGACTAAAAAGTCAGAAGGTGGAAAAGAAGTCTCATCACATTCTACGAGATAGTACGTTAGGGCATTCAGTCCATTTTTATGAGTAATGTTAGTATACAAACTAGATATATCCAAAGTTAATAACAACACCGTATCAGATAAATCTTGTAACTCAGAGATCTTATTAATAAAATCTGTGGAATCTCTAATATAAGAAGGTAATTTCTGTACAAATGGTTTAATAAAGTAATCCACATATTGGGATAAAGAAGATACCAGAGAGTTGGTTTGTCCCACTATAGGGTGGCCAGGAGGATCAACCAATCTTTTGTGAATTTTCGGAAGAGTATAAAAATACAGGCATAATTGGATGCTTACAATATAAAAAAATCAAATTCTGATTGTGATATCCAGTCATTAGGGGGTGCAATTGAGGTACAAAGCACATGTAAATATAAACAAGAGCTCCTTTCTCAATTACAAAATACGAGGTTCTATGTAAAATTATCTTATGATCCCACTACAATTTATCAATCTGAAGTATTGTCTTTTCTAAACAATGCCAAAACTAATGGCTGGATATCACAATCAGAATTAGATTTTTAATATTGTAAGCATCCAATTATATTAGTCATCATTTTACTACTACATATTCGTCAACAACTTATCAGATAAGAAACATTTAAAAAAAACATTGGCATTTGCTGTCCCTTATAAATAAGGGAACATCATTTATTGGTAATATTGAAAAGTACATTTTATTGGATATTTGAGTCCTTAGTTAGTCATGGCGTATGAGTTAGTGATTGGTTCACATGTAGTGTCGATTACATTCATTGATGGTGACTTTTTTAAATGTCTTGTCTGTAATAGTATACATATGCTTGATGAAGGTCAGTGGACTGAAATGTCGCTGTTGTTTGTAATAATACATTTCTACATTTAGCATGGACTTATAGTGTGCAGGATATTATGAATTTTTATTGATTGGATTCGACATCGTTGTTGGAGTGTTTTTCCAACGCACCTATCAATTTCTCAGGTGTGCTGAGTTTGTGTTGATTGACTAACCTGGCTTCAAAAATTTGATTTTAAAGGCATTGGCTCTATTTTAACATTAAATACTACCATAATTGAAAAGTAATAGAAAATATTTGATTTGTTTTTATTATTATTATTTTCAATGGGAAAATGTGCTCATAATTATTGCATAAATATCAATTAGCACCATGAAATTCTCTCAAAATACAAAAGAAAAAATATTATTAAACAAAAATATGTTACATTGATTCTACTGGGGGGGGGGGGGGATTTTAGGTGTCCGGTCATTTTTGACCATGAAGATCACAAGTGTGACTCCCAAATAAGGAGCACCAGAGGGTTAAAATACCTGATGCATGCTTTTAAAACAAGTTTTTAAAAGATTTTTGAATTTCTCATCTTGCCAGCCCCCTTTTGTCACCGACCCATTTACATATCTGATGACTCAGTACGTGCAATGCATCTTTATTCCTCAAGGTGGCACTGTTTGATACACAATGATGACGTGATGTTTCACTCATAATTACTGCAGGCATAAAACAAACGAATATCATCAGCAAAAATTTAACTGGTTTGAATGGCTTTACTGCAGAGCAATTACTATACACAATGGAATATAAATGGCATTGCCATTTGATGCTGGATGTGGTAAATAAGCTGCCAGTGATCAAAATATTGAATATGAAGTCATTGAAAATGATAGTTTTTAGAATATGGTTGAGATCGTGAATATGAGCCAGATGCTGAATGTACTGTAGAAGTGCACGCTGACGATGACAGCGATGGTAAAATCATCTGCTCAAATTGAACACTTTTAAGTTTCAAAACTATTTTATTTTATTCTTCTGCTATTGCAGCAGTTAGAGATCCATCTGTGCTGGATATATAGGTCCGGGTCGCTAAAGACATTATATGTAATAATGATTGTCGAAACATTCATGCATTTAAAGGTTAAAGTCGTCCAAATTAAGTTCTTGGCAATGCATATTACTAATCAAAAATTAAGCTTTGATATATTTACGGTAGGAAATTTACAAAATATCTTCATGGAACATGATCTTTACTTAATATCCTAATGATTTTTGCATAAAAGAAAAACTGATAATTTTGACCCATACAATGTATTTTTAGCTATTGCTACAAATATACCTGTGCTGCTTATGACTGCTTTTGTGCTCCAGGGTCACATATATCTTACAGTAAAAGTCCGTTTGCAAAGCCTGCTGCAAAACTGGTACTGATTTACAGTGAAATGTCCCAAACAAGCAAATAATGCTCTACTGAGACATTCACGGTTTAAAATAACCACAGTCCTATAGCGACTTTACTTCAAATGTAGCTTCTACTAGCATAACAGTCTCACAAACTCTGAGTTCAACAGTTTTATGATTCCAAAAAGCAACAATAAAGTCTAATTAAAGAAATAATTAAATACCCTTAGTGTCAGTTCAGTCACATTTCCATAAGAACATTGAAAGATGGATTTAAGACATTTTAATGATAGTTAAGGTCTTATTTTTACATAAAGGATCTGTGGATGTATCACAAACAGTCATTAAAGATTAATTAAGAATAAAAACCAACCTCCTTGTTCCTCCTGTTTTATTCTCCAGGTTTCTGGTTCCTCCTGTTTTATTCTGCAGATTTCTGGTTCCTCGTGTTTTATTCTCCAGGTTTCTGGTTCCTCCTGTTTTATTCTGCAGATTTCTGGTTCCTCCTGTTTTATTCTCCAGGTTTCTGGTTCCTCCTGTTTTATTCTGCAGATTTCTGGTTCCTCGTGTTTTATTCTCCGGGTTTCTGGTTCCTCGTGTTTTATTCTCCGGGTTTCTGGTTCCTCGTGTTTTATTCTGCAGGGTTCTGGTTCCTCGTGTTTTATTCTCCGGGTTTCTGGTTCCTCGTGTTTTATTCTCCAGGTTTCGGGTTCCTCCTGTTTTATTCTGCAGGTTTCTGGTTCCTCGTGTTTTATTCTCCGGGTTTCTGGTTCCTCGTGTTTTATTCTCCAGGTTTCTGGTTCCTCCTGTTTTATTCTGCAGGTTTCTGGTTCCTCGTGTTTTATTCTGCAGGTTTCTGGTTCCTCGTGTTTTATTCTGCAGGTTTCTGGTTCCTCGTGTTTTATTCTGCAGGTTTCTGGTTCCTCGTGTTTTATTCTCCAGGTTTCTGGTTCCTCGTGTTTTATTCTGCAGGTTTCTGGTTCCTCTTGTTTTATTCTCCAGGGTTCTGGTTCCTCGTGTTTTATTCTCCAGGTTTCTGGTTCCTCCTGTTTTATTCTGCAGGGTTCTGGTTCCTCGTGTTTTATTCTCCAGGTTTCTGGTTCCTCCTGTTTTATTCTGCAGGTTTCTGGTTCCTCGTGTTTTATTCTCCAGGTTTCTGGTTCCTCGTGTTTTATTCTCCAGGTTTCTGGTTCCTCGTGTTTTATTCTGCAGGTTTCTGGTTCCTCGTGTTTTATTCTCCAGGGTTCTGGTTCCTCGTGTTTTATTCTGCAGGTTTCTGGTTCCTCTTGTTTTATTCTCCAGGGTTCTGGTTCCTCGTGTTTTATTCTGCAGGGTTCTGGTTCCTCGTGTTTTATTCTCCAGGTTTCTGGTTCCTCGTGTTTTATTCTCCAGGTTTCTGGTTCCTTGTGTTTTATTCTGCAGGTTTCTGGTTCCTCTTGTTTTATTCTCCAGGTTTCTGGTTCCTTGTGTTTTATTCTGCAGGTTTCTGGTTCCTCGTGTTTTATTCTCCAGGTTTCTGTTTCCTCGTGTTTTATTCTGCAGGTTTCTGGTTCCTCATGTTTTATTCTCCAGGGTTCTGGTTCCTCGTGTTTTATTCTGCAGGTTTCTGGTTCCTCGTGTTTTATTCTCCAGGTTTCTGGTTCCTCGTGTTTTATTCTCCAGGTTTCTGGTTCACTCGTGTTCTCCTCACTCTCCACTTTAACAAACACCATCTTCACAGCAGCAGATCTCAGTTCAGATGATATTCCTGCTTGCTTCAAAACTTAGTCACGACTGAGGATGAGAATATTACAGAGATTTACTGACCTGATTCAAAAACTGTATTTCTCTATTAACAGAAACAACATTTTTAACCGTTTGTATTAAGGCAGCATCACAACAAAACAACAGAAACTGAACTTCTTCCTCTGAGGTTTAATGGTGTTTGGCAAACAAGCGTATGTGTTTTAGCGCCACCCGCTGGACTGGAGTGAAGCGGCGAGAGGAGGGAAATAATCTGGCCCATATCAACAATTCAATTCAATTCAAGTTTATTTGTATAGCGCCTTTTACGATACAATCGTTGCAAAGCGCTTTACAGGAAATTAAGTTTCTACAATATATTTATACATTGTAGAAGCTTAATATATTAACTTATGGCAAAATTTGTTAATTCTACATGTTGTTGGGGGATCAGAGGTTGGCATCCTCTGAGGTCCTCCGAGGGGTCGGCATCATCTCTTCTCAGGTGTTTGGTCATCTCAGATCATTTAAGGGCTGGATCCAGACTGAAGCTTGTGTAACTCCTAGTTACCACGGGATGTTAATCCCGTGGCATAAACAGATAAACAAAGAGACATAATTAGCGTAGCTGTTGTTCCATTCAAGCAAAAATTATTTGTTCAACCCAAGCTAAAGAATAATAATGTGCGTTTTGATCAGATATAACTGCAGTACAAGATTATGAGATACATTATATGAATGCATTATGTGAATGCTTGGCTAAAGAGATGTGTCTTTAATCTAGATTTAAACAGAGAGAGTGTGTCTGAACCCCGAACGTTATCAGAAAGGCTATTCCAGAGTTTGGGAGCCAAATATGAAAAAGCTCTACCTCCTTTAGTGGACTTTGCTATTCTAGGTACTACCAAGAGTCCAGAGTTTTGCGACCTTAGGGAGCGTGATGGATTGTAGCGAGATAGAAGACTAGTTAGGTACGCAGGAGCTAAACCATTTAGGGCCTTATAGGTAAGTAATAATATTTTGTAACTGATACGGTACTTAATAGGTAGCCAGTGCAGAGACTGTAAAATTGGGGTAATATGATCATATTTTCTTGACCTGGTAAGGACTCTAGCTGCTGCATTTTGGACTACTTGTAGCTTGTTTATTGAAGATGCAGGACAACCACCTAGCAGTGCATTACAATAGTCCAGTCTAGAGGTCATGAATGCGTGAACTAGCTTTTCTGCATCAGAAACAGGTAACATGTTCCTTAGCTTGGCAATGTTTCTAAGATGGAAGAATGCTGTTTTTGTAACATTGGAAATATGTTTTTCAAAAGACAAGTTGCTGTCTAATATAACACCCAGATTTTTGACTGTAGAGGAAGTAACAGGACATCCGTCTAGTTGCAAATTGTAATCCAAGAGATTCTGTGTACTGTTATTTGGTCCAATAAGTAATATCTCTGTCTTATCTGAATTTAATAGGAGAAAATTATTGGTCATCCAATCTTTTACATTTTTAACACACTCAGTTAACTTAGATATTTTAGAAGTTTCGTCTGGTCTTGTTGAGATATATAGTTGAGTATCATCAGCATAGCAATGGAAACTAATCCCGTATTTTCTAATAATATTACCAAGGGGCAGCATGTATATTGAAAACAGCAGAGGACCTAGAACAGATCCTTGTGGTACTCCATACTTTACTGGTTATAATTGAGATGACTCCCCGTTTAAATAAACAAAGTGGTAGCGATCGGACAGGTAGGATCTAAACCATCTTAAAGCCTGCCCTTGAATACCTGTATAGTTTTGTAATCGATCTACGAGTATTTCATGATCTATAGTGTCGAACGCGGCACTAAGATCAAGTAAAACTAGCAATGAGATGCAGCCTTTGTCTGATGCAAGAAGCAAGTCATTTGTAATTTTAACAAGTGCAGTTTCTGTGCTATGGCGGTTTATCAACAACTAAAGGCTGCATCCGAAAACTTAGGCAGCTGACTTGTTGCCTCGCTGCCCTGTCAGGCAATGACTTCAAAGGCAGTGTTTTTGCACGAAGGCACCTCATAAAACAGATTTTGGACAGGCTTCTGAGGCAGCGTAAAGGTTTAATGATTACAACAAAATGTTTTGGTGATAACTAAATGAATATTTAATCACTTCAACACTGATTTCTCGCTAGAAATAACATCAAAAGTGCAAAAAGTTAGTCAGAAATATACATTTACACACAAACTGACCACCAAACGCAACTTTCAGACGCCATCTTTATCCTCCAAAGGCAGCATTTTTCAGTTTTCGGATGCAGCCAAAGAGTGGTCCAGATTCATAGCAGCGGGAACATATTTTATCTGGGGGGCGGGGCTTGATGTTGCAGGATGGGGCCACGGTGGGGAATTTTAGACAAAATCCTAATATTAAACAGCCCAAACTCTTGTAGATTAACATACAAATGAATGAAGACAGAGTTATATGCAAACCGATATATATTTGTGCTTTTGTGATTTTAGTTCAATAATTTCTTTAATAAATCTATTATTTAAGGGGATTTTACTATATATTAACATCGTTGATATGCCAAATTTTGGTCAAAGCACTTTGGCGAATTCTCTTATCAAAAACAACAAGTGCAAATGTACATACGATGTAAATAAGAGATTCGTTCATCATACACTGCAGACAGCTTATTTTATAGCCTAACTGTGAGTGCTCTAAAAAAAGACTCACGTTAGACTGAATTTGATAATGTAATGTTCTTGGCTCGCTGTATAATTTGTTCGTTGTTTGAATAATCATGGACATGCAGATTATAATTAAATTTAAAATGTATTTTTATTAAACGTGATCAGGTTAAATACAAATTCAGTCCTATTAAAATATCTTATGACATAATATGGTAGGCTACTTCCCTAAAACGTTATGATGTGCGCAGTTAATAGATAATAGTAGTTAATAGGGAAGTCGTGGCCTAATGGTTAGAGTCGGACTCGTAATCCAAAGGTTGTGGGTTCGAGTCTCAGTTACGGCAGGGATTGTTGGTGGGGGAGTGAATGTACAGCGCTCTCTTCACCTTCAATACCACGACTGAGGTGTCCTTGAGCAAGACACCGAACCCCCAACTGCTCCCAGGGCACCGCAGCATAAATGCCTGTCCAGCGCAATTAAAGAGCTGTGCTTATGTGATTGTCGGTGACCGTCTTGAGAAGTGAAAAAGCTTCGGTAGACGGCTCATAAAAAGGAAAAATACGTAAGTGGTTTTTACAAGTCAGAATCTAAAATTAATCGTGTAAACAGTTCACATGAAATTCTGTCACCGATGCGGGACGCGCGCCACAAAAAAAAGCTGCATATTTAATATGGTTAGTTTAATATATAATTAATTACAAAACTATCACAAAATCAATTATATAGGGGATGATCGAGGGGCACAAGGAAAATCTCAGGCCAGCCTTGCAGCAGGGGGTGAAGAAAAAGTAATGTAACTAGTAGTGTAACTAATTACTGTTGCCAGAAAGTAATAAGTAAAGTAACAATGTTACTTTTGAAAGGAGTAACTAGTAATGAGTAATATATTACATTATTTGAGTAACTAGCCCAACACTAGTCAATATGACGTGAGGTTCAGTTACCAGCGTGACACTACAACAGGTAGTAGCAATGGGTGCTTTTTACTTAAGTACATGTCAGAGCCCATACTTCTTTACTTTAACTTGAGTAAACAAGTGTAGTCAGTACTTCTACTTTTACCAGAGTATTTTTAAACATGAGTATTTGTACTTCTACTTGAGTGAAGAATGTGTGTACTTTTGCCATCTCTGTTATTTTGTATAGAAACAACAATATATAAACACTTTCCTCTTGTGGCAAAACTTGCTTTCACCCAGAAGCCCTTGCTCCACCAATTCTCATCTTTCTTTCTCTTTGCATTTTTCGTATATATTTAACACATTCTTTTACTTGGTGATGCATGTGTGTCTTTAATAAAAAAAAATATTCAGACTTGCATCCTCTCATATCCTCATGTGGCATGAACCATCTGCTTCTTTTGTGTTGTATTTCTTCACTGCTACAAATAACATTAAAAAATCACAGCTATTTAGCCCTGCATTATAAAAATAACAATTTCATTCAGGGTTTTTTTTTCTTTTCTGCTGTCATCTTGTGATATCCATCCTGTTATCTATTGTCTGTGGCCCTAATATTTGTCTATGTCCTACAGGAAAAAATATAAAATAGAGAAAATAGAGAAAAATGTCTTGTAAACAATAGAGAAAAATGTCTTGTAAATATGTATTTCATCAAGAATTCAACTCTGCATCCCGCTGACACGTTTTATAATTTGTATGTTTTTTGCCTGTATTTTTTTCCTCCCCAAGTTTAAATAGGACTCTTATTTTGGTTTGGTTATGTGACGTCACTAGGACGCATTAGGTCTGTTGTGATTCGGCTGAAGAAAGGTTTGTGGGTTTTAACCGTTTAAAATCTTTAAATCAGATGTAAACTGTTCAGTCTATTTTATCGTGTTAACAAGCGATCTATAATTAATTATTAATAATGTAATGGCTTATCTGACATTAATGAACGTTGTTTTGTGTGAGCGCATGTACTTGTAAGTAACAGAAGCAGCATCTCATTTAGCTCACTAAATCATGAATCAGTTTATTATAATCACAAACTGGGCCGCTGGCATCCAGTGATGTGAGACACAGCTTTTGATTCAGAGCGCTGTAATCAGTGCACGCGAGATGAGAACCATCAGAGTAATAACATGTCTTCACTGGTAATAAACAACTGCACTTCCATAATGTACTTAAAGTGCTCTATTTTCACGCACTAATTTTGTACTTAATATACTAAAAATGATCCTTTTTTTCCTTTTTAAGATAAACTTAAGATCATCTAAGTGTGCTCAACTGTGCTATTTTGAGACACCATGAATATGAACTAAAATGCACTTTTAACATACTATCTTTGTATTTAAAAAAATTATTTAGTTACCACTTGTAGTACACTTGAGTGCACTAGTGTATGAAAGATGGGTTCAAGTGTACTACAAGTGGTGACTAAATACACTTTTTAAATATAGAGATAGTATGTTAAAAGTGCATTTTAGTTCATATTCATGATGTCTCAAAATAGCACAGTTGAGCACACTTAGATGATCTTAAGAAGTACTAAAAGATCATTTTTAATATATTAAGTACAAAATTAGTGCATGAAAATAGAGCACTTTAAGTACATTATGGAAGTGTACTTGTTTTTCACCTGGGTTCATGAAAGTGTAATCTATTAAATGTAATCTAGAAATAAATGCGTAACTAAATATAATTAATAGTCTTTTATTAATTTGTAGTTGGAGTTTGTGAGAGCCATTAACACTCTGACTGAATAGGGAGCTGGTTGAGACGCACCTAGAGATTTAGTTTAGATTTTTTTTCTTATTTCTAATAAATGGCAGAGTCCAAACACAGAAAAAATCCTGATGAAGCAACTGAGATCCACGTGACATCCTATCATAAAGATGACGTTAATTAAGGAGGAGAGTGAAGACATGAAGATTGAAGAAACATTCAGAGTGAAACAAGAAGATACTGAGGAACAAACAGGTTGGTGTTCATTCTCAAAGCTAAACTGATATTTATTAAGATGTTTCCCTCTTCAGAAATAATTATTTTTGAAGAATGTCATATAAGTGGCTTAATGAAAAAGCTTTTATTTCAGACTACAGGGATCCACAGATAGTACTTTTTGTGATGATAAAATATTGATTTTAATAAACATCTTATTCACCAATTCAGATACAGATACAAACATTTGTCACTTGCTCACTTATTTGAATTCTATTCAATAAAATATATTAGTCGAAATCATCAAATCGCTTTCACTGAACATGGAATGGATCTATTTAACATTCAACGTGCCAACATTATAAGAGGCACAAGATTAAAAATAAAATAAAAGTAAATAAGAAAACATGGCAACCTTCAGAAGTTATTTTTTGGAATCAGATAGTTCTTATCAACAACATTAATACATTTTTGACTTATTATAGAATATTACATATTTCTTTAACAAACTCATTAACAAATAATTCTAGTGTTGTTGCTTTATATATGAAGTATAAATTTGACTACTTCAGAAAAAGATTGACTGCTTACCCAAGTGCAGTCTGACAAACTATACAGGGCTCAACGCTAAAGAATATATTTCTATAACTAACAAATATATTACACTGTATAACACTGCATGTTCTTCACTGTATAAATTAAGTAATATGTGACCCTGGACCACAAAACCAGTCATAAGGGTCAATTTTTCAACATTGAGATTTATACATTATCTGAAAACTGAATAAATAAGCTTTCCATTGATGTATGGTTTGTTAGGATAGGACAATATTTGTGTAAATCTGGAATCTGAGGGTGCAAAAAAAAAAATCAAAATATTGAGAAAATCACCTTTAAAGTTGCTCAAATGAAGTTCTTAGCAATGCATATTACTAATCAAAAATTAAGTTTTGATATTTACGGTAGGAAATTTACAAAATATCTTCATGGAACATGATCTTTACTTAATATCCTAATGATTTTTGGCATAAAATAAAAATCTATAATTTTGACCCATACAATGCACTGTTGGCTATTGCTACAAATATACCCAGCGACTTAAGACTGGTTTTGTGCTCCAGGGTCACATACCTATATATTAAAATATAAAGCTGTTGGCGTGCTGCTTTACGTGTATGCAGATGTTTTGTGCACACAAAAAACTTCTCACACAGTGAGTACAGAATTGACTTCTATTTCACGTCTTCTTGCACTTGAATATTTTACTCCGTCATATGTTTTTACACCATTTCATTGCACATGTGCAAAACTTTCCAGTTTGGTTTCAATCTGATCGAGTGTTTAGATGTCCAATTGAACGGATTAGAAAAGGTTTATCACACTCCTCTCAAACCAACTGAAATTTAGGTTTGGGCACTTTTATTCCGATTGAGTTACATGGATTATTTTCATTGAGATTTAAATTTTAAACTGATTGTAAGCGTAATACGATGCTCCATGTAAATGCACCTAGTTATAGTTCCATCCACTCTCTCGAGCGGCATTCATGCTGTCCTTAGTGTTTGTACAGATTTATTTTTGTTTTGGCAAGTATTTAATTATTTTACCCAGAGAAAAACGTTGGATTACGCAACAGACATTATACAACTCAGTGCCTTTACATAGTTAATTAATGAACTATTGGTTTGTTATATCAGCCTTTTTTGTGTTATAGCCGATATGCCGGTGTATATGCTGAATATTTTACAGTGCAACCTCATTCTGAAAAATCGTGTCAGAATTAATGCACATTTATGTCACTCTAGATCAGTGATGGGAATAACGGCGTTATAAATAAACGGCGTTATTTTTTTCAGTAACGAGTAATCAAACAAATTACTGTTTCCCCCGTTACAACGCCGTTACCGTTACTGACAATAAAATGCGGCGTTACTATAATTTATTATAATATTATTAGAATTTTATTTTTCAGTTAATCTGAATTGAATGCGCAGTGTTTCATTTTTGAATGTTTTGGGACATTTGATTGCGCAGTGTAGCTGCATTTGACGTACCGTAAACTCTAGTGTGAAGGCGCACGTCTCGCCGTCGCTTTGTCTCTCACACACACACGCACGCACGCACGCACGCGCAAAGAAAGATACTGAGCAAGAGTCTTTCATAACATGCAGAATTGACGCGCTACATGTAAACGATATCCTTTGTTGTATTTTCCTGTCAAAATAAGAACTGCTAGTGGGCGGAGCTAAGTTCTCTGCTAGTGGGCGGAGCTAATGCGCAAACGACGATCTCATTGGCTGGCGCTCACCTATTATCGTCCCTGTTTTGATTTCAGCAAATCAATTCGAGCGAACGCAGACAACGTGATTAATATTCATGAACCCAGCAGCTCATTAATCCTTAGTGCGTTTTATATTGTTATTAGTAGTAGAATTCGTAGTAGTTTTATCATCTTATCAATTTTTTCCCCCTTTTTTTTTTTATAGAAACACTAAATGACAAACAATATCTTAAGCACCACCACCAGTCAACAAGTTCAGTCAACGTGACATATGCATTCATACTTGGTTATTCTAATTACTAAAGTTCTATCATCATATAATTCCAAATTATCATAATATCATATTTTAATGCTTGACTGACTGATGCTAAGTGTCAGTAGATAAATAGTGTAACTGTAGATTAATGTAGCTACAATGTTTTATAATAATATTTTTTTCTATTTAGTGTCCATTTCATTCAACATATTTAATATTGGGGACATCCAAGTTATTTGATATTTGAACATAAAAAAAAGTAACGCAATAGTTACTTTACCTGGTAATTAGTTACTTTTATAAAGATGTAACTCAGTTACTAACTCAATTACTATTTGTGAGAAGTAACTAGTAACTATAACTAATTACTTTTTTAAAGTAACGTGCCCAACACTGCTCTAGATCGACCTATGTCACAATTCTGCACTGACAGTAGTCACTCCAGTGATTTTACATATTCCAGTGTAGAGCCCTGCACGGGCCTCAAATATCGGCCCTAGCCCAGCCCTGGCCCGAGACGCTCAGGCCTTAGCCTGGCCCTTGTCTGACAGTTTATCAGAATTACCGGCCCGAGTCCGACCCGAACCCATCTTTTTTTCCCCTTCTCCCAAAACAGCTTATAGGCCTACTACTGTTTCAGCTATTAAAATAGTTCAGTGTTGTATGTAATGGTAAATTGATTATATTTAGTTTAGTTTTTTTATTAAGTTAATTTAGAAAATAACGTTTTGTAGCATTTTTTTTTTGTTAAAAGTAAGTTTTTGTTTTTTAAAGTAACGACCATGTGTTGATCATAGCCTATGTTTGATCAATTTAGCCTTTTCTCAAGTCATCACAACTTGCCTAAATTAAAATCTATAGATATAAAACAGTTCAAGCATATCGCAATGTTAGTTTAAAAGTTTTACCTAGATAAATGTGCGCTATTAGGCACATAATCGTTTATAATCATTTGTGCGGAGAGTGGAAACTAAAGTGCATTTTGCAGGACATGGAGGCACCAGCGCGATGTGGAAACAACTTAAAATATGCCGTAATTTGAGTAATTCATCATTCAGAACTGTAAAGGGTCTACTTATATTTGTGTTCACTCACAATATCAACAAAACATGTGCTTTTATAAAATAAAGAAAACAAACAGGATGCACTTTCTGTCATCTGTCTTGAACAAGAGCGCTTCAAAATGATGAAACAAAACTCGGCGAATACTTGCCTCACAGAAATGATACATATATCAATAGAAAGCTTTGAATTACTCCTTTTTTTGCATGCGGAACTCTTCCAGCTGCGCTGAAGGCACTTGTGCTCGCTGCTGCTGCTGGCGGAGACACTACACTGTGCAAGCCTGTCTTGACAGTCGCGGTCTCATGTTTCCACCAGCGTGGTAAATATTTTTCATCATGGATATCCAAAATATAAAAATAAGGAGAAGCCTAAAACAGGCCCGAAGCCCGGCCCGCGTCTGAACTATGACGTGAAAATTGTCCCGAAGCCCGGCCCTAGAGGTGAAAATAAGTTGGGGCCCAACGGGTCTGGGCTGAAATGTAGGGCTCTCAGTGGTTCTTTGGTTATTCTGTGAATATGAAAGACAGCTGTAATGGTAGTCAATGGAGGGACAGTGGGGTGTAAATATTTTGGTGACAGCTCTAGTTTAAGATTAAGAGCAATTAAGAGCCGGGAGGTGAAAACTTTTTGAATTTGAAGATCAGGGTAAATTTAACTTATTTTGTCTTCTGGGAAACATGTAAGTATCTTCTGTAGCTTCTGAAGGGCAGTACAAAATGAAAAAATATGATATTTAGGCAAAATAAGAAAAAAGTACACATCTTTATTCTGTTCTAAAGTACCCCATTCAGGTAACAACACAGTATTAAGAATCAAGTGTGTGTAAACTTTTGAACGGGGTCATTTTTATAAGTTATATTTTCTCTTGTGGGCTATATGTAAACATATTTTATGTGAAATATCTTATTCAGGTCAGTACTAAATAAAAATAACATGCATTTTGTATGATCCCTCTTATTTTGGTAAAATAATTAATATTTTGCAGATGCTGCAAGGTGTAGCCTATGTAAACTTTTGACTTCAACTGTATGTTGCTGTGAGACAGTGCTGTTTGTTAATTTAAGGCAAATAATACCATTGTTACAGTATAATGACATTAGGGCTGTCACTATATCAAATTGTTTGCTACACAATTATCATGGCCAAAAGAATTTATGAATAGCGTGACTAACAATAACTATCATTAACAGAATAATGATATATCGTGATAAATAATGTTATCAGTCGAATCCATCTTTACTTTTTGTTACGCCAATGTATTCAAAAGGAACATTTAAACTTAATTTAAACAGTTAAAACAGTTTGAAATAACTTCCTTCTGTTAAATGATGTTGCTTCAAATCACAGAATGAGGCAGAACATTATTTGGTAGTATTCTATAATGTAATAAAGGTGATGTTGATTGGATTATACATTGCATTATACATTATTTTTATGAAAATATCTAAGCTGGCTTAAAGAACACAGATAAGCCATATACTGTCACAATTGTGTTAATTCTCTTTGTTTAATTAGTCAAATCATCCCTATATGCATTTTATTCAGCTACAGTGATATCTGAATGTCTTTCTTTGAAAGTCATTTGTAAAATTATACTTTTGTACTAAAAGCACTGAGGGGTGTAAATATAATCAGGCATCAACAGTTATCAGGTTAATGTAACGTTTCAAGGCTAGCAAAATTATTTAAAATAATGTTCATGATTATCGTCAATATTGGTATTTAGTGACTCCCCTAAATCACATATTTTAATGCAGAGGTGTGCTTAATTGGGGTTGGAACTAAACTCTGCAGTGGTGGGTTTGTCAAAAGCATCGTTAGCTAACTATGGTCTCAAGTTGCAATGAACTCTAGTGGTAATATATATTATTATATATTATATATATATATATATGTAAAAATTATATATATATATATATATATATTAGGGCTGTCAACTTTAATGCATTAACGCATGTGATTAATCTAAAAACTTTAACGCGTTACTATTTTTTTAACGCAAATTAATCGTTTGATAAGGTTTGACCGCAACTTCTTGCCGACATCGCAGCGCGGAAGGTAATCTTGCCTGCGTCCCAATGTGCATGCTATCCATCCTAAATTCTATGTGATATTTGTAATTTTCAATACTATCTAGGGCAGATAGGGTGTATAGTATGCACATTGGGACGCAGGGATTGTGTGATTATGAGGCACCGGGCTAGACAAAAGTGAAGCAAACGCGGAGAGAGAGCGAGTGTGTCCAAGAGATATGTATAGGCTACTCATATCATATGTGATAAAGGTACAGCGAACTATTATTGCCAGGGTCGCGGTTTTCCGCATAATTGGGCTATTTTGAAAATACAGTCGCGGGAAAAATTACAGAGCCGTGGGTTGTCACAGTCACAGTCCATGACTGTGATTAACGCGATTAAATTTTTTAATCGATTGACAGCACTAATATATATATATATATGGCCTGTACTCACAGCTGACAGGTGTTTTTCCTGCAGCTTTCTTCTTTTTTCTTTCTTAAAAGCCTGATTTCATACTTTATTTATTTAACCTTTATTTAAGATTAGACACTAATTTACCAAACACAGGTTGTGTCTGCAAATATTTCATGATATCCTTCAGGAGAAGCGTAAACAAGGAGAAAAGCAGAGGACCTAATACTGAGCCCGGTGGCACTCCATTCTTTTGTTTGATGAGATGTACATGATATTTCTCTGTGGCAAGGTTGTAGCGTCAGTATTTTTGTTTGTAAATATTTAGAGTGCAAGTACTTGGAGTTTAATTAAAAGTTAAAAGACCATACTGTCTAACACTGCTGAAAGTCTTACAGACCCAAATGATTCACACACATTTAATCTTTCCAGTAACTGTAGCAGTGGCTTAATATTACATTATTAGTTAGTATTTACAATTATGCATTTAACAGATAATTTCATCCAAAGTGACTTATAATGTTTTGTGTTAGTGTGTGAGAGAGTGCATTTGGTTTATGGGTGTAGAATGGTTAAGTGCTTGTGGAAGAGGTCAGTCTTCATCTGCTTTTCAGTGAAATTGTGTAAACGTAGAAGCAAAGAGAATTGTGCACTGCACCTTGAGACACCCCAGAGATTATGTCACTTAAACTCCCCTCCTCTCCAAGTATATAACACCTCTTTCAGCAGCTTAGTGCAAATGTTTTTTTTTTTTTTCAAGGTATCCCTTCTCTAAAGCTGGGCATACACTGTGCGATTTCTGTGTGATTTCCGTGAGATTTCAGCAAGGTATCAACTCAGACTGTACGAGAAGATCGCATGCGATGTAAAGCCAAAGCTCAGGATTTATGTGCTCTCACTATACGGTCCGATTGTCGAGCGCGATTTATGTGCTCACACTATACGTGTGAAATACTCGGGTTCACTGTTGCCAACTCTCGCGAGACGAATAAGCAACCGCAGCTTCAAAAACAAGCCCAATATTTTTTTTATGATTTATTATATATCATCAATATTTATTATCAGTTATTTATTACCAATAAATGAGCCACATATTTATAGCCTAAAATATATAGGGGTCATTCTATGGAAATGTCAATTTTTCTGTCCCTAGCCTTTACAGAAATATTACACTTGAAAAACACTTGGTTACAATTTGTTTTATATATATTTTAAAATGAAACGATGTGTTATTTGAACAATTATACCTTCTTGAGGCATCAATGTAGCAATATTTGGTTTTAATTCATTATAAAGAATTCCCAGCACCACAAAACTGCTCGTCCCCACAGCCGTGTACAGAGAGAACGTGCTTTATTTTGAGGTCAAAAACAGGTTTTTCTTCCATTTAAAATAAAATAATGTATACATATCAATAATAATGTGGTCTAAGTTTAAATGTTAAAAAATAAATATATTTTAAGACATCTTGCCATACCAGGTTATTCGAACCAAATGTATTTACTATTAGTATTAGATATGGCTACTTGTTTTTTATTATAGCCCGTGATAATTAATACATTACAAAAACATTGTAAAAAAATAGGCTAAAAGAAAGTCACCCCTCTCCTCTACGTCGTCTTCTATCATCGCTTGGATTACAGTGTCAAGCGCCTTCTTTTTGAATGTTATTTTTCTCCAATGAGGGGGGCGAAACATTTGGCAAATTACGCTACAGCACTTATATTATTGCACTGGTTGGCTATTAACTGCGAGCAGACAGAGTGTCAATCAATGCATTGGAGAATACGGCGAACATAAATAAAGAAACGAAGTGGCTTGTCAGATTTCCCTAACAAGCAACCATCTTTTTTTAAATAAGCCCAAAAAAGCGCAACCGAGACCAGGGATTTTTTCGCAACTTTACAAATAAAGAAGCCCAAAGTCGCGATATGTGGACTTGGCAACTGTGGGATGCGCTTGCGCAGACGATGACACCGTATATGGACGATAGCCAGAGATAACTTAAAAAAAAAAAAAAACTATTGGTGATATCATGAGGATTTGGCATTTCCAATTAATGTATTAAATTATTACTATTATTATTATTATGGTAGTTTTATTATTAAATGTACAGGTCTACTACAATTAATTTGGCCCGAAATAATTGCGCATTGACGTGGATATTAAAAGATTAATTTAGATTACTCCTCGCTGAAAATTATTTAAAACATTTAGATATATTCCACAATTAATAGGCCTATAATTAAAATTCTCAACCGTCTATCTAGCCTATGTCCGGACTCTGAACACTGAATGAACAGCTTAATGAATATATTCAGTCAATGAAAATAAAACCTTTTTTACAGACAAGGAAATTCCAAAAACAACTTGTTTAACACGAAATACTTCGATTCTGTTGTTGTTGTTTTTTCACTACGTATATCAGCCACAAGGGATTATTATTATTATTATTATTATTTTTAGAAAATAAATTAAGACAATACCCAATACTACCCATATATTTCGTCTCCTCTGAGAGAATGTGCCGTTATGCAGCGACAGATGCCGAAAGCTCGGTCAGTTTTTACTTTCACTTTCTGTAGCTTAATGAATTGACTGGAGTTTAAAAGTTCTTCACGGGCATTACGCTCATGCAGTTTGAAAATTGTTTTTGTGGTATGCACTGGCTCGCCTTCATGGTTTAAAACTGAAATATTTATAATGTTGCGATGGGTTTGTCTTTATCACTAATTGCAAAATAATGGACAATGGTTCCCATTTCCCGTGATAATAACATTATTTTATTAAAAATCTCCCTCTTGTCGTTTTCTTTCTTGCTGCAATAAAGATTAAATGGTTACAGTTCTATTTCCGCGCAGGCGCAGTGAGGGAAAAAGCACTGAGTTTAGGGCAGTCGGTTCATAGCTCTGCTTCAACTGTGCGATACCCTCACGAGGAGCGACCAAAATTTCTGACATGTCAGAAATTCATCCGACCGTCCGATTGCCTGTCGGGAGAGACTTATCGCTTCTCGTTTCCCCCTGTACACTGAACGAACACTGCACGACAAATGACGCACGACAAAGCTGAAATTCGGCCCGACTCAAAAAACAATCGCACGAGTCAGAATTCGGCTCAAAATCAGACAAAAATCGCACAGTGTATGCCCGGCTTAACACACCCATTTCAGGTCTTTGAGTCTCTGCTAAAGAGCTGATGACCTCAATCAGGTGTGTTTGATTAAGGAGACATGCAAAATGTGCAATGCTGGGGTAACTCCAGGAACAGGGTTGAAAACCAATGGCTTAGTGAGTACAGGTTCTAGCTGTATTTTGTTAGTTTTGATGCCTTTTTATTAGTTCCATTAAACTGGGGTTAACTTTTGTTTCTTTTTTCACTTTAGAACTGCTGCCACTGAAAGAGGAGAGTGACATGCTGACTGATATGGAAGAGAAAGATCGATATGAGAAGCATCATGATTTCATAACTGGAGAGGAATCTTTTAGTTGCTCACAGACTGGAAATACTTCCTCACGAAAGATAGCTCAAAAGATAGGAACAAGAAGTTATTTTGCCTGCTTTCAGTGTGGGAAGAGTTTCAATCAACATGAAAACCTTCAGGTCCACCTAAAACTTCACACTGGAGAGAAGTCTTACACATACCCTCAATGTAGAAAACAAGATGGGAAACTTAAAGTCCATATGAGATTTCACACTGGAGAGAGCCCTTTTACCTGCCAACAGTGTGGAAACATATTCACTCAAAAAGGAAGTCTTAACAGGCACATGAGAATACACATTGGACAGAAGCCTTACACATGCCCTCAGTGTGGAAAGAGTTTTGATCAACATGGGAACCTTAAAGTCCACATGAGAGTTCACACTGGAGAGAGCCCTTTCACCTGTCAACAGTGTGGAAAAAGTTTCAGCCGAAAAGGAAACCTTAATTATCACATGATAGTTCACACTGGTGAGAGCCCTTTCACCTGCCAACAGTGTGGAATACGTTTCACTGTAAAAGGAAGCCTTACCAGGCACATGAGAATTCACACTGGAGAGAAGCCTTACACTTGCCCTCAGTGTGGAGAGAGTTTCGAACAACATGGAAACCTTAAGGTCCACATGAGGATTCACACTGGAGAAAAGCCTTACACATGCCCTCAGTGTGAAAAGAGTTTTGATCAACATTGGAACCTTAAAGTCCACTTGAGAGTTCACACTGGAGAGAAGCCTTACAAATGCACTCAGTGTGATAAGAGTTTCGATCGACATGGAAACTTTAAAGCTCACGTGAGAGTTCACACTGGAGAGAAGCCTTACATGTGCACTCGGTGTGATAAGAGTTTCACTCAAAAAGGACACCTTGAAGTCCACATGACAATTCACACTGGAGAGAAGCCTTTCACCTGCCAACAATGTGGAAAAAATTTCAGCCGAAAAGGAATCCTTGACAAGCACATGAAAATTCACACTTGAGAGGAGCTTAGATCCACATGGACGTCTTAAAGCCCACATAAAAATTCACACTGGAGAGAAACATTTATATTTGGTCAGTGTGGGAAGAGTTTACGATATAATGTATCCCTTAATTACTACATGCAGATCCACTTAACCCTTCAAAGCTGTTCGGGGTCTTTTTGACCCCAAATGATATTTGCTGGGGGAAAAAAAGTTCCCTTTATCAAAATGGCATGAGACTTTGGACGGTTCTCAACACTTGCTAGCTCTAAAACTAAAAAAAATAATTGGATTGATATATGGTTGTATGCTAGTGTGGAAAAAAAAAAGTCACACTCAAGATGTATGGGGTCTCTGGAGACCCCACATTGATATGAATGGGGAAATTCTAAAATTAATACTTTTTCTTTATAATTTGTGACCTTGGACCACAAAACCAGTCATAAGTGTCAATTTTTCAAAATTGAGATTTATACATCAGCTGAAAGCTGAATAATAAAACAATATTTGGCCGAGATACAACTATTTGAAAATCTGGAATCTGAGGGTGCAAAAAAATCTAAATATTGAGAAAATCGCCTTTATAGTTGTCCAAATGAAGTTCTTAGCAATGCATATTACTAATCAAAAATTCAGTTTTAATATATTTACGGTAGGAAAATTACAAACTATCTTCACGGAACATGATCTTTACTTAATATCATAATGATTTTTGGCATAAAAGAAAAATTGATAATTTTGACCCATACAATGTATTGTTGGCTATTGCTACAAATATACCCCAGCGACTTAAGACTGGTTTTGTGGTCCGGGGTCACATTTGTCAAATAAAATCACTAAATCCGCCACAATGCAGAACACAAAATACACAAAAATGAAGTGGCAACGCTTCCACACATCCACAATGTGGAACGCTCTCGGTCACACACACACGTACAAACTCATGTACTGTTTGGGGTCATGGTGACCCCG
Source organism: Aspiorhynchus laticeps (assembly GCA_023376895.1). Lineage (NCBI taxonomy): Eukaryota > Metazoa > Chordata > Actinopteri > Cypriniformes > Cyprinidae > Aspiorhynchus > Aspiorhynchus laticeps. The sequence goes on along the minus strand of CM041801.1, from coordinate 42,963,653 downwards.
AGAGACTTTTTCTTAGTCAAAAAACTTGGTTCCCTTCATCACAGTGGCATAAAATTTTGCGACCTTTTCTGCATTATCTTATATACACCCACAAAAAAAACTGGGCTTGATTCAGTTGTTTAAAAAAAAAAAAACTCTTCGTGTTGAAAACATTGAAAATGCGATAAAATACAAGGTTTTCTTTTTTTGTCAAATCAATAATTCTTAAAATTTCCACGCAAAAATGAAGGCCTGGCACTAGAACTTCATTTATATATGGTCAAAACACATTCTTTCTAAAACAGTAATTCCTATAGTTTATTATCTAACCAACAGATGGCAGAACACCGCCTCTAACACCTAGATCAATATCCAGAAATAACTTATATTTCATTTAAATAAATAAAGTGTGGAAAAAAATGGAAAAGCTTTTTCATAAAAATGTAAGATTTTATCCACAAGCTAACGGTGAAGTTGAGGAATTTTGGGGTAAATTGGTAAAGTACTTCATATCTCCCAAAACACAGCATAAACGTATAGATGAGAAGTAAACAAACATACATATGTATGTGTATATATATATATATATATATTAATTTGTATTATTAAAAACGTATATATTTTTTGCAATCATTCAATGAATGTTTGGGGTCATAAATGAGTGGGCAGATTTGTACCATTATTGGCTGGTTGTTTTCACACACTGCGGCCACACAACTGTGTTCAAACACCTTATAATTTTTTGCATAATATGTCCCCTTTAAAAGAGAACTGTTTTACATATCACCGGTGTGGAATAAGTTTCACTGTATAAAAATTTGCAGAAACAAAGCTAATTTTAAGGTTCACAAAACCTTAAAGGTGTCATGACATGTTTTTTATATATATATATATATGATTTGCATAATAATAATGAGGAAAAATTATTTTCAACACTCAAATAGGCAGTGTTTATGCAAATGTTTGTGCCCAGGTGATGTCACCTTGTACCTCAGATCCGAAACGAGCCATTTTTTGGAGCTTGACTAAATAAATGCTTTATTTATAATGAGGAGGATGTTTTAAGCTATGAAACTTGCAGGATGTTTTAATGTTACAAAGACCTCTTATATGCCAAAAGATCAAGGCAAATTTGATTTCTCATGTCATGACCCCTTTAAAAGAGTCATAAAATACAGTTTCGGATGCTTCTTGAGGTTAGTTTTATGAATTTTTATGAAGGTTTTTTTTTTTTTTTTTGATGATGAAGGTCCAATGTTTGTAAAAATTATAATTTTCCATTCTCATTTTTACTCTCTGTGAAAAACACTTAACTTCAAGGGGCGTCACCTCTTACAGACACAGAAATAAACAGCCACTGCTGTGATTCGCTAACTTCATCACACCATACCCATGCTCTCCTTTACAGCATGTTGTTTGTTTTGATACTCAAGATGTTAAGTACTGTGATAGGGCCATATGTTTGAGCTTGAGTTGGAAGAAGTGAAAACAATGCAAACGCAATGATTGCAACAGTCTGTTTCAGCATGGTAATTGGTTTTGCTTGCTTAATTTTCAGTACTTGTCATAATCCAATGAACACTACATGTATGCAGATGTGTACAGATTTTATCAACACTCAAACAATAGTTTACAGTAATTCACAAAGCAGTCAGTTTTAAAATGTTAAATGATACCATGTTTTCCCATATTGGCCATTTTGACCATCGGCCATTTTGAATTTTGTTTTAAAATGCTGTATTTTACAGATGCATTAGTGTATCATGACGAAACACGGCATATGTCATCAGGACCATACTCTAAAGCAGGGGTAGGCAACGTCGGTCCTTGAGTGCCGCCTGTAGAGTTTAGCTCCAACCCTAATCAAGGTCTTCAGAAGTTCTAGGGCTACAGGCAGGTGAGGGTTTTTTTCAGGGTTGGAGCTAAACTCTGCAGGACATCGGCACTCCAGGACCGACGTTGCCTACCCCTGCTCTAAAGGTACCCAAAGTTTTGAAACGGTGCCACCTTCTGGTCAAAATTCATAATAAAATAAAAAATGATAATAGCTTTTGATTAATTCTATCTATTTTCATGAAACCAGTCCTGATAGATTCCCTAGCCTAGATCATCCCGAAAACATTCATGCCAATTATGCTAAATTTGGTCGAACTTACAGTCTGCCATTTTGAATTTATTTGAAAACCTACTTTTTCATGCTCCTCCTAGAGCAATGGTAAAAATCGGATCAGATCGTATTCAGTCCTTTCTGGCAATCAAACAATAAATATACAAGCTTTTCGGTAGACCAAACAGTTCTTGAATAACGCATCAATGAAACGTCAGAGTTGATTCTGAGGCTGCAACTGTGCAACACTTTGGCAAATTTTTATGTATCATTGTCACCTCACACTGACCACACCATAATTTGATAACAGCGCCTCCTATTAGTCAAAAGAGATAAGAAATTAAATCATATTACTAGTGATTTAATTTGCGATTTTTTTTGGCCATTTCGCTTAAAATAATCTAAAAATGTCTTGAACCACTCGTTGCAGTTGGTCTTATGCTGCAACATGTTAACATGACTCATTGCGCCTTCTTTGTCCTTGGCCTCCTTAATTGCTGTTTGCAGCTATATTGTTTTCACTGCTTATGATTTGGTAAAATAACACTTGCTGAATTTGACAGCAAGACTAATTCTAGAATGAAGTACAGGACAAAGTTCAGTATGGGGAAAGTCCAGACGAAGTCTAAGCATTAATGCATACACCAATGGGATTATTCAATAAATCCTACAAATTTTTTATCAGCAACTTGTCTCTTGCTTCCTGCTATTTTGCAGCTTTCTCGGTCAACGTCTGAGGCTAACAGTAGACTTGAGTTAATAGAGTTTTGTTACCTGATTTTGAATATCAGACAAAACTCTGCTGACATGGAGATTGGTATAAATTTTTTGTTTATCAGGATATCAGAACAAACAGACATTTCTGTCATAGCCGACAGGGATGGAGTAACAGAGGAACTGTTATCTCTGTCGAAGAATCAGAGCCAGGACTGATATTGGTACAATCTAACAAAAAGATCTTCATTAATGATGTGCAGTTTTTTGTGTCCATTTATTTATAATTTTTCATTAAAGGGGTGGTTGATTGCGATTTCACTTTTTTAACGCTAGTTAATGTCTAATGTTGCTGTTTGAGCATAAACAATATCTGCAAAGTTATGACGCTGAAAGTTCAATGCAAACGGAGATATTGTCTTTTAAAATTATGGCAGTCTAATGCCTACAAAAATGGCTCGTAGGGACTACAATGAGTTACTTCCTGGGTTTGTGACATCACAAACCCAGAAATTTACATAAACCCCGCCCCCGGAGACATGCAACAAAGGGGGCGAGGCCATGCTGCGCTGATTTAGAGAAGAGGAAGAGCTGTTGCCATGCCGTCAAAACCAGAGGTGGGTAGAGTACCCAAAAACTGTACTCATGTAAAAGTACTTATAGAAATATTTACTCAAGTAAAAGTAAAAGTCTGAATAGTTACTTGAGTAAGAGTAAAAAAGTATCGGATATAAAAACTACAAGTAGTTACTAGTTACTTTGGATCATATACTGTATATCTATAGTCTATTTTTATTTAGATGTATAGACAATTTATGTAATGTGTGTGGGTGTGTGCCACTCAAAAGATTTTTCATGTTTTTTTTTTTAAATGTAATTTATTTCAGTGACGCAAATCAGAATTCTCATCAGCCTTTACACCAGTCTTCAGTGTCACATAATCCTTCAGAAATCATTCCAATATGTTGATTGGTTATCAATGCTGTTCTTTTTAGCTTTCTATTCATCAAATAATCCTGAACAAAATGTCACAGGTTCCAAAAAATATTAAGCAGCAAAACTGTTTCCAACACTGGTAATAAATCAATATATTAGAATGATTTCTGAAGGATCATATGACTCTGAAAACTGGAGTAACAGCTGATGAAAATTCTGATTTGCATCACTGAGTTAAATTATACTTTTGTATAATTCAATAGACTTCAAAGTGTACTTCAAATTGTAAAACTTCAAAGGCTGTTTACAATACAACCAGAGCACATGCCACTGAGCTGAGGGGCGTGACCTTTAGACACGCACTAGAGGCGGTTTATCAAATTACAGCACACTGGGCCAGTTAATAAATCAGAGCCCATGGCGTATTTCTGAGGGAGGGGCTTCATAAAACCAGGAAATCTTCAGATCGTTCAAAGGAGAAGGAACAGAGAGGTGCAGAATAAAGGTAAATTATGTGAAAAATAATGTGTTTTTTTTTTAGACTTAGACTTCACCCCATAAACACAATCAAGCCTAGAAAAAAAAGACAGTCAACCACCCCTTTAACATTGTGGCATATCACAGCAAGACAGAAGTTTAATATTTTCATTCCGTACCAAGTACCAATATGAACCAATGAAATGGAGTGACACTGGAATGACTGTATGAGCTGCTCAGTATATAAAAATACAGCAAAAGAGATGGTCAGGTAAGTTCAAATGGCCACAGGAGTAAACATGTACAAGGCAAAATTAAAAAAAGACCCACAAGCCAGAGTATAAAGAGGTGTTCATGAAGCTGGACAATCGGATTTGTTCCACATTCATCTGTGATGTGAATATAGTCTTCATTTCACACAGATACATATTTTCTGGTGCCATTTTAAACTGCAGAGCCATTTAAAACACTTTACACACAAAGAACGGGGTCTCACATCTGCATGAGTGTGGCAAATGAACATTTTTTGTTACAATGATCAATTAAATTGCCGTCCAGAGATTTTTTTTAAACTGCTCCTTTTCATTAGCCTCGTCACACTCGCAATTTATTTTCAGAATGAGTTTGCAAATGACGTTTCAGGTCTCTTTGATATGTGAAACTTATCTTGCACTGAAGACACTTGTAAGGCTTCTCTCCGGTGTGAAGCCGCATGTGAGTCTTAAGGTTTCCTTTAAGTGTGAAACACTTTCCACACTGAGGGCAGGTGAAAGGCTTCTCTCCAGTGTGAATTATAATGTGAGTGTTTAGACTTCTTTTATGACTGAAACTCTTTCCACATTGATGACATGTAAGACAGTTCTCTCCTGAGTGAATTCTCATGTGGCAATTGAGAGTTTCTTTACATCTCAAACCCTTTCCACACTGAGCACATATGAACGGTTTCTCTCCGGTGTGACTTCTCATGTGGACATTAAGACTTTCTTTTCGTGAGAAGCTCTTCCTACACTGCTTGCAGCTGTAAGGGTTCTCTCCTTTGTGAATTCTCATGTGGGCATTAAGGTTTCCTTTATGTGTAAACCCTTGTCCACAGTGAGTGCATGTGTAAGGCTTCTCTCCAGTGTGAAATCTTAAGTGGACTTTAAGGTTTTGTTTTTGAGTAAAACTTTTTCCACACTGTTGGCAGGTAAAAGGCTTCTCTCCGTTGTGTATTCTCATGTGGACATCAAGGTTTTGTTTATTAGTCAGTCTCTTTCCACACTGACGGCAAGTGAAATAACTGTTATATTTGATCCTTTGACCTCTTTTTCGTGAGGAAGCCTTCTTAGTCTTTGTGGATTTTTCTCCAAACATGAAATCAAGTTTCTGGTCTTTCTCTTCCATTTCAGTCAGTTCTTCACTCTCATCTTTCAGTGCCATCAGGTCTTAAGCAAAAAAAAGACAAATTCAAGTTAACCCCAGTTTAATGGCCCAAAGCAACAGACATCAAAAACAACATAAAACATTAAAGGATTTCAACCAACATGTATGCTAGATTCTATACATACATACTAGGGGTGTCCCCGACTAAGGATTTTCGTATCTTGCCGATAGTCGACTGATAGTCGAATCATATGTTTGGGAGCGGGGGGCAAAATACATTACCAAGAGTCAAGTAGTCAGACATTCGACAGTCATAAATAGCCTACTGACGTTAACACACAGGGAAAATGTTTAACTGACGCCTCGCAGATACAAATGGGGTAAATAATGTTTTATGTTTTCATTAAAAGTTAGTTAAAGTGCCCCTATTATGCCATTTTTAAGGTTGCTAATATTGTTTTATGAGTGTCCTAAAACAGGTTTACATGCATCCAAGGTCAAAAAACACTTTAGTTTTCTCAAAAATAGCTTTAATTTTACCTAATTTCTAAATGATTCCTAAACGACTCGTGCGAAGCAGTTCGAAGAATCAGTCTCTCTAAACCCCTCCTCTCCGTGAGCCCTCGCTGCTGTGATTGGTCAGATGGCGCAGTCCTTTGTGATTGGTCTACCGTGTACAGCACGAATGACAGCCCATGGGCGGACATTATGCTAATGTGTTACTTTGTGACATACAGCCATAACAGAATAAGATTCTAATTCCTAACGACTCATTTAGGCGATTGCGAGCAGACTCTTTTTTTTTTATAGACAATAACTTTATTTATTTATTCAACAACACTGTTGGCTTCACAACTTTGCAGAAAGTTTATTTTCACATACTGCTACATGACACACTGCATGAAAGGTTATATTCGAAAAAGCATAATAGGGGCACTTTAACATTAAACGTCAGCGAAACCTTAAGAATTCACAATTTTTACAATAGTGCTCGTTATGTATATGACTAGTTATTAATGTTCTGCATTTCTGTTTTGAGCTGCGCACGCTGAAGATGACCAGTAGAATGAAGCATATGATGAGTTTTTAATCAATGGGATTTAACTCATTTATCTCATATAGAATACGCTTCGTTATTTATTCAACATAATGTTAATATTACGACTTATAGGCTATCTGCACAAAATGCACAACGTGTCTGCGCGGCTCGGAATGAACTTTTGTGGGCGTTCTTCATGCAACAACGTGCAGAAACACGGCAATTAAACTCTAAAAATTCACAGCGTTTTATTATAATAGTGTTCATTATAATGGTATGTATATTACAGTCCCAGTAGTTATTAATATTCTGCATTGTTGTTTGTCCTACTCGCGGTGTGCTCTGAGGAGATAATCACCGTAGTACTACAATGAAGTGCTTTACTGCAGCGTAACTCAACAAAATGCATCTTATACGAGATAAATAATATATACACGATATATACTGTATATAAACCGGCTGAAATGTTTTGAAATCACTTGTACCCCACCTGATCGGAAAAATCTAGTCTTTCACTCTGCCTGTGTCAGTTTGAGTTGTGTTAAAGTTTTAAATCCCTGCTGCCAAGATGCTCCTCTGTCAGATTATGGAAAGTGAAACTTAAATCTATAGGGGTGGTTGGATTTATTCACACACATTAAAATATTTATTTAAAGCTTCTTTCTTTTCAGATTCTTATTTACAGCATTATCACAATAGGCTGTATATTAACTTATTGGGAGAAAACCGGTAGTTCTTTGTGAAATCAGACATTTGAGCACACCCATAAAGCTAAAATGGCATGATCATAACACTGCTGCGAATATTCGACTGTGAGATCGGTATCGAATCAGGCTCCTCCTATCGAAGCATCAAATCTTCAACTATTCGGGGTCACCCCTAATACATACTATACATTCTAAGCTACTGAAAGAGGTGTTACCTGTATTCTAAGTACTTCTCAATATTTTTAACTTGTTGCTTTTTTTAGGACATGCTCAAGATGGCAGTTATCAAACTCTTTATCATTTCACCCAGAATAACTGGTTAATTATAGACCAATCCCAAAACTGCAATTCATACCTCAAATATTATAAAAATATTGTCCTCTTAACTATGTTCAGTTTTGCAGAGAATCAATATTTCAGTCATGATTTAAAGAGACTGTGCTTATTAAAGTTACATTTCTCTTTTCTTGCTATTAGATCTGTTTGACAACACCGACCACAACATTCTTTCAAACAGTTGAAGAATTATGGTGGCTTTAATGAATAAGCATTATCACAGTCTTGGTCCTATCTATCCAACTGCTACAACTTTGTGTAAATGAAGAGAGTCTCCTCAAACACAAGTATTGAGTGCCACAGGGCTCCGTATTAGGTCCTCTGCTTTTCTCTTTGTATATGCTTCCCTGGGGGTATATGAATAGATTTAGAAGTAGGACCAGTGTCGATAATTAACAGGATTGTCAAACAAAAAGTTCCTGGTTTTAATATCATATGAGAAATAATTGTTTTTCTTGAATATCAGACTTTGCTGATACAGATTTTATTTGATCATATCTGCAATGATTGACAATGTTTAGGACAAAATATGTAATTGTGACTAATCTCATTTATACATTTACATTTATTTATTTGGCAGACACTTTTTTCCAAAGCGACTTACAGTTGAGGAATACAAGTAATTTATCATAAGTCAAGTCAAGTCAAGACACCTTTATTTATATAGCGCTTTTAACAATACAGATTGTGTCAAAGCACTTAACAGTATCAAGTTGGAGGATAGAGTATCAGTAATGTATAATAATAGGATTAAACACTCAATTTTCAGTTAAAGGCATTTCATTATTGAATTCAGAGATGTCATTGTCTAGCTAAGTTTAGTATAAATAATATCTGTGAAATTATATTGACGATAATCGCTAGAAATTAAGTTATGGCATTGCCATAAGATGCCAATGAATAAAAACTCATTAATTTGCAAAATATAAAACTGTTTTACCCACAAATGAACTGTTTTGAGTGTATTAATGTAATAATTACCACATTATTTTATTTAATAGTATTTGTTTTTGTTACCCATCCTTAAAGGGGTACTTGATGGGGTTTTGGGGGTACTTAAGACAAAGGCGACTGGACAAAATGTGTAACAGAACAACGTATCTATATTGTGGTTTTATACAATTTGTGGGGTCCACACAAATTATATTTCTATAATACATAATATTTAATTCAACATGCTATTAACAGAAATAAAATATCACTCTAGTTTTCTCAAATCTTTTACTTGACCCATTCTGTGTTAGTCTTAGTTTCACCTAAAGAAAACAAATGTTCAGAAAGCAGTACAGAGTAAAAAGAGGCCGTGATTGGTAAATTAATATCTAATCTTAAAATGAAAATGAAGCTGCAGGAGGGCAGAATGAGTACAAAAACACTTGCCAACTTCAAGTGAAGTGAGAAAACATTTCCTACCAGCCATAAAAATAATGCAGTATTTGCATTATTTTCATTAAAATATATATTTGTCATTATGATAATATTATTATTTAGTTATAAGTAATAAACAACACTCACTCACAGCATCATACAAGATAATCTTAATCTGCCTGTAAAAATCCACCTATTGCAAAAGATCGATCAAGAGTTTGTTCCTCACACTTACATCGTGGCTCTTAATGTGAAGAATATATCACGTGTGTGCTGCCACATGGAGTTCATTCATCTAATGATAAACTTTGAAAATTTGATAAACTTTTAAAAATAAATTTACAACTGATATTGATAGAAGATGTGAAAGTTTAGCACAAAATCTGTCTTTGATTTGAACTGTTTGTGTTGCTTACAAATGTTTTAACTGTTTGATTTAATTTATTATTTTGCAGTTCCTTTAAATGAAGAACAAATGCAGACAGCATGCAGTAGCACAGCAACTGACTTTGAAACTTGCAGCGCTCATATTTAATCAATTAAACCATAGCATTTGTGCCATTGTGATTTAATGTGCTGTGTAACGTATTTTTTCCCACCATGTCTGATATTAAAATCAGTACAACACACTTTGCAAAAGGCATATGCATTGCCGATATGGCTTCCGGGATACGAAATTAAATTATTCCGTCCAGCTATTGATAAATTTGCATGTATATTTAGTTTTTTTTCGCTGGAGCACCACCTGAGTCTTCTCCTCTCATTTCTACCAGTGATGCTTGCTTCCTTCCCACACTACCTGTGCTGTTATCAACAGCCCCACTGGATTGTAGGTTGCCAAGTTGAGGCCACAAATGGGTTGAAATTTGTATGTGTCGAAGAAAAAAATGCGTTTCATACCAGATCTGGCAACTGGACAACCTTGGAATATGTTGATGGGGTTATTCATATAATGAGGTTTGGGATATACAAATTACGGGAGTTTTACCAGAGGCGTAGCAAACATCAAACACGCTCAGTGGGATTTTTTTATAGATAGATTAAAAATACTGGAAAATATTTAAATATAATGATAATGGGATAGAATTGTAAAATATGGGAGTATCCCAGAGGGTTGACAGGTACGGTCAGCGTGCTTTTGTTTTGATTAGGTTACTTCTGTATTGTTTTTCCTAATTTAATGTGACGTGTTGTAATAAGGAAAGCCAAATTTGGAAGCAGGATCTTCTCAGGTGCACTTAAAGGCAGCATTAGTATTGGTCTGGTAATGTGATCTCAACATGTCTGTCCACACGAGGCGACACATGTCAAATATAACTATTTTAATTAGGACACTCATATGACATTCTTATCAATCATTTATGTAGAGCAGGGGTCATCAAACTTGATCCTGGAGGGCCGGTGTCCTGCAGAGTTTAGCTCCAACTTGCCTCAATACACCTGCTGGAAGTTTGAAGTATACCAATTAAGAGCTTGATTAGCTGCTTCAGGTGTGTTTGATTAGGGTTGGAGCTAAACTCTGCAGGACAACGGCCCTCCAGCACCGAACTTGGTGACCCCTGATGTAGAGTTTAACATTTTAACAAGGATCAAATTCAGCAGGCAAAGTTCAGCTTTGAGAAAGAAACCAACCTGTTTGTTCCTCAGTATCTTCTTGTTTCACTCTGAATGCTTCTTCAATCTTCATGTCTTCACTTTCCTCTTTAATAAACGCCATCTTTATAATAGTATGTCACGTACTTCTAGTAGTTGCTTCACTGGAAGTTTTTCTGTGCGTTTGAGAATAATTAACAGAAAGAATATAAATCCAAACTAAATCTCTAGATGCGTCTCAAAAAAGCTCTCTAGTTCAGCGGTCAGTAGACTGGCAAGAGGGACAGCTAATGGCCCTAAATAACCATATTAGCCGAAAAACACTCAAAGCTACCACTACAAATGAATAAAAGAACACAGTTTATATGTATTTATGTCATTACACGTTTGAGTTCTCGTTGCATTTACACAGTTTTGAGCAGCAGGTGTCGCCGTGTCTCCAGTCAATCTTTCTAAGTATTTGGTTCAATCAGAGTTTCTAAAAGCTCCTTTTCTCCCAGCACGACTTCCCAGAGCCTGCATTCGTGTTTACTACTGCTTCACGATATAGGGGACGAAATGAGACGCAGCTAGCGCTTGTTACTCGTGTGTGGATGGGTTTTACTCACCAAACATCGTTCTGTAATGTTAAATAAAGCATTGCAATGTTGCATTCAATAATAAATAGTTCATTTTACATCGCTGGTAAAACCTATAAATAGACTGAACGCTTTGTATTGATTTATACACTTTAAATGCTTAAAAACACAAACCTTTCTTCAGCCTAAACACAGGCGCAGGAGCGCGGAGCAGCCTTATGACATCACATAGCCAGCACAAAATAAAAGTCCTGTATAGTGCATAGAAACTTATAATTTGGTTTTATACTCCGTGGTAAACACTGCCCTTTTGCAGGTCTGCAGTCAGAGAGATGCGATTTGTTAGCAATAATAATAGCTGCTTAACAACAGCAACATTTTCTTTCAGATGTTCCTGCTGATTATTATGTGCTGTTCTGTTGGCTGTTGAAAGAGAAAGTTATTTACATCAACATTTATTGCCCAAGTATGCATAACATGCAAGGAATTTTCTACCGATTTGAGGCATCCCACACATAAAAAAAAAAAAAAAAAAAAAAAAAAAAAAAAAAACATGAGTATATAACACTGTACTATGACAGCAGCAAGCTGCACGCATTGCATTGCATTCACTATTGTAATTTGACAAAAAAAACATTGTGTAGGCTTTATAGACTGTGCCTATGTGTCCATGCACTCACAAAGTACATGCAGTAAATGATTATCTGGTGTTTACAGGCTCTTAAAGAGAGAGAATGGCAGGCAAATGTTTCTGTAAAATGGGCAGTTGTAATAATTCTGTCTAATTATTAAATAATTATGTTGATTAGCTCTAGAAAAATCAGCTATATTTTTGATGCTCAGTTGTTTTGTGTGGATATATTCGTACATTCAAATATTTTACTATAGTGAATAAGCAGGGGGTAACCGCTACTTCACAACCAATGTAAAAGGCTGCCACTATGGTGCAAAACGTGAATATAATATACAGTACATATATAGGAGATTGTGGAAAGGTTGCATTAGGGCCTCATCCCTTCACAGGGGGATGTCTACTGCTGCGGGTCAGGGCTCCACGTAACAGCAGCCCTTCATTTGGTAACATCAGAGCTGTGGAGCACACACACACACACACACACAAAAAAAAGAAACACTGAAACTACATACAAAAGGGCATTGATTACAAATAGAGAATCTCCTTGTTCATACATAAATATAAGAGGATTGTAAAAACACTGCTTTGAGTAACAACATAACTGTGATAAAATAATAATAATAATAACTTGTAGTCAGAGCAGCATGGTTCCTTTGATAACCAGCTCTTGTCCATGAAAGAGACTGATCATTGTCCTCAAGTGCCTAAATTTCCTCTTAAGCTAGATATTGGTCACATTCACTCCTGATATTAAAAGGAAAGCATGGCTAGAATTGTGGCAAACATAACCAGAGAAAAGCTAATCTTAAGAGACTGGCTTGGCTTCCAGGACAGGAGAGAAATTATTCAACAGAAAATCAAGATCATCTGAACCATGGTCTCTTCTCTTTCTCCGTTGACCAGGAGTCATGATTAAAGATGATGAAGCATCTCACTGCCTTGCCTATCAACACAAACAATATGAAAAATAATATTGATACTTAAGCATTCCCAGCAGGCACTAGACGTCTATGTAACGTCAGGTTGACGTTGGACATGACGTCAGACAGACGTTGGATTTTGGTTGAAAATGAAAATCGGGTTGACGTCAATATTTGACGTCAATTTGACGTTGGCTTAATGTTGGATTTTGGTTACACAAACTAAAAACAACCAAATCTCAACGTCAGCTGGCGTCAGTATTGGACATCAATTTAACATTGACATTAGACGTTGGATTTACATTGGATTTTGGTCACCCGACGTCGCAACCAAAATTTAACCAAATACCAGAGATGGAAACTCGAGTCAGAGACTTGGACTCGAGTCGCACTTAAGTCGCATAAATAAAGACTCGAGACTTGACTTGGACTCGTGACTCGTGAGACTCGTAAAAAACGAGTCATTTGGTATAGGAGTTCATATGAATGTATCTCTGAGGGAAACCGGCTGTCTTAAAAAAAGTTTAGATGGTATTTTCTTTTCATCTTGCCTCCGTGTAATGCATATTAAAGTAGTGTTCATAACCGCAGCTCTGCTTTGTTTACAGCGACAACCAAGGAAACGAAGTTTAATTGATGTTCAAGCGCCACCCGCTGGCAGAGAGTGAATCTGCATTAATTCAGCCTGTCTTCTCATGTAGAACAGTTTCACAAAACTAAAGTCAGACCATTTTGTTTTTGCTTCAAATTTCGAAATTATACAATCCAATTTAGATTAGAAACTGCTCATGCTGGATGTACATCTCAGAAAATTAGAATATGGTGAAAAAGTTTTTCTAGTAACTTGTTTCAAAAACTGAAACTTTCAAATATTTTACATTCATTACATGTAAAGTAAAACACTTCAAAAGTTTTTTTGTTTTAATTTTGATGATTAGAGCTTACAGCTAATGAAAGTCAAAAATCAGTATCTCAAAATATTTACATTTGAGTTTCAATAAATAACCATCCATACAGTATAAATTCTGGGTATCTCTTGTTCTTTGAAACACAATAATGGGGTGTACATGAGATGATTACATGAGATGTACCTGTATGCAGCCTCTTTGTTTGGATTGTGTTGTTTCAAATACAGAGGTTGCCTCTAATTTTAAATTGAAAAAGAGCACAAAGCCCTTTTTATAGTTTGTTTATATGAGATTTATTTAATTTGTGTAATTAATTTGATTTATTGGGGTTTGTTTTAAAATTTTGTTTTGTTGTTTGACATTTCAATTTTATAAAGAAATGTGCTGCATTTTATCTGACAATTAATAAATGGACACCTTTTCATTTCTAATTTGTCTTAAATTTTGTTCAAGTTTTTTTTTTTTTTTGAGAAAATCATATCGTGAAATCAGTATTTCAAAACTGATTTAGCCTCAATAACAAGCTGAAAGAACTGTTGCTAATAAATAGAACAAAGACTTGAGACGTGACTTGGACTCCACAAAAAGACTTGAGACGTGACTTGGACTTGACCTCAAAGACTTGAGACGTGACTTGGACTTGACCTCAAAGACTTGAGACTTGACTTGGACTTGGACCTCAGAGACTTGTGAACATGTCTGGTCTAGCTGCGTGGTGACAGAGGAACTGCTCAACTGCTCTCGGATACATGCAGCCATCCAAACTGCAAACTGAAGAAACTAAAGTAGGTTGAGGAGGAAATAGTTTTAGGTTTTAGTATTTGATCTCTTCAGTGTCTCTGTGTCAAATACAGTACGTGCACTTGACTCTTGACTTTTGAATTTAGTTAGTTCTCTTTAACAATTACAATGATGTTTTACTAAAACCACTTGTGTATTTATAAAGAAAGGGACTAATAGAAAGGATGCAATAACAAATTTTGTCCAAGAGTTGTGTATTACAGGTGCAAGTGACTCTGCTTCCAAACAGAGTCACCCTGAGCTTAATTGCCTCAACAGTCCTCAATAAACACAGTGATGTCACCTTTGTACCAAACAGGCATTAGCATATTGTGGTGATTAAAAGCATTTTCCCATATTTAACTCACATATCCACCTTATTTTTCAATGTGGAATAAGCTGTTTTCTGGTAATTTGAGAGACTTCCATTTCATAAGCTGCCGTAGGGAAATAACGAGAAGAATATCAGTAAGTGGTAAAACTGTTTGCTCTACAAACCACTGTGTTCATAATTGAGATAATAGTCAAGTCAAGTCAAGTCACCTTTATTTATATAGCGCTTTTAACAATACAGATTGTGTCAAAGCACTTAACAGTATCAAGTTGGAGGATAGAGTGTCAGTAATGTATAATAATAAGATTAAACACTCAATTTTCAGTTAAAGGCATTTCATTATTGAATTCAGAGATGTCATTGTCTAGCTCAGTATAGTTTAAATAATATCTGTGAAATCCAATTGACGATAATCGCTAGAAATTAAGTGTCCCCAACTGAGCAAGCCAGAGGCGACAGCGGCAAGGAACCAAAGCTCCCTCTGTGACAGAGTGGAGAAAAAAAAAACTTGGGAGAAACCAGGCTCAGTCGGGGGGCCAGTTCTCCTCTGGCCAGGATATTATTGTTTATTTATTGTTTTAATTAAGACTTTAAATGTTTTATATTTCTATTTTAATATTGTTGCAATTTCTAACAATAATAGTATTATGTAGTTAGGTATTTTATTATATTTTTATTTATTTGTTTTATTTTTATTTTTATTGTATTTTAAGTCGAGGTCTTCACTGGGATTATGTCCCCGGGGCTCATCCAGGGGTCCGGCCTCCGCCGACAATCAGGGCCGCAGTCATCATCTCCCGGCGCCAATCCACCATCTGATCCGGACACGGACTGAGAAACAGAATAAGAAAGAAACAAATATTAGCGTAGATGTCAATCTTTTTATGATGTAACAAGTACATCATGTGTTATGGGAAGTGTTCCCGGTTCCGGTTGACCTAATTAATGCAGCCTAACAATCCTTTAACGGATTTGAATAATTGTTCCAGAGTTTGGGAGCTAAATAGGAAAAAGATCTGCCGCCCGCTGTTGATTTTGATATTCTAGGTATTATCAAATGGCCAGAGTTTTGAGAATGCAGCGGACGTGAAGGACTATAATGCGATAAGAGCTCGCTCAAGTACTGAGGAGCTAAACCATTCAGGGCTTTATAAGTAATTAACAAGATTTTAAAATCTATACGATGTTTAGTAGGGAGCCAGTGCAGTGTTGACAGAACCGGGCTAATGTGCTCATACTTCCTGGTTCTAGTAAGAACTCTAGCTGCTGCATTTTGAACCATCTGTAGTTTGTTTATTAAGCGTGCAGAACAACCACCCAATAAAGCATTACAATAATCTAACCTTGAGGTCATAAACGCATGAATTAATATTTCTGCATTTGACATTGAGAGCATAGGTCTCAGTTTAGATATATTTTTAAGATGAAAAAATGCAGTTCTACAAATGCTAGAAACGTGGCTGTCAAAGGAGAGATTACCATTAAATAGTACACCTAGGTTCCTGACTGATGACGAAGAATTGACAGAGCAGCCATCAAGTGTTAGACAGTGTTCTAGGTTATTACTTGTGGGGGTTTTACAACCCCAAATTAGAAAAAGTTGGGACAGTATGGAAAACGCAAATAAAAAAAGAAAGTAGTGATTTCTAAATTTACTTTTACTTATTTCATTGCAGACAATATGAACACAAAATATTTCATATTTTGTCTGGTCAACTTCATGTCATTTGTAAATATACATCCTTTCCTGTCATTCAGACCTGCAACACATTCCAAAAAAAGTTGGGACAGGAGCAATTTAGGGCTAGTAATGAGGTAAATTGGTTAAATAATGATGTGATTTGAAACAGTTGATGTCAACAGGTGATTGTAATTATGATTTGGCACAAAAGCAGCATCCAAGAAAGGTCTAGTCCTTTAGGAGCAAAGATGGGCCGAGGATCGCCAGTTTGCCAACAAATACGTTTTTTTCAGAATTTAGCAGTAAGAAATTACTCGTCATCCAGTTTTTTTATATCGACTATGCATTCCATAAGTTTCTCAATTTGGTGTGTTTCACCAGGCCGTGAAGAAATATAGAGCTGAGTATCATCAGCATAACAGTGAAAGCTAACCCCGTGTTTCCTAATGATATTTCCCAAGGGTAACATGTAAAGCGTGAAAAGTAACGGCCCTAGTACTGAGCCTTGAGGAACGCCATACTGCACTTGTGATCGATATGATACCTCTTCATTCACTGCTACGAACTGATGGCGGTCAGATAAGTACGATTTGAACCATGCTAATGCACTTCCACTAATGCCAACAAAGTTTTCTAGTCTATTCAAAAGAATGTTGTGATCGATAGTGTCGAACGCAGCGCTAAGATCCAGTAGAACTAATAGAGAGATACAACCACGATCAGATGATAAGAGCAGGTCATTTGTAACTCTAATGAGAGCAGTCTCAGTACTATGATACGGTCTAAATCCTGACTGGAAATCCTCACAGATATCATTTTTCTCTAAGAAGGAATATAATTGTGAGGATACAATCTTTTCTAATATCTTTGACAGAAAAGGGAGATTCGAGATCGGTCTGTAATTAACTAGATCTTTGGGGTCAAGTTGTGGTTTTTTAATGAGAGGCTTAATAACAGCCAATTTAAAGTTTTTGGGAACATATCCTAATGACAATGACGAATTAATAATAGCCAAAAGAGGATCTATGACTTCTGGAAGCACCTCTTTTAGTAGTTTAGATGGAATAGGGTCTAACATACATGTTGTTGGTTTAGATGAATTAACAAGTTTATACAATTCTTCCTCTCCTATAGTAGAGAATGAGTGGAATTGTTCCTCAGGGGATCTATAGTACACTATTTGATGTGATGATATAGCTGACGGCTGCATGGTTACAATTTGATCTCTAATAGTATCAATCTTGGAAGTAAAGTAGTTCATAAAATCATTACTGCTGTGATGTTGGGAAATGTCAACACCTGTTGATGCTTTATTTTTGTTAATTTTGCCACTGTATTGAATAAATACCTGGGTTTATGTTTGTTTTGTTCTAAAAGAGACGAAAAGTAATCAGATCTAGCAGTTTTTAAAGCTTTTCTGTAGGATAGGGTACTTTCCCGCCAAGCTAAACGAAATACCTCTAGTTTTGTTTTCCTCCAGCTGCGCTCCATTTTCCAGGCTGCTCTCTTTAGAGTGCGAGTGTGCTCATTATACCACGGTGTTGGACTCTTTTCCTTAATCTTCCTTAAGCGTAAAGGAGCAATTGTATCTAAAGTGCTAGAAAAGAGAGAGTTCATAGTTTCTGTTACATCTTTAAGTTGTTCTGAGCTGTTAGATATGCTGAGGAATTGAGATAAATCAGGAAGATTACTTACAAAGCAGTCTTTTGTTGTAGAAGTGATGGTTCTACCATATTTATAAGAAGGAGTTGAATTTACAGCTTTAACTATATGGAGTTTACACAAGACTAGATAATGATCTGATATATCATCGCTTTGCTGCAGAATTTCAACACCACTAACATCAATTCCATGTGACAGTATTAAATCTAGAGTATGATTTCGACTATGAGTAGGTCCTGAAACGTGTTGTCTAACCCCAATAGAGTTCAGAATGTCTATGAATGCTGATCCTAATGCATCTTTTTCATTATCAACATGGATATTAAAATCACCCACAATTAGGGCTCTATCTGCAGCCAGCACTAACTCTGATAGAAAATCAGCAAATTCTTTAATAAAGTCTGTATGGTGCCCTGGTGGCCTGTATACAGTAGCCAGTACAAACGTTACAGGGGATTTATCATTAATACTTTTTTCTCTAGATAATTTTATATGAAGCACCATTACTTCAAAGGAGTTATACTTAAAGCCCGCCTTCTGAGAAATACTGAGAATATTGTTATAAATTGTAGCAACACCTCCCCCTTTACCTTTTGGACGCGGCTCATTTTTGTAACAGTAATCTTGGGGGGTAGATTCGTTTAAAATAATGTATTCATCTGGTTTTAGCCATGTTTCTGTCAAACAGAGCAAATCTAGGTAATGATCATTAATCAAATAATTTACAAAAAGTGCTTTTGTAGAAAGGGACCTGATATTCAGTAAACCAAGTTTTATCAATTGTTTCTGTGTATTGTAAACATTTTTTATTTGTTGAACATCAATTAAATGGTTACTCATAAATAGTTTTTGACGTTTTCTGTATTTTCTAGTTCGGGGAACAGACACAATCTCTATAGTGTGATATCTAGGTGAAGGAGTCTCTATGTGCTGAGAATTAACTGACTTCTGTGACGTGAGGCGGCTAGCAGACGGTCGGTTTAGCCAGTCTGTCTGCTTCTCTATAGTGATAGAGACTCAAACATGTAAGGTCACATGTAGCCATTTTTAAAGTGTTATCTATTGATTCTTCCACTTATTTATATTTCATATGATCTGTATTAATATTCATTTCAAATAAATGCTTTATAATAATTGTTAAACTAAAAGTGCTTGTGTGTAATGGAGTAATAATAACATAAATCATATAATATATAAAGCCAGACTATTTTGTTGTATATATATAATGTTTAAGGTACTTCATAGTGAGCGTTCATTTGTAGGAAGAGAGATTGGGGGAGTGACTTTTTTTTGTGTCAGACATGTGTCACTTTGCTCTCATCTGATTGGTCCAAATTCAGTTTGAGATCTCTAACTCAGAACATAACCTGCCCCGGAGCAGGTTAGCTGTGCAGTGTAAGTCACTATGGCAATGAACGTAGTTAAAAGCCAAGCCACTTTCATGGTACCTAAAACCCAGGATTGGTGCAAAGTAAACTGAAACTTACCTGGCTATCCAGCTAAACCGGCTTCATGGTACAGGCCCCTGATGTCACATGGACTATTTTATTGATGTCCTTGCTACGTTTCTGGACCAGGGATTTGCATTTGCATTTGCATTTGCAATGCATTTGCATTGCTGTCTATGGAGGGTCAGAGAGCTCTCAGATTTCATCAAAAGTATCTTAATTTGTGTTCCAAAGATGAACGAAGGTCTTACGGGTTTGGAACGACATGATGGTGAGTAATTAATAACAGAATGTTCTTTTTTGTGTGAACTAACCCTTTAACAATGTGCTCTGTTTGTATGTATATGTGCCTTTCATGTGTTTATGAATCATGGTCTTGTGGCTGCTCTTCATGTCATGTGTTTCATGGTTAAGTTATGGATATATCCCATGTCTTGAGTTAATAAATACCTTTTTATCTGCATCTAGAACTAGACTATTGTTTGATTCTTTGAGGCCATGATACAGTACACCCTATACTTGAGAAAAGAGAAATGCACTCTGAGTTCCATAGAATGGCAGTGATTGTGTTATCATTCTATCGGTCAAGTTAGAAAAAGAAACAAAGCAGTATTCTGTGTTTAAAGAATATAATGTTGCCATTTTTTTTAATGGTGTTTCTAATATAATAATGTTATATAATATGTTTTTCTATGTTTACAATGGTTTTCAAAACAGCTTTCTGTGTTATAGTGCCACCATTCTCACCCTTTTGTACAACAACAGTGCCTTCGGGAAAGTGATTAAAGATATATTGTAATGATAATTAGAATGAATGTTGAATGTTGCATAATTGATGTCAACGTTGTTTAGTCATGAGACGTGACAGCGAGTGGCTTAAGGCCCCAACAATGGTGGCTATGTACCATTTTTGTAGTCCATTTGACATTTGTTCTTTATTTAAACATTTTCTTTAATGGTAATAAGTATTTCAAACTATGAGACTTTTATGGTATTGTTTGCTGTTTTTGAACTCAAAAGACCCTTTCTCTTTCTTCATATGGCAAAAGCAGACAGAATAAAGGCTATAATTCATAAATAAATAAACAAACAAAGACATAAAATCCATCCCAGTTTTTTTTTTTTTTTTTTTTTTTTTTTTAGAATTTCTCTGGGAATATGAAACCAAAAGTTTTTAATTTTTAGGAAAAAAAAGGGTTTTAATAACAAGAACTTAGGGTATCCAACAAATAGCAACAAAGTAGAACGGACAAACACTAAGGGAAAACTCAGGACTTATAAACACATGGGAAGTAATTAAAGAGAACTAAAACAGGCGAGGAGTCATCAATGAACTTTACAAGAACAGGAAAATAACCAAATAAGGAAACTCAGGAAGGACAAGGGAAAAACAAAGAACAATGAGTTCAGAACCCTGACACTTCCTCATCAGTTTTTCTAATCTTACAGATCCACTACAAAGATGTTGTCACCCTGAACACTGTCCGCAGGTGGTGGAAGGTACTTGGTGCTTGAGGTGCTGCTGATATTTCTACCACCAATTTGAGGGTCAAACAGTGCAAAAGGTTGTTAAAAAAAACAAGAAACATCTACATCATCATTATTCATGGGATAGTAAGTACTCATCAAATTCTGATATGTATAGATTTAAAATTGTCAAGTATCCGTTTACATTTATTTAAGACTTCTTAAATAGCATTAACCCTGTTGAAAAAAGAACAACATATGCTGGTTAGGTATGTTTGAGTATTCAAATTGAATTAAATCAATTTGATCATTTAAGTAATTATAGCACATTTTCACAATACAACTTTCTGAACCTTCATACAATACTTGTCAAAAGATTGAAAACTTGATTTTTAAATGTTTTTCATGAAGCATCTTAGTGTTCTCCAAGGCTGCATGTATATGTGCTCAAAATACAGACAATAGAGTAAAAACTGTAATATTGTAAAATAGCATTACAGTTTAAAATAAGTTTTCTACTGCATTAGAATGTTTTCTGTAGGGTCACATGACACTGAAGACTGGAGTAATGATGCAAAAATGCCAGTTTGGCAAAACAAGACTTCCCAATGAGAGTGTAAGTGTGTGCTGCTTAAATAATCCAGGGAATCGGGAACAGTTCGGGAACAATTAAGGTGCGTTCACACCATATCGTAATTACCGTGATTATGAGATACCAAGCATTCACGTCCTCGTAGAACTCGTAATTGCAATTTGTGACCTGGGAATATTCTGAGAGCTACATCTTGTATCACCTGACCACCTCAGATTAATTAGGCGCTATGTTTAGGCATTGATAGTGTGATAGTTCTGAGTCCGAGTCAAAGGATGTCTATGAGGAAATGAATGCTTTTTACAAGTTGATATCTCGTAATGGTAATTACGATATGGCGTGAATGCACATTCTGTTCCAGGTATAGGGATTATGGGAATTTGAATCTGGAGAAATAAAGTCAAAACTGAAGGAGACCTTTGGTGGTGAGTGCAAGGAACCACAGAGGCTAGATTTGTGACATACTGTGTTTTTGACCAAATAAATGCAGTTGGTGAGCATAGGAGACTTTATTTAAAACATTTAAAAATCATAATGTTTCCAAACTTTGTCTGTCCACAGTAACTGTCAGGGTTTTGGTCTGTCTTGTGTGTTTGTTTTTGTTCCCCATGTGCTCCGTGACCCCAGTTTCTGTCTCCCGTTCATTGTTATTTGTTCAGGTGTGTCAAGTCGTTAGTCCCTAATTGTCTGTGTATTTAAAGAGTGTTCAGTTCCCTGTTTCTTTGTCTGGTGTCTATCCTCTATGGTGTGCTTCATCTCTGTTCCTGGCTGCCCTGTGATACCCCTGTTCGGAATATTAAAAGATTTGAGAGTATTCCTACGTCTCCTCGTTCCTCCCGTAAGCAACTGTGACAGAACACCGGACCGAATACAGTTACCTCTGCGTTTACCCTCTGTTTTTGTTTTCCGTGTTTTTCTTCAGTGTTTTATTTCCGTTGTGTTCCCCATGGACCCCCTCCTTCGCCCGGATTTCCTCCTCCTCCTGCTGGAGCAGGGGGAGCGTTCGCTCGAGGACCATACCAGACTGTCTCTGGCCCTCGCGGAACTCACCAGCTACCCGGATGATGCGCTCTGCGCGTTCTATGATACTAGCCTGAATGCCGCATGCGGAGCAGAGAATCTTGCCAGTTCCTCTCCCGACCCAGTGCCCAGCCCACCATCTCCCCGCTGCTCGGAGCGCATGCCTGAGCCCACCGCTGATGGAGAGCCAGAGCCCACCGCGACCGACGAGCCATCGCCGCACATAGCGACAGAACCACGGATCGCCACCGAGCCGGAGCTGCTGATGACGTTGTCAAGGTGCGTGAGCCGGCAACTACACCCGCCTTGAGGGAGAATGCCTGCATCGCTGCTGAGGGTGAGCTGAGTATGGTGCGTGGACTGTGCCACAGCAAGGGAGAAAGGGCTCCAGTTCCCGAGTTTAGCCCATGGAGGGCTCCCGTGCCTGCTCCCCGAAGGCATCCTCCAGAGCCCGCGCCTCTAGAGTGCCCTCCAGTGCCTGCTCCCCAAAAGCGTTCTCCAGAGCCCGCGCCTCCAGAGTGCCCTCTTGTGTCGGCTCCTGTTCCTGAGTTCAGCCCTGGATGCCCCGGAGGCTCACAAATACCCTCCCTCCCACCCACTCCTGCCTCCTCCACCGCTGTCGTCTGGCAGCCCCTCTGCTCACCCTCAGCCCACCATCTATGCGGTGCGAGCGCCGCGCGACTGCCATCCTCCAGCATCACCGTGGTCGGAGTTTCCCTCGACTCCGCCTCCGCCTCGGTTCGTCCTCCTCCTGAGCTGCCTCCGTAGTTCCCACCCATCCCCCTCTGTTGTTCTACGGTGCGAGGATGCACCTTCCAGTAGGGGGGCGATATGTCAGGGTTTTGGACTGTCTTGTGTATGTATTTTTCTTCCCCATGTGCTCCGTGACCCAGTTTCTGTCTCCCGTTCATTGTTATTTGGTTCAGGTGTGTCGAATCGTTAGTCCCTAATTGTCTGTGTATTTAAAGAGTGGTCAGTTCCCTGTTTCTTTGTCCGGTGTCTATCATCTATGGTGTGCTTCATCTCTGTTTCTGTCTGCCCTGTGATACCCCTGTTCGGATTATTAAAAGATTTGAGAGCATTCCTACGTCTCCTCATTCATCCCGTAAGCAACTGTGATTAACCAAATGAGATTCCAAATGAATTTGAATGAGTAGCTTCTGAGAGATCTGATCTGATCACATCTTCAATTCATAATCCAAGTAACACTGAGTACTTAGGTACACGTCAAGAGTGAAACTACTTCAAATATTATTATTTTTTGTCCTGCAGAAAAGAGAACCTAGGAGGGACGATGGCATCTGTTAAAGAGCTGATCCTGAACTCACTGGAGAACCTGTTCACAAATGATCTAACGAGATTTCAGTGGCACTTAGTGAATAAGCATGACTGTATATCAAATTCTGAAATGGAGAATGCAGATTACTTAAAAACAGTGAAAATAATGGTTGCACATTTTGGTCCAGAAGAAGCTGTTAAGATCACAGTGGCCATCCTGAGGAAGATGAACCAGAATCATCTGGCTGATCAGCTGGAGAATGAACCCAAGAAAGGTAACAATTACAATATTTCACTGTGATTGTAATGTGAGTTGCTGTTTATCAATGTGATTGTTTTACATTAACTGATATGAAGACATCTAATGGTGACAATCCAATGAACACTTGTTTGGATGAAAAAGAAATGTATTCAGATTTTTTTTTAATTGTAACCAATTGTATTTACATTAGCATGAGTCAGGGCATTTCCAAGACCAAACATGTTGTGAACTACAGAATAAGCAATGTAAGATATAAGCACTGTTGATGTCATGATCACCAGCTAGAGTTCCCTGGACACTCACCAGAGGGCACTCCACACCAGACTTTCTGGACTCCATTTCCCATAACCCTCTGCCTAGGAACCAATCTCAGACTCCTCCTGTTACCTATCAGAGGGAATATTTAAGTCGGACACTTTCTCACACACATCGCAAAGTATTGTTTTGCATAGTGGGCATTACCGAGCATTTCCCTTGCCTTGTTTTACATGTTCCGTGTTTTCTTGCCTTGCCTGTGTTCTGACCCTGGACTATATTCTTGTGATTTGTGTATGTTTGCTCCCTGCCTCGACCATTGCCTGTTTTGTGGATTACTCTCTTGTTTTGCCTTGGATGTTACTGTTTGCTGGTGTTTTGACCTTGCTTGTTTCAACTACGCTCTTAAATATAGCTGTAGATTGATCCTGAACTCCATTGCCATGCTCCTCACATAACAGTTGAGTTCGAATGTAATTAATTTCAGTATAGTAGAAGCCCGGGTTTTTATTATGCATGTTCAGTAGTTATTTTTTGTGAGAATCGCAGACCAAGTTAGAATTTACATATACTGTAGGTTTTACTAGGAATTTATTAAAAATCGATCAGTTAGTCTTTACTGTCTTTTTCCTTTTTCTCATAGGCTCAACTGCAGAGGACAGTAAAGCTTCTCTTAATGATTTCAGCCTCCGTCTAAAGAACAAATTAAAACAGGATTACAAGAAGATTTTGATTGGTAATTCTGAGAGAGGTCGTCGGAAAAACCTGACAGATATTTACACTAATTTATATGTGGTGGAGAATGAGACTGGAGGAATAGTGAATGAGCACGAGGTGAGACAGATCGAATCGAGTCGCAAGCAATTTAATTCCACAGACACACCAATCCAGTGCAAGGACATATTCAAAGCCCAAAACAGAAAAGTGCTGATGTTGGGAATTGCAGGAGTGGGAAAGACCATCTCTGTCAATAAATTCATCCTTGACTGGGCTGAAGGAAAAGAAAATCAGGATATAGTCTTCATATTTCCAATCCCATTCCGTAGACTGAATTTGATCAAACAAGAATGCAGTCTCATGGAGCTGCTTCACAATTGCTTCTTTAGTGGTCCTGATAAACTTCCATCTCTTCCGGAAGGTGATTGTAAGGTCTTGTTCATCTTTGATGGGCTGGATGAATGTCATTTCACATTGAGATTTTATGAGAATGATGGATTTACTGATGTTGACCAAAAAACAACAGTGAGTAACATAGTTACAAACCTGATTGAGAGACATCTGATTTCCTCTGCTCTCATCTGGATCACATCCAGACCAGCAGCAGCCAGTCTGATACCCCGAGATTACATTGATCTAGTGACAGAGGTGCGAGGATTCAATGAAGAGCAGAGAGAGGAGTACTTGAAAAAAAATTGCGATAGCCTCAAGGATGCTGAAAACATCATCCATCACATCAGGAAATACAGGAGCCTTTACATCATGTGCCACATCCCTGTCTTCTGCTGGATCTCTCTCACTGTTCTTCAGCCTCTGCTGGCTCGAGAGAGCAATGACAAAACTCCAAGCACTCTCACAGGGATGTACACAAACTTCTTACTTTTTCAGCAACAACAGATGAAAAAAAAATACAGAGATGATCCTAAACCTGAAGTCAATGCTAAGTCTTTTGATCATTTTTTTCTGAAGCTTGGGAAACTGGCCTTTAAACAATTGAAGAAAGGAAATCTGATTTTCTACAAAGAAGATCTTGAGGAATGTGGATTAGATATCAATGAAGGGTCAGTGTACTGTGGGTTGTGCACTCAGATCTTTCAGGAGGAAGAGGCTGTTACAGCAAGAAGCACTTACAGCTTCATACATCTCAGCATCCAGGAATTTCTTGCTGCACTCTATGTGTTTTTTATCAACAAAGACAAGAAAGCAAACCCATTTTGTGAATCCTGGAAAAAAATGACGGTGCCTTTTACAGGAAATTCCATGTTTCAGCTTCATAAGGATGCGATCAAAAAGGCGTTACAAAGCGAGAATGGACACCTAGACCTTTTTCTTCGGTTCCTTCTGGGTCTCTCACTGGAGTCCAATCAGAGTTACCTGAAGGAACTACTGCCAGCACTGGAACTGAAAACAGAGAATGTCAAAGACACCGCTGACTATATCAAAAAGAAAATAGAGACACAGGAATCAGTGGAGAATACCATCAATCTCTTCCACTGTCTGAGTGAACTGAAAGATGACTTTGTGGAGGAAATCCAGAAGATTCTGAGCTCAGGATACCTTTCAACACAGAATCTCTCCTCTGCTCAGTGGTCGGGTTTGGTGTTTGTGCTCCTGATGTCAGAAGAGACTCAAGAGAAGTTTGAACTGCAGAAATACAGAAGATCTGATGAAGCACTGCTGAGACTGCTGCTAGTGATCAAAAACACCAGAAGAGCACTGTAAGAGCATTCTATACATTAATTTCCATACAATGTTAGTCATTTTAATTGGACCTTAAATGTACACAGGTGAATTGTTAGCCATATGTAAATGAATAAATACTTGCAATATTTTATTATAAAAAATGTAATTGTTAGAAATGTATAATTCAGTGTGATTATATTAAATGCCAATGTATCTTCACCATCAGGCAGGTTATACTCAAGTTTTAGCTATTTTATTATTCATAATATCAAAAATGCTGAAACTGACACTGAAAATATTGGTTTGATATTTTTTTTTTTTAGTTTTTTGATATGAGTTGAATCATTGAAAAATAAATGTTATATATAAACTTGGATTTATATCCTTACATTCTCTCTTAAATTCAATAATCCTCAAACACATCTGATGGTTTTTAATTTTACCTACATCCCTACAGTCAAAGATTTTTCCAAGTTATCTGTGCTCCAGATTATAAACCATACCTAATAAACGCATTAATTTTGCAGTTTGTTTTGTTCTCCACACAGGCTACATAGCTGTAAGCTCACTGGTCAGTCCTGTAAAAGTTTGTCTTCAGTTTTGCAATCCTCAGACTCTGTCCTGAGAGAGCTGGACCTGAGTAATAATGACCTGCAGGATTCTGGAGTGAAGCTGCTTTCTGATGGACTGAAGAGTACAAACTCTCAGCTGGAGATACTGAGGTTTGGGTTTCAAATACTTTCATTGCTTCTTTTTTTTGCATTATTATTAAAAAATATTTTTGCAAATTATATTTTCCAGATTATAAATCATATCTAATAACCACATTAATATCACTGTTTGCTTTGTTCTCTAAACAGCCTGCATAGCTGTAATCTCACCTCTGAGTCTTGTGAGAGTTTCTTATCAGCTCTACAGTCTTCAAACTCTGTCCTGAGAGAGCTGGACCTGAGTAACAACGACCTGAAGGATTCTGGAGTGAAGCTTCTTTCTGATGGACTGAAGAGTACAAACTGTCAGCTGGAGATACTGAGGTTTGGGTTTCAAATACTTTCATTGCTTCTTGTTTTTTTTTTTTTACATTATTATTAAAAAAAATAATTTTCCAAATTAGATTTTTCCAGATTATAAATCAAATCTAATAATCACATTAATATCACTGGTTTTTTGGGGTTTTTTTTCTCTAATCAGGCTGCATAAATGTAATCTCACTGCTGAGTCTTGTGAGAGTTTCTTATCAGCTCTACAGTCTTCAAACTCTGTCCTGAGAGAGTTGGACCTGAGTAACAATGACCTGAAGGATTCTGGAGTGAAGTTTCTTTCTGATGGAATGAAGAGTATAAGCTGTCAGCTGGAGATACTGAGGTAAATGTTTTTGGATAAAATAATTAACAACACGCTATAGCAGTAAATATTCATTAAGATGTGTTTACCAAATGTGGCTTCTGCTCTCAATGAAGTGTCAGAACAAGAGACAAAAACAACAATTGTGTGGAAATGTCATGAATGCAAAATGCTGCATTTTCAACTACATTTATTTTAATGCATAGCTTCTGACACCACTGCATGAGCTAGTGATGCCATTGATCTGCGTTGTGCAACGACCTTTAGCATCTTTACCAGGGTCCAAAATTACCACACATCAAGCCCCAAATACAATTAAAAATCTGTCCTGGCCAATCTTTCATATACTCGTAGTTGTGGAATTACATTTTCATGAATGCTAACAATGCATGATGGTAAGAATTCAATATGGCTTAGTGTGATTATAAAATGTAATTATAAATATACAATCTGACATGCTGTGTGTTTTGGAATGAAGCACAGCATTGTTCATTTACACAAAGTATTTTTAAGTATTAGTAAATTTTAAAGTATATGTACTTTATCAGAGTATTTTTATACATTCTGCATTCCAAAGCATAATGTTTTATTTTCTACTCCACTACATTTCTAAAAAAAGTGACATTCCTCATTATTTTGAACTGAAGAAATCGCCATGCACTCTGAGATGTGATAGCAGTGTCTGATTCGTTAACGAGCAGATTCTTCTTAATCAACCTGTTTGCAATTTGCACTGAATGATTCATTCACAAATTGGACTGAGTGGATTGCAGCTGTTCTTGAGTCAACAACTGACTGATTCAAATGATCCAGTCAGAGCATGTCTCCAGTTAACAATTCAGTCAAGCACAAGTCTGACTCAAAATGTGTCAAGAATTGGAGATCCTTGGAGCTTGGCATAAAAAGTAAGTTACTAATGCTGAATTTTAGGATTTATTATTGTAAATGAAAATCATATTTACAACTGTCAGTTGTTTGTGAACTAAATCTGCTGTAAAAGGGTGAACTCTTTAAGCCCACTGTATGAAATGCTAGAATGCAGATATGTCCACATTTGTTTATCACCATATGAATGGGAAGGTTTTAGGTAAAAATGAAATTATTCTCACTAGACAAGCCGTTTTGATTCTGAAAGAAGTGTGATGTCACACTGCTTAGGCCCTGCCCATGGCCGCTGACTGAAAGTTTTGCATTACCACCATAGTTTCCGCCCTCAGCGAGTTCGTTGGTTGTATGCTGTCCTCCATTTTCTCTGCACTCGAGCAGCTGTAACGTCAACAATGCAGTTCTGGTGTTCCGTGTTTGAATGTAAGACTGAACATAAGAGTCTTCATTTTCTCCCAACATCTGAGCAACTGAGGACATAGTGGAATTTTTATTTTGAGGGTAAAGCACCTCAAAATCTACCTAAATATGTTTGTCTGCGCAAATCATTTTACTCCAGACTGCTTTGTGAACGAGGGGCAATACAAGGCAGCCTTAGTGCTTCGCTAACGTTTTATCTGCATTGGTGTGCGAGTCATTTCGTTAAAGCACATAGGGAACATTATCTAGGTATTTGTGTGTATGTGTTGCTCATCCATTGTTGCAAATGGGCTGTTAAAACTCTACAAGTACATAAATGTATCAAATAACCGTTCTGAGATGTCCTGGTTTATTCTGATAGGTGTTTCTTCTGCTGGAGTCTCTTCTTCATCTGTTTCTGGTTCATACATGTACGGCTGAACATGGTGCTTCTACCTACTATTTATTGCTGTAGGTATGCAAAGCAGAGATGTATATGCTATACCCTCTTCTGAAGATGGGGCGGGAACATGCAGCTCATTGCATTTAAATTGGTACACACCAAAACAGCTCTTTTTAGACACCCCCCAAAAATTACATTTTCCACGTTATAATAAATGATCTGTGGGGTATTTTGAGATGAAACTTCACAGACACTTTCTGGGGACACCCAAGACTGTGGGACAACAATATTACATATTGTAAAAAGGGCCATATTAGGTGCCCTTTAAGATTAAACTATTCTCACCCGGGGCCTCATTTATAAAATGTTGCACAGAAACCATCTTAAGTTTGATCTTACGATCATCTCTCAAATATGTGTACGTGTGATTCATAGAATGAATATACGCACAGAAAATGCTCATACACCTCTCTTTCAGATGTGAAACCTATGGATCGCAAATGATCTTGAATTTTCACACAACTGAATGGTTTCAGATCTCTGCCTCCTAAACGACTCCTAATTAATGCCATAAACATACAAAGGATCACCAGTCATCATCCAAATCCTTTAATTTAGAACAGCGATCTGCAAGAACTGCTTACATTTACAAAAACCTGCAGTACTACGACAAGAAAAAGTGTGTACGTCTGCTCAGACCCTGACGTGACACTAAGCACTTTTCCACGTCAACGACAGTTTTTACAAATATGAGCGCTGGCGTGGATTTAAGTGTACGCACACTCTAAGATAAATTCTGTGCATACACACACTTTAAAAAAATTTGGCCCCAGGTGCACACACCTGTGCTGCGCTCATGAACAAAAGCTATCGTTATATGGCCTCCGGTCCTGCGAGCCTGAGAAGGATAAAAGCCCTTATCTTGGCAGACTTACCTTGTTGCACTACTGCAATGAACACGCCATTTTCCTGCTCGAGGATTCGCTAATTGTCAGCAACATTCCCTTTCAAAAGAACATGGGTCAGGTCTCAGAAATGAATCTGCCATGTTCAACTTGCATGTGGGCTTGCAAAACGTTTTTTACAAGTATTTCAATCTGTTCTCTACAAAAAATGCTGGGCACACAATGCACGATTTTCAAAGTCATCGGATCGCTGCTCTTCTCACACTGCACAACTGTCTGGGGTCCCATCTAGTTGCTGTTGTGTGCACATTACATGACAGATCGGAGACAGGGGATCATACATTACACCACTTTTCAAAAGGAAGAATCACCAACAACTCTGCATTGTCTACAAACTACGTTTCACTAGCAAACACACAAAATAATTGATATAGGAAATAACAAAAGATCACACGAGAAAACCGGTATTCTCGCACAAGAATGGATTTATTTTGATGGGGCAGTCGTGTCCTAATGGTTAGAGAGTCAGACTTGCAACCCAAAGGTTGCGAGTTCTAGTCTCTGTACCAGCAGGGATTGTAGGTGAGGGGAGTGAATGTACAGTGGTATGACTGAGGGGCCCTTGAGCAAGACACCAAACCCCCAACTGCTCCGTGTGTGTGTGTGTGTGTGTGTGTGTGTGTTTGCTCGCTCACTATTCACTGCTGTATGTGTGCATTTGGATGGGATAAATGCAGAGCATTTCTGAGTTTGGGACACTCCACACGTCACTGTCTACTGATTTGCAATGAAAAATAAAGAAGAATCTGAAGGAGGGAATGGTTGTTTGCCAATGTTGTTGCTGTCTTCTGACACCTTGTTGAACTGCAACGAATCAGTGGCTGATAGGAATGCAAAACTTGCAGTTCTTTTCTTTTATTAACGAAACATGTTGTGACATATAACATCAGTTCAACATCCTTAATAGACATAGACGGCAGAAAGTGCATCCTGTTTGTAGGGCTGGGTGATATATCTCATACGATTCTCATGTGCATCTCGTCAGTAAAGCCGGTTCTTTGATTAGCGGTAAATCTCCATCACCTGTTTTCAGATGGAGCGGCATTTAATACACGGAGCCGTAGTTCGCTGACAAGCCACGCAATATCGCGTTCATAATCGAATGTGATTTATCAGCGATTATGAACGCGATTTTGCGTGGCTTGTCAAAAAGCATCTGATCATAGCAATATGGGTATGTTTGCACAAGCTCTGCAAATTAGCACTCCTGTAAAGTCATGTCACGTGTATTTACATGGCACTTTATTTAATATATTGTATAAAAGCAATCAGCAGTATTAAACATGAAAAACAGTGTCAGTGTCTCATTTAATCAAAACCACGACTTTATTTGCTCTCCACTGTGTTCATGTTTTTACCCACGGACATCTCACCTCCAAGGACTTGACGGATAAATTAACCCAGAGAAGAGTTCCACGTGAAAGAAGGGGGAGCCTCAGCGCGGTGCAACGCCTTAAGCAGTGCCATTTAAATTTAGCAAATTATAAGTTGTTCTCTAATGTTGATCTCCCCTGCATATATATTAGCAGAACCACTAATACTTTTGGTTCAACAAACACCAAATATCAACTTATTAACAAAGAAAACAACAGTTGGCAAAGGAGGAGTCTGCATGGGGAGAGGAAATCTCCAAGGAAATAAGGTGCAGTTATATGCAATCAACACCTGTCAGAGTAACAGCATAGAGAAAAATAGAGCAATAGAGAGAGATAGCACAGACAGAAGAAACAACAAAGTTGCCCACAGATCATCACATAATATGTCACAGGACGTAACAAGTGAAACCAAAGTGAATGAATTTTACTGTTAAATTTTCATAGAACCTTTTGTTTCTAAAACTATACAAAATAACATCAGAAAATATTGAACTTAAGAGTTGACTGTGTGAAAGTGACATCTGATTGCCAAACTAATGTAATGTGGGCTGTTTCTGTGTGTTTATAGTTTGTCTGGCTGCATGGTGACAGAGGAAGGCTGTGGCTATGTATCTTCAGCTCTGGGCTCAGACACCTCACACCTGAAGGAGCTGGATCTGAGCTACAATCACCCAGGAGAACAAGGAGTCAAACTGCTCTCGGATACATGCAGCCATCCAAACTGCAAACTGAAGAAACTAAAGTAGGTTGAGGAGGAAATAGTTTTAGGTTTTAGTATTTGAACTCTTCGGTGTCTCTGTGTCAAATACGTGCACTTGACTCTTGACTTTTGAATTTAGTTAGTTCTCTTTAACAATTACAATGATGTTTTACTAAAACCACTTGTGTATTTATAAAGAAAGGGACTAATAGAAAGGATGCGATAACAAATTTTGTCCAAGAGTTGTATATTACAGGTGCAAGTGACTCTGCTTCCAGACAAAGTCACCCTGAGCTTAATTGCCTCAACAGTCCTCAATAAACACAGTGATGTCACCTTTGTACCAAACAGGCATTAGCATATTGTGGTGATTAAAAGCATTTTCCCATATTTAACTCACATATCCACCTTATTTTTCAATGTGGAATAAGCTGTTTTCTGGTAATTTGAGAGACTTCCATTTCATAAGCTGCCGTAGGGAAATAACGAGAAGAATAACAGTAAGTGGTAAAACTGTTTGCACTACAAACCACTGTGTTCATAATTAAGATAATACATTAAAATAATATGTTAAGACACACCAGTTTGCAATATCAAGCAGCAAAACGAGCTCTATTGTACAGCTAAAAATTGCTGGATGCGGATGAGACTGGAAGCCAGACACATTAAATTTACAAATGGCCATACCTGCTCTTATGGGGAAAATAAGGTGGATACTTTTGAAGGGACTGCCATCATACAAGAACTGTAAAGAGTTTCATTCATATTCACCATAATTGTATAATAAATTAAGGAAATTGATTGGTGCCTGAAATACTGAGTAAAGTGCCCTAGTTTTATGAGGAGTTGAATTATTTTTTTTTTTTTTAAATTTAAACTAAATGACGCCATATAATTTTGCTGATTTTCCTTCAATTATCACTGAATACATCTGATGGTTTTAGCTTTGCTTCAA
Source organism: Aspiorhynchus laticeps (assembly GCA_023376895.1). NCBI lineage: Eukaryota > Metazoa > Chordata > Actinopteri > Cypriniformes > Cyprinidae > Aspiorhynchus > Aspiorhynchus laticeps. The sequence continues at coordinate 42,929,789 of CM041801.1, read as the reverse complement.
AAACGTCGCTGCAGCCAAAGGTTTTTCCAAGTTATCTGTATGCTAGATAATAAACCTTACCTGATAAGCACATCACAATCATTGTCTGTTTTGTTCTCCGCACAGGCTACAGTCATGTAATCTCACTGGTGAGTCTTGTGAGAGTTTCTTATCAACTCTACAGTCATCAAACTCTGTCCTGAGAGAGCTGGACCTGACTAACAATGACCTGCAGGATTCTGGAGTAAAGTTTCTTTCTGATGGACTGAAGAGTACAAACTGTCAGCTGGAGATTCTGAGGTGAATGGTTTTCAATAATCAATAAAATTACATATTTCAGAGTTAAATGTGTCATTATGTTCACTTACACGCAAGCCACTCATGAGTTTTCAATGTCTTAGTAAATGCTGGTCCACTTGAACTTCATCTCGTGCACATGCTGTGACTTGTCACTTGTAACATGAATTTGAAAATGCAACGTGCAAAAAAAAATCTTCCCAAATTTGTAGTCGGCATATTAAAAAGCTTTTTCACTGTTATTCGTTATATCATTAGCTAAAATAAAAAGGTAAGCTCTATGGTTTAATGATTGAAAGCAAATAAATTAAGACAAGCATGCATATTAATATTGTAATTGTCCTTGTTATAATAATATATATTACATAATATAATGTAATATATATGATGTTGTGATAAGTGTCATATTTCTATAGGTAGAAATGGATCAGCTGAGAAGCAGCTGATGCTAGCTTGACTGACATGACCTGCCAGAACTAAAGCTACGCTTGATTTCTGTCAGGATCACTATTGTCAACGATGATTGACAATTAGCATACAGTTTGGATTGTCGGTATGGTACTGTTCAAGAACTCCCAACTCGAGGGCAGCAATAACAAAAAGAAAACCATATGTTGCTTTTAAGAAATGAGAATTAATAGGAAAACTTAGCTTAGCTGTAGACATTCATAGATTAATGGAGGATGAAATACAGGCAGCTGTGACGTGAACAGTGGCACATCTGTGAGGCCACCGCAAAGAACAAGATGGGGCCCCTCTCACTAGCAGTGATTTCATCGATGAAAATGTATTGTGCACCTACTGCAACATATTACTGAGTCTGTCTCCCCCATTTAACAGTAATAAATTATCATTGAGTTGTTGCATTTTATGTTATTATTGAATATTATATAGGCTATATGATGTGTGTAGTGATTTTGAAATCCCTTTTTAGTCAGATTGAAATCCCTGCAGGAATAAATATTTAGTCTATGAAAGTGGAGGCAAATGTAAATTTAAGAGTAAGAACAGGTAGAAATAGCTCCAACATAACAATTGCACATTATATAGTGGGAGGTATATGCTTAATGTAAAACTTTGCACATTGCATTCATAATCTGGGCTCTTCAGCAGTGTTTTATCTTTTAATATCACTGTCTTAATGCATAAGCCACAATGAGCAAAAAATTATCCACTTTGATTATGGTGCTGTCATCTTATAGTGTTTATGACAAGTGGTTGTTTAAGAACATTAAGTTTTTCCACTCCACTGCACTACCTTTGCACTCGCTCCTGAAGCTTCGTCAGCGCGGATTTAGAACATCGTTGCCTAGCATCCATCTAGTGAATCTTTGCTCTCTACCCAACAAAACGGACGAACTTCTTCTGCTCTCCTGGACAAATAAGGATTTTTCAAACTCTGCTGCTCTGTGTTTTACGGAAACCTGGCTGAATGAAGCCATACCAGACAGCGTGTTAAGTCTGCCGAGCTTTCAGCTGATCAGATCCGACCGCGACGCAGAATCAACAGTGAAATCGCGCGGCGGCGGGGGACATGCTTCTACATTAATGAGAGGTGGTGTACAGATGTAACTGTGTTAAAGAAGATGTGTTGTCCCAATCTAGAAACACTCTTAATTAACTGTAAACCTTTCTACTCACCGCGGGAGTTCTGCTCGTTCATTCTCGTGAGTTTCTACATTCCACCGCAAGCACACGTGCGCTCAGCTGTACAGAAACTAGCTGATCTGATCACAGACACAGAACAACAACACCCGGACTCTGTTTTAATCATTCTCGGGGACTTTAATAAAGCTAATCTCTCTCGTGAACTGCCAAAATACAGACAGCATGTTACATGTCCCACCAGAGACAGTAATATATTGGATCATTGTTACACAGCAATAAAGGATGCATATCACTCTGTCCTACGGGCAGCTTTAGGACTCTCTGATCACTGTTTGGTTCATCTTATACTGACCTACAGGCAGAAACTAAAATCAGCTAAGCCTGTATTAAGAACTGTTAAAATATGGATTAATGAAGCAGAGTGTCACAGTGCACACAGCGGGCAAAAACGAGGAACACACAGACGAGGATAAACTCAAAATAACATTCTTTAATTCGGACAAGCGAGGCAAGACAAGGCAGGGCAGACGCACAGGAACACCGGGGAGTAACGAGTAGACCAGACGAAAAGGAACTAAACAGGCAGGAACTAAATACACAGGATAATTACAGATAATAACTAAAACACAGCTGGAACATAATAAACTAATAATCACACTAAACAAGGACAGGAAACTAACCAAATATGGACACAAGAGGGCAGGAAACACATGACACAGGACTGACATAACTCCCCCCTCCCGGAAGGCGTGACCCTCGCCGTAACAGTACCACCGGGGAGGGGGGAGGGGGGTGGGCGCTCTGGACGGAACAGACAGTTCAGAGCCATGGCGGAGCTGGGAGCTCTGGAGGCCATGGCAGGTGGTCCTCTGCAGCTGGAGCTCTACTACCCCCCAAAAAAAATCCATGGGGCAGCTTACGGGGTATCAGGAGCCCTTCGGGGAACAGGAGCTCACATAGGGCTATCCACATCAGCAACAGGGGAGGCAGGCGGCTAGGGAATGGCCTCCGCGACCATAACTAGAGGAGCTGCCTGCCCCAGACGAGTCTCCATGGACCAAACAAGACCGACATGACAAGGATAATTTAAAACTGCTCCTGTGGACAATACAAGACGTAAAACATGCCTCAGGGGACATGGAACAGCACTCCCGACTGGAACAGGGGAACTGGATCCACAGTTCCTGGGAACGGCACTCCTGGCCGGAACAGGGGAACTGGATCCACCAGAACTGAAAAGAGCCGCAGCCGGCGGGTTTGACGTCGGTGCAGCTGGCAGGCTAGACTTCAGAGTGGCCGGCGGGCTTGAGGAAGTCGCAGCCGGCAGCTTGACTTCGGAATGGCCGGCGGGCTTGAGGGAGCCACAGCTGGCGGGCTTGAGTGAGCGGCGGCCCACGATCTTGACTCAGTGGCGGCCGGCGGGCTTGGGTGAGCCGCGATCAGCAGCGAGCTTGGGTGAGCTGCGGACAGCAGTGTGCATGAGTGAGCAGCGGAAGGCGGTGTGCTTGAGTGAGCCGCAGACGGCGGCGGGCTTGAGAGAGCCGCGGACAGCGGAGTTGATATCCCCGCGGATGGCGGGCTCGAGGGAGCCACAGCCGGCAACTTGAGCGAGCAGCTGCCTGCAAACTAGAATGACGAACGGCCAGCAGGCTTGGGATAGCCACAGCCAGTGGGCTGGACAGATGATCGGCTGACAGACTTGACTGATGACCGGCAGGCTTGAGTGAGCCGCGGCTGGCGGGCTGGAGAGAGCCGCGACCGGCGGGCTTAACTTCATCGGGCTGACTTGAATGACAGGTGGCCGTCAGACTCGCTGCATTTGCGGCGATCCCGCCAAACTCCTATGCTGAATAACAACTGGCTAGGGCGGGATGATGAGCGGCGTCTTCCAAGCCGCGGGGGAAACACAAACAGGAACAAACAAAAAATGAACAAAAATGAACAAAACAAAACGAGGTGAATGGGCACCGCTTACTCTTTTGGTCTGGTCTTCTGTCACGGTACACACAGCAGGGAGGAACGAGGAACATGCAGACGAGGATAAACTCAAAATAACAGTCTTTAATTCAGACAGGCAAGGCAAGACAAGGCAGGGCAGACGCACAGGAACACCGGGGAGTAACGAGTAGACCAGAAGAAAAGGAACTAAACAAGCAGGAACTAAATACAGCGGATAATTACAGATAATAACTAAAACACAGCTGGAACAACAGCTGGAATAAACTAATAATCACACTTAACAAGGACAGGAAACTAACCAAATATGGACACAAGATGGCGGGAAACACATGACACAGGACTAACACAGAGCAAGATTTAAAAGCTTGTATTGACCTCACTGATTGGACTGTTTTTGAGGCTGCTGCAAACAATCTGGACGAGTTCACAGAGACTGTAACATCATATATCAGTTTCTGTGAGGATATGAGCATTCCTACCAGGACTCATCTAACTTACAACAACGACAAACCATGGTTCACTGCAAAACTCAGACAGATCCGTCAGGCCAAAGAAGATGCCTACAAGAAGGGGGACAAAGTCTTGTACAAACAGGCCAAATACACACTGGAAAATGAGATCAGAGTGGCAAAGAGGAATTATTCTGGAAAGCTAAGGAACAAATTCTCTTCCAGTGATTCTGCTTCAGTGTGGAAAGGTCTGAAAGACATCACCAATTACAAGACACCATCCCCCAGCACTGTGGAGAATCAACAACTGGCAGACGATCTGAATGAGTTCTACTGCAGGTTTGAAAAAACACCCCACACCTGCCCTGAACACCTCTCCACACAACCATTAACACCTTCAGCAACCCCCCTCTCCCCCACACCTGCACTGAAAATAAGTGAAGATGTTGTGCGCCAGGTCTTCAGAAAGAACACGAGAAGGAAGGCACCAGGCCCAGACGGTGTGACACCAGCATGTCTGAAAACCTGCGCTGACCAGCTGGCCCCCATCTTCACACAGATCTTTAACAGATCACTGGAGCTGTGCGAAGTCCCCTCATGCTTCAAACGCTCCACCATCATCCCCGTCCCAAGGAAACCCAAAATTACTGGACTTAATGACTACAGACCTGTGGCTCTAACTTCTGTGGCCATGAAATCATTTGAAAGTCTGGTTTTGACTTATCTGAAGGACACCACTGGACCCTTACTGCAGTTTGCCTACAGAGCAGAGTCTGTGGACGATGCAGTCAACATGGGACTGCATTACATCTTGCAGCATCTGGACAGACCAGGGACTTATGTGAGGACCCTGTTTGTCGACTTCAGCTCTGCTTTTAACACCATCATCCCAGACACCCTTCAGAATAAACTGACACAACTCTCCGTCCCCACCTCCATCTGTCAGTGGATAAACAGCTTCCTGACAGACAGGCAGCAGCTAGTGAGGCAGGGAAAATACACATCCAGCACCCGTACGATCAGCACTGGAGCTCCTCCGGGCTGCGTTCTCTCCCCACTGCTCTTCTCCCTGTACACCAACGACTGCACATGTAAAGACCCCTTTGTCAAGCTCCTAAAGTTTGCAGATGACACCACAGTCATCAGCCTCATACAGGACGGTGACGAGTCTGCTTACAGACAAGAGGTTAAGGAGCTGGCTGTCTGGTGCAGTCTTGACAACTTGGAGCTTAACACGCTCAAAACTGTGGAGATGATCGTGGACTTCAGGAGAAACCCCCCTGCTCTCCCCCCACTCACCATCATGGACAGCACTGTGGCTGCAGTGGAGTCATTCAAGTTCCTGGGCACCACCATCTCTCAGGACCTGAAGTGGGACATTCACATTGACTCCGTCGTGAAAAAGGCACAGCAGAGGTTGTACTTACTTCGTCAACTGAAGAAGTTCAACCTGCCACAGGCGCACATGACACAGTTTTACTCTGCTGTTATTGAGTCGGTTCTGTGCTCCTCTATATCTGTCTGGTTTGGGTCAGCCAGCAAATCAGATACAAGAAGACTACAACGGGCTGTTAGGACAGCAGAAAGGATCATTGGCATGCTCCTGCCCAACCTTCAGGACTCGTACTACTCCAGAGTAAAGAAACGGGCAGGAAACATCATCACAGACCCCTCTCACCCCAGCCACAACCTGTTTGCACTTCTCCCTTCAGACAGATTGTACACTAGAAGATCTATAGGCATAAAAACAGTGTTTTTTCCCCCAGGGATTATTACCTGATTTCTGTAATTCATTTCTGTAATTAATTTCTCTATCTCTAATGATTGCATCTCTCTCAAGTACTATGTAAATACATATGCAAATTTTTTTATTTATACAGCTGTATATAGAGTAAATAATGCACAAACCTGTACATAAATCTTCTGTTCCAGATTCATACACATTATTATTATTTATTGTTAAATTTTATTTAAATGTTTTCTGTTCTCATGTCAGATATGTATGTATGCATGTATGAACCAAGAGCTCCTTGAAAAAACCACAACAAATTCCTTGTATTTTTGTACACACTTGGCGAATAAAGCTAATTCTGATTCTGATAAATGATTAGACATATAGGAATATTTCTGATAACTGAAAAAAGACCGCAGACGTACCATGTGCCTTTCTTAACAAAGCTACAGGAAGTTTGATGTAGGAAATAGAAGTTGATGTCAAAGTATTTTTCTAGAATAAGTTCCAGAATGAGTTGTTTGTTGAGGGGTAACACCATATAATCTTACGTTGCCACCCTGGTGTCTAGTGATAATGTAGAATGTTTCTGCTCTGAAGAAAATTTGACTTTACTGGAGTATACTGTAAATATTTCTGTTGACTTCACTACATTTAGAAAAGTAATTGAATACTTTTACTCTGGTACATTTCCACAGACACTTGTTTTCTGTTGTTATTGAAACTGCAGAAAATAACAAACTGCAAACTAAACTTTGCAGACCACTGTGTGAAAGTAAAGTCTGATTGTTGAACTAATGTAATGTGGGCTGTTGCTGTGTGTTTGTAGATTGTCTGGCTGTATGGTGACAGGGAAAGGCTGCGGTTATGTGTCTTCAGCTCTGAGCTCAAATCCTTCATGCTTAAAAGAACTGGATCTGAGCTACAATCACCCAGGAGAACAAGGAGTCAAGCTGCTCTCAGATACACTCAATGATCCAAACGGCAAACTGAACAAACTCAAGTATGTTGATCAGGAAGAGTCACACTGCTGTTTTTTTGTGCATGGGTGTATATGTTTACTGATCGTATCATATGTGCAGAATGTCATACTGTTTGTGTTTTATAGTGTAGATCATGGAGGAGAGCTCAGGATTACAGCAGGACTACACAAATGTAGGTCTACACACACACACACACACACAATATGTAATGTGTAATGCTTTTTATATTTTCAATCCCCTAATCCCACCCCTATCCCTAACAGAAAACTTTCTGCATCATTACATTTTTTTTTGTTGTTATCAACATTTTTTTTTTTTTCACACACAACATCACATCCTTTCAAAACAAACAAAACTAAACAACAGACACATACTCCATATTTTAAAGGTCCAAGCAAAGGGGAGAGAGAGAGGGAGGGAAAAAGTAACAGGTCCTTCCTTTACATCACATATGTTAGAGAAAAAATTAAAATAGAAATAAAGTATTTATAATATGCAATCCAATATGCCTCTCCACCAGTGTTGGGCACGTTACTTTAAAAAAGTAATTAGTTATAGTTACTAGTTACTTCTCACAAATAGTAATTGAGTTAGTAACTGAATTACATCTTTATAAAAGTAACTAATTACCAGGGAAAGTAACTATTGCGTTACTTTTTTTATGTTCAAATGTCAAATAACTTGGATGCCCCCAATATTAAGTATGTTAAATGAATGAAATGGACACTAAATAGAAAAAAATATTATTATAAAACATTGTAGCTACATTAATCTACAGTTACACTATTTATCTACTGACACTTAGCATCAGTCAGTCAAGCATTAAAATATGATATTATGATAATTTGGAATTATTTTATGATAGAACTTTAGTAATTAGAATAACCAAGTATGAATGCATATGTCATGTTGACTGAACTTAGGACTGGTGGTGGTGCTTAAGATATTGTTTGTCATTTAATGTTTCTATAAAAAAAGGGGGGAAAAATTGATAAGATGATAAAACTACTACAAATTCTACTACTAATAACAATATAAAACGCACTAAGGATTAATGAGCTGCTGGGTTCATGAATATTAATCACGTTGTATAGGTTCGCTCGAACTGATTTGCTGAAATCAAAACAGGGATGATAATAGGTGAGAGCCAGCCAATGAGATTGTCGTTTGCGCATTAGCTCCGCCCACTAGCAGAGAACCCGGCAGTTCTTATTTTGACAGGAAAATACAACAAAGAATATCGTTTACATGTAGCGCGTAAATTCTGCATGTTATGAAAGACTCTCTTGCTCTGTATATCTTTCTTTGCGCGCGTGTGTGTGTGTGTCGCAGGGGCGTCGCACCCGTGGGGGATGTGGGTGTTTTAACACCCACACTTTTCCCGGTGAGAGGGTTCAACACCCGCACTTTTTCTGCAGTTTTTCCGCAGTTTTGCACAAACGCCTTACAGCAGTCGCTCTCCGTTTCTCTGGCCGCTCTGTGTCTGCGCTCCTCCTCTCCCCTCCCTCTCAAACATAACACCGGCTTTGAGCGTGACCGGCTGATGATTGGCTGTTCTGCCTTAAGTCCCGCCTCTCTTGGTGTGTTATTTATCGGTCAGCTCGTGCTGAGGAGGCGGGAACTTATGTTATGTTTATTTACATCTCCCTTTTCCAGGTACTTTGAATGAGTGTATTTTCACAACAGTTTTGACTTATTTTCTGTGTGTTCCGAGTGTGTTTTTATACTTTTCTAGTATCACTCATTTAAATGGGAAGCTTTTTATATCTTGTATGTTATACCTTTTGTACCCTTCTGTCATTGTATTCATCGTTTTTATTGTTAACAAACAAACCACATCCATCCCCCGCACTTTTGATAAGCTTGCTACGCCATTGTGTGTGAGAGACAAAGCGACGGCGAGACGTGCGCCTTCACACTAGAGTTTACGGTACGTCATATGCAGCTACACTGCGCGTTCAAATGTCACAATACATTAAAAAATGAAACACTGCGCATTCAATTCAGATTAACTGAAAAATAAAATTCTAATAATATAATAAATTATAGTAAGCCGCATTTTATTGTCAGTAACGGTAACGGCGTTGTAACGGGGGAAACAGTAATTAGTTTGATTACTCGTTACTGAAATAAATAACGCCGTTAGTAACGCCGTTTATTTATAACGCCGTTATTCCCATCACTGCTCTCCACACACGTGCGGCGCACACCAGCTCTGCATGTCCTCCTCGCAGCCGCAAAACCAGCAAAACAGCCTTTTCCTTTGTATTAAGCTTATAGAGAGACCAGAATCAACATCAAGAAGACACACACTGGTATTAGCAAAACAGCAAAAAAATATGAAAAAAAGATAAAATAAAATAAAAATGAGTAAAATGTGCAATGAAATAAAATAAAATGTGCAATACAGTCTACTGTGGATATCCACAGTAGACTGTATTGCACATTTTATTTTATTTCATTGCACATTTTACTAATTTTATTTTATCTTTTTTTTCTATCTTACTCTTACCTATATTTATATATAGTCTATGGTGTTATGTTTCATTTTTTGTTTTATTTTTGTGCACTGTCCATTGAGCGGACCTGTCCTGACCTACATTTCACTACTGATTATACCCTGTATGATTGTGTATGTGACGAATAATAAAGAACCTTGAAAACAATTAGTCTGTAGCAGTGTTGGGCACGTTACTTTAAAAAAGTAATTAGTTATAGTTACTAGTTACTTCTCACAAATAGTAACTGAGTTAGTAACTGAGTTACATCTTTAAAAAAGTAACTAATTACCAGGGAAAGTAACTATTGCGTTACTTTAAAAAAAAAAAAAAAATCAAAGGTCAAATAACTTGGATGCCCCCAATATTAAATATGTTAAATGAATGAAATGGACACTAAATAGAATAAATTATTATTATAAAACATTGTACATTAATCAACACTATTTATCTACTGACACTTAGTATCAGTTAGTCGAGCATTATAATATGATATTATGATAATTTGGAATTATTTTATGATAGAACTTTAGTAATTAGAATAACCAAGTGTGAATGCATATTTGTCATGTTGACTGAACTTAGGACTGGTGGTGGTGCTTAAGATATTGTTTGTCATTTAGTGTTTCTATAAAAAAAAGGGGGGGGGGCAGGAATTGATAAGAAAACTACTACGAATTATACCACAAATAACAATATAAAATGCACTAAGGAATAATGAGCTGCTGGGTTCATGAATATTAATCACGTTGTATGGGTTCGCTCGAAATGATTCGCTGAAATCAAAACAGGGATGATAATAGGTGAGCGCCGGCCAATGAGATTGTCGTTTGCGCAGTAGCTCCGCCCACTAGCGGAGTTCATAAAAGCTGAAGAATTCCAAAGGAACTTCGTTATTTTGACAGAAAAATACAAGAATATCGTTTACATGTAGTTCGTCACTTCTGCATGTTATGAAAGACTCTCTCGCTCTGTATCTTTCTCTGCACGCGCGCGCTGTATGTCTGCATGTGTGTGTGTGTGTGTGTGTGTGTGTGTGTGTGTGTGTGTGTGAGACAAAGCTACGTCGAGTCGTGCGCTTCACACTAGAGTTGACGGTACGTCAAATACAGCCACACTGCTCATCCATTCAGATGAACTGAAAAATAAAATGGTAATAATATTATAATAGATTATAGTAACGCCGCATTTTATTGTCCGTAACGGTAACGGCGTTGTAACGGGGGAAACAGTAATTAGTTTGATTACTCGTTACTGAAAACAATAACGCCGTTTATTTATAACGCCGTTATTCCCATCACTGGTCTGTAGTGAGGAGGATAAAACCAGGTTTACATGCGTCCATAGATCCATGACAACAGGACACTCCCAAAACACATGAAGAAAAAAAAATGATGACGCAGCGTTACATATCAGGGCACCAGAAATAGATTTACGGTGTAAATATTCTAACACAGGTTCGTTTAACAGCAGAATTTAAGCCAGTCACATTCAGTAATAAAATATTCAGAGTATACATTAAATATTCATAATCCTAAAATTGTATTCAATAAATGAAGAGAAGTAAAAGCACTCCCATTCTGTAAATGACATGTAAACGTTAGTGTGCGTTCTAGATATCAAAACATCTAGATGAAAAATCCCCTTAGAAACAAGGTAAAGTAAATAAAAGCATGAATATCTGTTGTCTAAAGCGCTTTGCAACGATTGTATCGTAAAAAGCGCTATACAAATAAACTTGAATTGAATTGTAAAACATAAAAGCAACACAGACAGAGATGGCCAACAACTATAGACAAAAAACAATTCAGGCCGCACGTTACCGAGAACATTGGTCTGATTGAGCAACAAAAACTTGTGATGATCCGTGACCAATCCACTTCAGCGCAAAACGAGCCTCTCAAAAGGCTCACATAACCAAAACATTATTGTAATGAAACCTGCACACCATTAGTCCCCTCCAAAAAAAAAAGAAAGAAAAAAGGGGGGGTTAGTCTTACCAGCAAAGGGACAATTGCATCGAATAAATATAAACACTATCCCAGGAGGAGAGAGGAAAGAAGAAAAAAGAAAAAAAAAGAGATCTAGCGAGCATCCATATCCCTCCCGCCACCATCTTCTTCCGGGCAGCCGGCATCTCCTCCATCCCGGCCACCAAGCCCCTCCCGCCGGGCTGAAGAGAGGGGGGCCGCTGCCCTCCCGCTGCATTGTGGATCCGCAGCAAATGTCCCATTCTGTGACAGGAAGCTGACAAAATCCTCCGCTTTCCAAAAAGAATCAAAGCTTCTCTGTTCACCCCCGTGCCGTAGCTTAATTACCGCCGGATAAGCGAGGAAGGGCTAGAGACCAAGCGCCGTCATCGACCTCAAAACCGGAACCAAGCTTTTTCTCTTGGCAGCTGTAACTGGACTAAAGTCAGGAAAAAATAGTAGCGTGACATTGTCCCGCATTTGCATTTTGCATTTCACCGGATAAGCCTGCCGAGCACCTTTCAGAATCTCCAATCTGTCATGCCATCTCAGCACACGGAAGATGAGAGTACGCTGCCGAGTTTTTCCTTTCATCATACACGCGATGTGCTCGGTCAATCTTTTTTTTTTTTTTTTTCTTTTTTTTTATTACATCCCAACGTTACGCCATCCGACGTCCCCTCCAGAATTTCACGTGTAAACATATAGTTCGTCTTTGTGATGATGCTATATACAGTTTTGGGTGTTTCATTTTTAATATTATGAAAGCTTCAAGCGCAGTTAATTATTTGTACGTGCATACAGACGACGGCGGTGTTGAAGCTCTTTTATTTGCCGTCAAACGGTTGATCATCACTGCCGTGCGTGTATCCTGTCGCAAAATGCGGCGACAAGTCCTACACGACGGTGATAGTTTGATTAAGGTGTTTACATGAATATGACAGTAACTCATACATTCCCTGTTAATGAATCAATATTTTTTACTTGACCATCGTATTGACTTTGTGTTGTTTCTGAAGTGGTTCTGTCCCCTTGCATTACACGGACTAAAAACCTTTGCTTGTGTTCATCTGAAGAAAGAAAGTCATAAACATCTGGGACGACACGAGAATCTTAATGCTCGGTCAATCTTGATGTTACGACCTTTCAGGGAAGGAATCCACTTGAAGAGATTAACTCTGAGGAAACCAGCCACATCGGATCCCTCCATCCCCTCTGGTAACCCCACCAGCCGTACCTTACTTCTTCTGCTTTTATCCTCCATATCCGTCATCTTCTCTGTGAGTCGCTCCAGCTGATTTCTTAAGTCCGTGACTGTCCTCCTATCCTCACGTGCAGTTGCCTGAACAGAGTCAACGCGGTCACGTGTCTGCTTCGCCGCGGCAGCCATGGCCTCAAACTCCTCTCTTTGCTCTCCAACAGAATTGTTGGTCGCTTGTATGTCCTCATGTAGTTTACGTAATGCTGGAATCAGCACAGAGTCCACAGCATCTCTTACTGCCGAAGTCACAACCGAATCCAAAGTGCTTTGCTGCACTTTAAATGCTAACTTGATACCGTTAGCAATAGCAACGTCGATATCCTCTCTGGAGATGGTGGAATCCCTGAATCTTTTCTTTATTGGCGATTGCACAATCTCTCTTTTCCGATCGCCTTTGACTGTTGAAGCACTCATGATGAGTCCGATGCAAAGTGGTTCGAAATTTACTGACAGGATTACAAAATACTTGACAAAGTCAGCAGAGCGAAAGACTACACGTGCATCGAAGTCGAAGGGTCACATGATCTCTGCATCATTACATTTTTTTATTAAAAAATGTTTAGTATGTTCATTAGTGATTACAATCATGAGCACAGCCAACTGTCCTCATAATTATTGAGGAAGAGGCCTGAAACCTGAATACACACCACATTATATATCCTCGATGTAGATCAAACCAGTATCCACACACACAAACACCTTTAGTTTTTTGCAATTCAACATGACTACAATAGGTACATTGTACCTAACTTTTTTTTGACATAAGTACAGTGTTGAAAGACACCTAACATAAAGTGATCAACCAGAATGTCTCTGTTCTTGTGTTCAGATGCCTGTGATCTCACACTGGATCCAAACACGGCAAACACTAAACTTGTTCTGTCTGAGAAGAACAGAAAGGTGACACATGTGAAAGAGGAGCAGCTGTATCCTGAGCATCCAGAGAGATTCGATGAGTGTCCCCAGGTTCTGTGTCGAGAGAGTCTGTCTGGACGCTGTTACTGGGAGGCTGAATGGAGTGGATATGCTGAAATATCAGTGACATATAAAGGAATCGGCAGGAAAGGAGGGAGTGATGATTGTGGTTTTGGATTAAATGAAAACTCCTGGAGTCTGTTCTGCACTGATGACAGATTCACTCGCTGTCACAATGATAATTTAATTGACATAAGTGTCCCTTCAGGCTCCTCTAAGAGAGTAGGAGTGTATGTGGACATGTCTGCTGGCAATGTGTCCTTCTACAGCGTCTCTGACACACACACACTCACACACTTACACACATTCAACACCACATTCACTAAAGCCCTCTATGCTGGATTTAGGTTGGCGTTTTGTGGTTCCTCAGTGTCTCTTTGTCAGATTGAAAATCCTGTCAGCAATAATGGAAATGTCACACACACCGATTGAAAGGAATAATCTCTCTTTATTTACTGTAGCTCTTGCATCCCCCATTTTGAATAGGGGGGCATAAATGCAAAATAAGGTTTGTGCTTATGAGTCATTCTGACTAGACATATATTTAGTAAAGCTAACATTTAAAGGTGCCACAGAATGTATTGATACAATATTTTAAATTGTTCTCTGATATCTACATAGAAGGTATGTGGCTTAGGTAAGGGCAAAAATTCTCCAGAAACGGTTTTATATGTCCATTTACAACCCTAGGATTTGTCCCTAGAATGAAATGGTCTGTTATTACCTTATTTGGAAGGGTCATGAATAATAATGCTGAGCTCTGCTCTGATTGGCTGTTTCACAGTGTGGCTCATTTCAGCAGATCACAGGAAGGAAACGCAGGGAAAATATATATTTCAATACTTTCTCACGCAGTTATATTGTTGGGTAATCATACTGTATAGAAAATGCGGGCATCAGGGAGCTGATATTAATATGTTGGGCATTGAAACTGCTTTCGAATGCATGATCACTTTTTACTTTCACTTTCGAGATTCGCGATCGCACGTACTCTGTTTATACTATGGAGCAGCAGTACTTACCACACATTTACAAGATCAGATGCTTGTCAGTGGTGCTCAGGATCTGTAAATCATTCTCCATCATCCTCAGTCATCTCTCCTTACTCTGTTTATGTGGTAAGTGAAATCTGATGTACTGTAACAGGCTACAGCTAGCAGCTAACCATGTCTCTTTAGTGGCTCACGTTATTTTATTAGAACGCGTTATTTGCTTTCCGTGCCTTTCTGAATACAGACACCAACCCATCCCTGCACTTCACATCCCCTGCACAGCCTGAACATAACATTTATTACCATGATCTGCCATTTTCTCTGTTGTCCTCGCTTGTTTCTTCACAATACCTGCAGAACTTCTGATGATTCACCTTTAAAAGTTTACTGTTCAAGACACAATTATTTAGACTGTTATTAATATGGAGATATAGCTAAAAAAATATATTTTTTAAATGTATTAAAAAAAATTGTTTCTAGGACCATGTCATGTATTTTTATTGTAGTGAAGGCCTAAAAAAATGCTAATAAAAATATTGCTCCCCATAACCTCCCCTGCACTCTGTTGTCTGTCTACCATGGCAACCTACCCCTTTTCTGTTTCTGTTGTTCTCACTCAGCAAACCTTTCACACCTCTGCCAGGTATGAGACCTAATCTTCAGTATTTTTTTATCATTCTTTTGTTTTTATTCAAGCATTATTTGTCTTTATTCTAGCATTACATGGCTTCCCATCTGCATCCCTTTGATCCCAATATACATTTACCCACATATTATAAAGTCTTTATAGAAAACAAAACAAAACATTGTCTTATAATCTTAAATGAATTATTTTTACAAAATGAAATACATGAAATATAATTGCACCTGTGTAGGGAAGATTGTGTACAGTTGGAACCGAGGGGCAGTTGAAACATCAAATAACTTGTGTGCATCACAGCTGACCCATGATTTGTGCTCCACAGATGCATAATAAGTATTGTCCTCTTTAACTGGGGAAAAAATGTAAAGCATGTGTGATTCCCTAACCTGAAGATATTGAACAAAATCTATTTTTAGGGGCAAGATTTTCACTTCACCACCTTTCAACATTGAATAGCTTCATTCCATTTATGACTGTATAAGTGAACCTTGATATTTGTGGTCATTAGTCTGTCCACAAAAAATGCCACAATTCATAATATTCATAACCGTGCTTCAGTGTTATTGCGCAATTTAGATAAATGTGCGAGGTGAAAATTTGTTTTTTTAAAGTTAACACTTAATTTTTCAGCGTTTTAGATACTAGCCCATTTAATCCCACCGGTCACAGTAGTGACTGTAAAAAAAGTTTTAATTTATAAAGCTCTAAAAACCTTACTGACTGATGTTTTAGTGACTTCCTGCAAATATGGAAACAAAATAAAGGGTCTCAATTAAATATGTGCAGTTTCACATGATTAGTGCAGATTGTCACATGACCAGAGCAGTTTATTTACTTTTTGCACCTTGAGAAGATGATAACTGCATCAAAGCTTCAAAACAAAAGGCTAGTAGTAAAGTCTGTTAACAAAGATTTGACACAGATTTTTGGTACACGTTATCTTTAAGGTGTCTAGTATTAATATATGAATTCACATATATTCAGTTTTGTTGAGTGTGGCCATAGAATGAGTAAACATCTCGATGGTCACAATAGTGACCGGTGACCGGTGACCGCTGGGATAACAGTGAATTTAGGAATACAATATAAATCCAGTTGCAGTTGTTTGTGAAAATTACACTAAAATATTGCAATGACAAAATATTGCACTAAATTAAAAATTCAAATGTTACAAAAAATTACAATATTGATGTTGTAATACTGGTAGCACTAATATAAAAATTTGATGTTATATTTTACATATATTTATATATATGTTTTTTGTCTTTTATCTGTGTTCCTATCTGTCACGCCCATGAACCTGTTTTATGTTTGTTTTCCTTCCACGTGCTCCCCTTGACCTAGTTTTGCCCATATTTGGTTTTTCCTGTTCCCATTGTGTTCTATTGATTTCAGGTGTGTCTCGTGATCCCCTCGCTTGTGCATTTAAAGAGAGTTCTGTCCCTGGTTTCTTTGTCCGGTGTCTATTGTCATTTCCCCGTGTTACTTTGGAATCCCTTTGGTTTTTGTTATTAAAAGTGTTTTTGAGTAATCTCCTCGTCTCCGTGCTCCCTTTGATGTGTGACACTATCAATGTTGTGTATAAGGTTTTTTATGCATAATAGTAACCCTAGAATATGATCAAACAGTTTAAAATAGCTGGGCTAAGATATACAATTTTTATGACTGCATAAATATGTTAATTCAGTACATACATTATCCCACCTTTCACAATTGTGACCGACCATAAAACAAGTTTTCTCACTTTTCCAAAAAAAAATATTATTGATTATTTCAAAGGGTTACTAATGACACATCATTTGGATATTTTCATGTCTGGGAAAAATGTGGGATTAAACGGGTTAAGTAGTCCTAATGCTCTTAAATGAACTCTTAAAATTGTTCAGTGATTTACTGTTAAACTGTGGGCTATTTAACTCTTAGATGTTCTCCTGCTGAATAGCAAATTATCAGCTGCATATAATAAAGAGCAGGGTTAAAATAAAGAGTTGAATTAAAATTGTAAATCTGACAGCCACACATTAGATTAATCCACGCTGGAGCACAACCCACGCAAGCAAGATAATTCCACAAATAGCTGCAATTGCAGGTTTTCAAACAGAGATGGCGACAAAGAGGCAAAACTTACAGACTGCAGCTTTAACTGATAAATAGCAAATAAAGTATATATAACCTAAAATATGATATGATTTAATTTATAATGCATGACAATACGGCAACTACAAATCCACATTTGGGTGCCTGGGTTCCAGTTGTTTCTGCAAATTGCAACAATCCATATGCTTTTATTTTCTGTACATTTGGCATCTGTAAAGCTCAGACTGTTGATCCTGTTAGTCCAGTCAGTTGCACAACATCTGAAACATCCTTGCTTCAGATGTTTTGTGTGTGACTGTGTGTGTGTGTGTGTGTGTGTGTGTGTGTGTGTGATTGAGTGTGACTAACTCCAACACTAACCACTGTCTTTTTGCAGTTAAGTGGATGTAGCTGCAGTGACTTACACCTATTGTGACGTCACGTGCATACCATCTATTTAAGTCTAGATTGATTAGATCTGTGCATTCCCTCATAAAAAAAACAGGGCAATGTCTATTATTTCAGTTTGTCAGTTTATTTATAAATTTATATTTACAAATTTTCATCAGTCCAAATTAATCTAATCAGATTTCAAATGTAAAAAAAAAATAAAAGTTGTTTATCCACCTTTTTCTTGCCATAAAAGTGAGCCATTTGTAAATTCTGTGGCTTCCGGTCTCATCCGCATCCAGCTATTTTTAGCTGTACAAAACAGTTCGGTTTGATATTGATATTTGGAATGATATTGAAAATTGGTGTGTCTTATATATATAATATATATTTTAATGTAGGCCTATTACCTTAATTATGAACACACTGGTTTGTAGTGCAAACAGTTTTACCGTTTACTGCTCGTTGTTATTCTCCTCGTTATTTACGTATAGTGGCTAATGAACCAGAAGTCTCGCCCATAGGCTTACTTCCGCGTTGAAGAAAAAGGTGGATACTGTATACAAAAATTTGCATTGTATAAATGACATGAATCTAGAAAGAAAACTGATATGTCTGTCAGAACATCTTTTCTAGCAAACACATAACACAGTCAGTCTCCACCACCCTTTTCAATTGAAAAATAAAAATAAATAATAATCAGAGTCAAACTCAACAGAATTGAATGAAGGCTTTCCAGTTGAGTCTGATTGAGCCATAAATTTGATTATAAACAGATCTGTAGCGAATGATCTGGTTTGCATGTAAACATAGCAACTGTGGCACTACACAGCAAGAAAACATTTATCTAACATTTTTCTGAATCAAATATTTAAGAAAATTAAATATAAATATTTTGTAAATATATTTTACAATAATAACAACAAAAATAGAGGCTGTCGACCGCAACAGTTCAATATTTTACAAAATAAAACACATGGTGCAGTGCAGGGGCGCAGATGGGATTTTTGAATTGGGGGGGACCAAGCTGTCAGCAGTCCAATTGTCAGAGGGGGGGAGGGTGGCGAACTACGGGGGAGCTAATTGTCTTATTATTCCCCTTAATACGACAATTTTGGGGGGTCTCAAAAAATATTGACTGTTATTTTGACGTGCAATTTCAGTTTTGTGTAATGTGCGGTGCAAATTCCACTCATGTTTAATACATGTTAACTCAAAGATTAGTAGAAAAAATATAAACGTTGATCTGCGCGCGAAGTCCTTGAAATCCATTCTGCAGTTAGCATCATATAGCCACCATGGCCAAAGTCCACGGTATAGCCTAGTTCGTACACTGTTATAGAGTATTTGTGGGTGGCCGTTTGTTGTTTCACCTATCAATTCATGTCGATAAAGTATAATAGGGTAAATCCTGTATTAGTGATTTTTCCTATACAGTGCTTGCATAAAGCAAGTAGTGCATAAACTTGTAGTAAAAATAGTATCTTTGTAAGTCATTGTAAGTTCTCTTTTGAGGCACGTGCGAACGACAATACAACCTCGGTGTCCGATTCGAGCCCTTCCCGCTCCTTGGGTTCTCTCCACCGATGGAAAGCTGCTATTTACGCGGGTCCTACCTCTTGCCTGATCGTAACCCTTCTTTTTAATGTTTTGTTTCTCTGATATTTTCCTCTTTTTTTATCTGCCATCTCTCTCTCTCTATAGTCGATCTGCTAATATCCGTCCTGTGCACTCAAATAGAGCGCTCTCTTCTCTCCATCAGTACAAGACACGCCCCCTTACTGCTGATTGGCTACAAGTGTGTTTTGGGACTCGGTCAGATGCTGCGGTCAAAAGCGTTTTTCAAAAATCTTTAGTGGAGCAGCGGGCCAGGCCGCCACTTCTTAGGCTAATGTAGATAGCGGAAACCCTGATTAATCCTCTGTTTACCGATGTTGCCTTTCGTAGAGACAGTGACTAGAGACAGTGAGGGTGACGGATCGGGTCACCATGAATCTGGGGGGAGGGTCATGTCCCCCCCGTCCCTAGTGCCATCTGCGCGCCTGGTGCATTGTCACCTGTTGAGATGGTATCTGATATGGGCCACAGTTAAAGGTCATGTGAACAAAATCATATTTGAGAAGAAAATCTGCATTTAGACTACATTCAGCTCTGGTGTAAACGTAGCCTTGATTTCACACAGATACTTGCTTTCTGGTGCAATTTAAACTTGCTAAACCACTTAAAACTCTTTCCACAGAAATAACACAAATAGAGTCTCACATCTGCATGACTTTTCATATGTATCTGTAAGTGTGATGGGAAGTTAAATTTTTTATTACAATAATCGCAATTAAATCGCCGTCCTCCAGAGTGAATGCGCAGATGATTTTTGAAACTGCTCAGTTTCCTAAATATCTTGCCACACTCTAAACACTGCTGTTTCTTTCCAAAATGAGTTTGCAAATGACATTTCGGGTCTTTTGTGAAATCTGTCTCAAGCTTAAGACATGTGTAAGGCCTCTCTCTGGTGTGAAGCCTCGAGTGAGTTTGTAGATTTCCTTTAAATCTGAAACTCTTTCCGCAGTGATGGCATATGAAAGGCCTTTCTCCGGCATGAATTATCATGTGAGTCTTGAGATTTCCTTTACGTGTGAAACTCTTTCCACAGTGTTTGCACATGAAAGGCTTCTCCCCGATGTGAGTCATTACATGATTCTTAAGCTCTTTCTTGTCTGTGAAACTCTTTCCACACTGGTGGCATATAGGAGAGTTCTCTCTTAAGTGAATCCTGGTGTGCTTATTTAAGGTTACTTTGTATCTGAAACTCTTTCCACACTGATCACATGTGAATGGTTTCTCACCAGTGTGGATTCTCATGTGATACTTAAGATTTCCTTTTTGTGAGAAGCTCTTCCCACACAGTTTGCAGGTGTAAAGGTTTTCTCCAGTGTGAACTCTCAAGTGGATATCAAAGGACTCCTTATATGTAAAATGCATTCCGCACTGAGGGCATGAGTAAGGCTTCTCTCCCGTGTGAATCCTCATGTGAGACTTAAGGCTTACTTTATGACTGAAACACTTTCCACAATTAGGGCACGTGAAAGGCTTTTCTCCAGTGTGAACTCTCATGTGATACTTAAGATTTCCTTTTTGTGAGAAGCTCTTCCCACACAGTTGGCAGGTGTAAGGGTTCTCTCCAGTGTGACTTTTCATATGAGCGTTAAAGGTTGGTTTATATGTGAAATTCATTCTGCACAGCGGGCATGAGTAAGGCTTCTCTCCAGTGTGAATTCTCATGTGAGTTTTCAGACTACCTTTATGACAGAAACCCTTTCCACAATGATGGCACGTGAAAGGCTTGACCTCTGCGTGAATTCTCATGTGATTCTTAAGGTATTTATTTAATTGGAAACTCCTTTCGCACTGCTGGCATTTGAAAGGCTTCTCTCCAGAAGCTTCTCTTGTGTGGGAATTAAAGGTTCCTGTCATTTGAGCTAAATTTCGTGAGGAAATATTTTCAGACTGTGAGCAAATAAAAGATTTTTCTTCAGTTATGAAATCATGGTCTTCCTCTTTCATTTCATTGAGTACTTCACTCTCTTCTTTCAACGCTACCAGGTCTAGGACAGAAAGAAACAAATACAAGTTAACCTCAGTTTAATGGCATAAAATAACAGACATGAGAGGATTTAAAACAGAAACCAACATGTATGCTGGATATCATACCCACTAAACTACTAAAAGAGGTGTCAGGATTTAAGCCCCATCAGAAACTTACAACTCTGTGCATATCTCTCCCTCTGCTTAAATTTAAACAACAGAACACAGCATTCACTTGGAGAGAGAGTTATTTTGGCCTTTGTGGACCTGCATTAGCATGTCCTGTCTATCTGACCACTACCACTTTGTGTAAATGAAGAGTGACTGAATGGATATCTCATTAAAATATGAAGTGCCACAGGGTTCAGTATTAAGTCCTCTGCTTTTCTCCTTCTATATGATTTCCCTAAAGGATATTACAGTTCACAATTATGCCAATGATGAAGATTCCCAATCTCTGTGGATGTACGTTTACTACAGATAAGAACCTGGCTGTTGTGTTAATATAATCAGTAAATAAGCTCGTAAATTGGTTCAAAATTCAGCAGCTAATGTGCTTACTAGATGACAAAAATGGGCTGTTGTAATCAAATGTCTTGCATCACTACACTAAATGTAATATTTTGTATTAATTTTAAAATGTATCTAATTATACACAAAGCTTTGAATGACCTTGCTCCTTACTACTCATGCAACCTTCTGCCTTGGTATGATCATCACATTTATTATGGTCACAAAATTCTAGCCTGATATAATATTTTAAGATTACTGAAAAGAGGTGCTCCACCAACAAAAGAGGAGGTGCAACCAAAAATCAAAAAGCCATGTCAATTAGAAAAGGTGCAGCACTCACACTTGAAGAGATCAAAGCTTTATTGGTTAAAATGATGTTTCGGCCATTATCAAGGCCTTATTCAGACATCAAGAACAGCAGTACCAAACAATGCTTTAACATTCTTCTAATCAGCAACAGGTGTGTCACTCTGCCACTTAGGGGAGTGGCTTGCAAACAAGTTCAAGGACAAAAAAAAAAAAAGGAAAACAGAATCAGTAAAACATACCATAATCAATTTCTTGATTGAGAACTCTGGGAAATAATGTGTCTAAAATAAAAATCCAAAAAGTCTCCCTAGATTTATGTTTCACAATAATATCACCTCCCTGACCTACAGGATGGACTTGTTCAATACCAAAGTAAAAAAAAAAAAAAAACACTCAAATAGAATGTGAATAATATTCTTTAAAATGCTACTGGGTTGCTTATGTCCCCATGTCATATACCACTGCGATGTTCACATATACGAGTTCTTAATTCTCTTGATGTTTCACCAACATACAACATTCCACATGGACAGCGTATGGCATAAATGACATTACAAGAATTGCAAGTGATGACATTTTTTATAAATATGTTTTTGCCTGTTGTAGGATGTGGAAAATATTTAAATCTCCTGGGCCCTGTTTAGACTTGGTATTAAGATGTGTTTTGATCGATCGGATCAAGTGGACGATGAAGACACATACCAGTTTACACCTGGCATTTTAATCCGTCTCTTCTGTCCACTTTCGACCACTTCTGACCAGAGTCAAACACAGAGGTCCTGTGATAATATTAGTCCCGTGCGAATCGGCATCTCTGTGATTTGGCCAGCATTTTGCGGTGTCATATATCAATTTTTCAAGGTTTTTGTTTCCTGAGCGCATTTTTATCCATCTTTTGCGAAAAATGGAGGCTGCGAAGTGTTTTGATAGTATTTTGGGTGCTGGGTTGTATCACTATACACCAGGGGCCTGTACCATGATGGTAGATGAACAAATTCAGAGTTACAGGATTAGTTTTGAGTTGACAAAACCAAACCACTCCAATCTGGCTTTGTTGGTACCATGAAGCTGATCATCAACTTTCTCTGTCAACTCAGGCTTGATCCTGAGTTAATGGAGCGCGTGCACATGAACGTGTGACATCACCGGCGAACAGCCAATCACAGCACAGAGCAAGTGTGATTCACTTCTCGTGATAGAGCCAGCGAGATTCAAAACGCTTTTGTTAAAGGTTAAGAGATTAAAGAATATGAGGAATTTAAACGCATATCCACTGAAGTACTTGTCCATGAAAGAGGACAAATAAAGGAAATTATCTTGCTCTATCAGTGTAGTCACAAGTGAAACTCGTGAAGTTAGTTTATATAGTTGATTATATATAGTGATAGAGACTCAAACATGTAAGGTCACATGTAGCCATTTTTAAAGTGGTATCTATTGATTCTACCACTTATATTACTTGTTAAACTAAAAGTGCTTGTGTGTAATGGAGTAACAATAATATAAATCATATTATAATTATATAAATCATATGTAAATTGTAATTATCATTAAAGCCAGACAATTTTGTTGTATATATATATATTTTTAAGGTACTTCATAGTGAGCTTTAATTTGTAGGAAGAGAAACTGGGGGAGTGACTTTTTCTGTGTCAGACATGTGTCACTCACATCTGATTGGTTCAATTTCAGTTTGAGATCTCTAACTCAGAACATAACCTGCCCCGGAGCAGGTTAGCTGTGCAGTGTAAGTTACTATGGCAATGAACTCAGCTAAAAGCCAAGCCACTTTCATGGTACCTAAAACCCAGGATTGGTGCAAACTAAACTGAAACTTACCTGGCTAGCCACCTAATCCGGCTTCATAGTACAGGCCCCAGGGGTGTCAAACTCAGAGTTTAGCTCCAACCCTGCTCCAACACACAAACCATGTAGTCTTCATTTGAGCCTGAAGGACTTGATTAGCTGGATCTGGTGTGTTTAATTAGGGTTGGAGCTAAACTCTGCAGGGCTGTGGCCCTCCAGGAACTGAGTTTGACACCCCTGCTATACACCATACTATTATACAATTTGCACTTTCATAAAAAGAAAGCTGAGCGAAAACAAGAATGATAAGATGGAGATGGATGACATGTATAGCAGCTTGCGGTAAGAAACATTCTTCTGTTTATGATATATAATGTTATGCAAAGCCTTGACATCATAACTGGGAGATAAGTCTGTAAAGTCGAGTAAAATCACAGGCTTCGTTTATCCCGTTTGAATGCACCACACGAAATTCAGATGGGGGGGGGGGTTTCTAAATCACACGAGGTCCCTAGATCAGTGCTTCCCAAACCTGTCCTGGAGGTCCCCCTGCTCTGCATCTTTTGTATGTCTCTCTTATCTAACACACCTGATTCCACTCACCAACCCGTTAGTAGAGACTGCAAGAACTAAATTGGGTGTGTCTGATTAGGGAGACATACAAAATGTGCAGGGCAGGGGGTCCTCCAGGACAGGTTTGGGAAGCACTGCCCTAGATAATACTAATTCCATGTGAATAGGGCTTATGAGCATGTAAATAATTATGCCTATCTGTTTTCTTCCTAAAAAGGTCTTTACCTACCGTTACCTACCTTGGTAACACAGACATCCAAAAAATCCAAAGTGTTTTTTTAAAAATCAAAGAACTCGTATATGTGAACATCGCAGTGGTATATGACGTGGGGACATGAGCAACCCAGTAGCACCACATTTTAAAGAATATTATTCACATTCTATTTGTGAGTTTTTTTACTTTGGTATTGAACAAGTCCATCCAGTAGGTCAGGGAGGTGATATTGTTGTGAAACATAAATCTAGGGATACTTTTTGGATTTTTTTAGACACATTATTTCCCAGAGTTCTCAATCAAGAAATTGATTATGGTATGTTTTACCGATTCTCGGTTTTCCTTTTTTTCCCCCCTCCTTAAATTTGTTTGGAAGCCACTCCCCTAATTGGCAGAGTGACACACCTGTTGCTATAAAGCATTGATTGCTACTGCAGTTCTTGATGTCTGATGAAGGCCTTAATAATGGCCGAAACATCATTTTAACCAATAAAGCTTTGATCTCTTCAAGAGTGAGTGCTGCACCTTTTCTAACTGACATGATATAATATTTTGAATGCTGAAATCCACGAAAGCTCACTTAAGCTGAATTGCTGCCACTCCCAGTCATACAGCTAGCCCTGCTCCTAGTGGTGTGCAGAGCGAGGCTTCGTGAAACACTGAAGCAGTCGAAGCAAATGTGTCGAGGCTTCGAAACATCGACACCCGTCTCTACGGTGACACCTAGTGGCAATTTTCAAGTATTGCTCTGAAACAGCATCGACAAAGAAAGAGTTAAGCGAAATGACGAATTCTAACATATGTTGTATTAGTTGATCCACCAAGTGGTTTGGGGGAGTGGTTAGTGTGCTCGACTGGAATGCTGACTCCTTGGGTTCGAATCCTGGGTGAAGTCATTTTCACAAAATTATAATAAACAATTAAAATGTGTTTTTATTGTTCTGTTCTTGTAAAGTGTTGAAACATCGGTCTGACGTCTGAATGAACTCTTTTTGAATAAATAAGTGTTATTTTGGTAATGAAAAATAGACAATAAAATACATCAAGCCACAATGTCTTACTTTTTTTATATATATAAAGATTTTTTTTTTTTAAATATGAATTGTTCTGCTGTTGATGGACTTATCCTACTTCTTTTTTTACATAGAATTTCTCCAGCCTCACAAAAACCCACGAAGTGAAGATGCGTTAACTCCACTTTTATACTTTGTGGGAGTTAGGTTGAGACAGATGTGCAATTGTGTGATTTGTTCCTGACCCTGTCAATCAAACGCAGAATCGGCAGGTATGCATGTCTCGAAACACTTGTGACACGCCCCGATGCTTCGAATCGCCTTAGTCACGTGACACGGGTGTTTCGAATCACGCTTCGGAGCAGTGTTTCGAAACATCTGCGCTTCGGGATCTCGACACCGTGTCGAAACGTCAGTTTCGCGTCAGCCATCCCTACCTGCTCCTGATCTTCTCAGGCGCTCTTATAGGCAGCATTAGTATTTGACTCGTCATGTGTCTGTCCACATGTGGCGACCCACTCCATGTCAGAAAAACAACTGCTTTATTTAGGCCACTCTTCAAAAATACACATTATTTCTGTTTTGATAAGGATCACATGACTGAGTTCAGCTTTGGGAATGGAAACTAACCTGTTTGTTCCTCAGTATCTTCTCGTTTCACTCTGAATGCTTCTTCAATCCTCAAGTCTTCACTCTCCTCCTTAATAAACGCCATCTTTTTATTCGTCTCTTTTTACGCTTCACCAGGAGTTGTTCTGCATCTTCGGACTCTCTGACATGTTTAAGATAAGAATAATTAACAGAAAAAAAAAATCCATAGTAAAATCTCTAGCTCCCTGGTTTGGCAGTCAGTGCATTGGCATGGGTGTCAGTCAGAGTGCTAATGAATGGTCTTAAATGAAATAAATAAATAGCCAACACTCTAAAATAGAACTACAAAAGATAACAGAACACAAAATTCATTACATTTTCAAATAATAAATACATACATGCACACAATTGGTGTGTAAAGGTTCTCATTGCACATGATGTTTGTGATCTCACAGGTTTGAGCAGCAGGTGCTGTAAGCTTGTGCTGACTGGAGCGCTTCAAATCAGTAAATCATTGTGTGCTTCTGTGTTATTACTAAAAGGTCAGTGCCGAATTCATAACGATAAACCGATTCTCTATATAGGAAGCGAAATGAGACGCACTTCTGCTACTCATATGTGGATGTGCCTTATTCACAACAATAACGTCCATTAATGTTAGACAAAACATTACAATGTTACATTAAATGATAAATAATTAATTTTGCATCATGTGTAAAAACTATGAAATTGATTGAACTGGTTATATTGATAAACACGCAAAAACTATTGAGAAACACAAACCTTCAGCCCAGAGGAGCGCGGCGCAGACGCATGACGTCACGTCGCCAGTCCAAAATAAAAGTCCTGTTCAAACACAATTTACATTCAAAACACAACAGTATCAGTTGAATGAATGCTTTTGCTTCGTTCATATATCTTCTATAGATTCTTGGACTATCATAATTATGATCTAAACATTTATTTAGATTTTTATACATATTTTGTAATAATTTTTTTAATAAAATGAACTTTTATTTGAATAAAACCACATTTTTAATATATATATATACGTATATATATATATAAATCTGGACTCTCTTGCATACTTTTCAAGACTGTTACATGTATAAAATCTGCTTTAACTCATACGCTCGCTCAACTTGTTTTTAACTCATAAACCACATTTGCACTACTTGTATTTTGATATATGGATAGCTGGTTTAAATAGTTTTTCAGCACCCAAACTTTTAGACAGAGGTTTCATCTGAAAAGCAAACACATTTTTTTTTTTTATACACAGTATTAGAGAATAGAATAGAATGCATGCAGATAGCAAAGATTTGCCCTGCTCAGGACTATATCATTTACCTAAGGTCTGTGAACACATCTTGTATCTGTGGTGTATGAGTGCAACCGCAACAGCAGCTTTTACACAGAAAGTGTGTTTCAATCGACTGTAAGTGGACTTCATAGGGTTTTCCACCATCTTAAGTGAGTGGACTTAAGTGAGTGGACTTAAGACTTAAGTGAGTGGACTTAAGTGAATGAACTTCATAGAGTTTTCCATCATCTTAAGTGAGTGGACTTAAGTGAATGGACTTAAGACTTAAGTGGACTTAAGGACTTAAGACTTAAGTGAGTGGACTTAAGTGAATGGACTTCATAGGGTTTTCCACCATCTTAAGTGAGTGGACTTAAGTGAGTGGACTTAAGACTTAAGTGAGTGGACTTAAGTGAATGGACTTCATAGAGTTTTCCATCATCTTAAGTGAGTGGACTTAAGACTTAAGTGAGTGGACTTAAGTGAATGGACTTCATAGGGTTTTCCACCATCTTAAGTGAGTGGACTTAAGTGAGTGGATTTAAGACTTAAGTGAGTGGACTTAAGTGAATGGACTTCATAGAGTTTTCCATCATCTTAAGTGAGTTGACTTAAGTGAATGGACTTAAGACTTAAGTGGACTTAAGGACTTAAGTGAGTGGACTTAAGTGAATGGACTTCATAGGGTTTTCCACCATCTTAAGTGAGTGGACTTAAGTGAGTGGACTTAAGACTTAAGTGAGTGGACTTAAGTGAATGGACTTCATAGAGTTTTCCATCATCTTAAGTGAGTGGACTTAAGTGAATGGACTTCATAGGGTTTTCCACCATCTTAAGTGAGTGGACTTAAGTGAATGGACTTAAGACTTAAGTGGACTTAAGGACTTAAGACTTAAGTGAGTGGACTTAAGTGAATGGACTTCATAGGCTTTTCCACCATCTTAAGTGAGATTCCGATCCGAAGGGAGCAAACACGTTCAGTTCGAAGGGCTCTGCGAACAGCATAGGGAATAAGGGAACATCGATACATCACTTCACAGGAATGGAGAGGGAAATCACCCAGCTGTCACCAGTTAGAACTAACCATGGAGTAGAGCCGCTGAAAGAGTTTTAACATAGAAGGGTTGCAATAAATGTACTTATGTTATTATACTAATTAGAGTATTTATGAATGACTATGGTGATGAATGTTACATTTGCATATTGTATGAATAGGTGAAAGTAAAACCAGCGAGAAACATTTTTTATTTTACTGTATTTACCTCAGAAGAGTTAAATATAGGCTGCGTGTGGGAAAGAAAGTGCAGAAAATGAGACATCTACAATCTGTTAATAGTCTAAACATATACATTTTGACTATTTATTAGATATCTAATTGTATATGTATTTTATATGCACTTAAAATTGAAAGTAAAATAAATGATAATATATATGTTATATCTCAATCTGCGTGAGCCCGTCATTGCCTTTCTTTGAAGGCGTTCCAGATGAGTGACTATCATCAGCGAAGTCCACTTCAGTGTATATCCTGTGCTTAGGGAGTAAGAGCAGTGAACACTGCTTAGGGACCCTGTCAATCAGAATGCACCTAATGTACAGTGGTTAACGGAGTTAAGATGATATTTTGTTACTACATTGAATAGTATTCTCAATAGCTGGTTCTTAACATTCAGCATTGATATAAGGCTGAATGAATTTTCACACTCAGAAAAGCCCTTACTTCACCTTCAAAATTATATCCAATATTATATTACAAGCTAGAGTCTTTCAGCTTTTTTCCATGCCTCTTACAAACTGACCTCAACAACAAGTTTAGGAACCTTCCATAGAAATACTGGACACCCTGACAACAACCTATTAGAAAGGCATCGTCTTGCCATTATTTTGTAGTACAAACTATTTTAATCTCATCACATTAAAGCGCAGATGTTTATGGTCCAGGAAACACTGCTAACTTTCATATCTTCTATGTTTGGATACCAAATGCTGATGTGGTAGATGTTTTTTTTCATTAGTGTCCCGTTTAGAATCAGAACTGCTGAATAAATATCTATTTTGTTAATGAATAATTTTTGAATCATATTGAAACATACAGCCCATGAGAGCGTTCAGCACTCCGTGATGTTCACATCGTTTTGCATACGAATAAAAATATAATTAAACAAGTAAACTTGTTTTATGAAACAGCCCCATGGGGAGTTATTTTGTGCTTCTCTGCACAAACCATGAGCCGCCGCTCGTGTACTTCTGGAGGGGATGTAGATGCTTAGGAGAGAGCGGAGGAGGGTGCGGAGCCGTGGCTGTTCTGTAGGAGAGCACCAATGACTTGAACTTGATGCAAGCCAGTGCAGAGAGATGAGAAGCGGTGTGACTTGGTCTCACTGAAAACATGATGTTGCTGCGTTCTGAATCATTTGCAGAGGTCTGATTGCACGTGATGGAAGTCCAGCCAGATGAGCATTACAATAGACCAGCCTAGAAATGACAAGGGCCTGGACGAGAAGCTGTGTTGCATGTTCTGTCAGGAAGGGTCTGATCTTTCTGATGTTGTGTAGTGTGAACCTGCATGATCATGTTGCTTTTGCAATATGATCTTTAAAGTTCAGCTGATCATCAAGGAAACGGTCTACATGTCTGTGCGCAGGCAGTTAAACTTCACTATTGCACATTCAAATTTACAGTATGTGCATTTACACTGTACTTATGCAAGAGGATCTTTTGGCAGTGAAAGTTTCATGGGGCTCCTTCAGCATCAGGCATGAACGTGTACATAAGATATAAGAGAAATAAGACAAACTTCCACCACTGTCCTCAATGAGTTTGTCAGGAGCTCTGGAGAAAAAAATAAATAAAAAAAATAAAGCAGCATTTCTCTGAGACTTAGTTTGAGAAGGTCAAGTTTCTTACCCAGTTTTTTAAAGAAAAGCAGCAAATGGCAGACTGGTCTGAAATCAGCATTTTAATGTTTGCTTTAGAATAAACAAAAGTCCAGTTTCAAGATTAACCAAAAAACAAAATCTTATATAATGAAAAACTACATCTTTTTTATCTTTATTCTATCAATATATTTTTAACTCAATAAGCACCAACACTGTTTTCTGTATCAGAATAGTCACAAACTCATATGAAGAAAAACAAATGCAATCATAAGATTGCGCAAGTTATAATTAGTATGCAAGATTAGATAAACGCTTGCAGAGCAGTAATTGTGTTATTAGGGTATTTTCCCGTCACCACTCCGCCTCCCCCACAGCCTTCGAGAAAACATAGTCTTTCCCTCCATAACACATGACTCCATCTTTCAAGTAAAACTTCCAGCGGTTTTTGCTACGGTGAATCTGTAAAACAAACAAACAAAAACATTTTAAAAATTATTGAAATAGTGCTGTTTTAATGAACTTTCCTCGTAAACCCTATTCAGACCGTAATTGTTTCTCAGGTGGACGCAAGTGATTTTCACCATATACAGGGGGTAGTTAGTGATTTTAATGCCGTCCGAATCCAGTGTTTTTCTCTCACCACCTGTATTAAAATCCCTGGCCGAATTACCTACTGTTTTTTTGACAAACACCGAGGTTGTGTGGGAATTTAATTGCCAATTAAATCTCTAACTGCTAATCTCAGTTTACGAGAATAAATCGATTCAAAATTCAGTGTATGAACTACTTTAATTCCAAGATCGATACTATCAGAGATAAAATTGTAACCATGCAGCCGTCAGCTACAGTATCGCATCAAATAGTGCACCATAGATCCCCCGAGGATCAATTCCACTCATTCTCTACTATAGGAGAGGAAGAATTGTATAAACTTGTTAAATCATCTAAACCAACAACATGCATGTTAGACCCTATTCCATCTAAACTACTAAAAGAGGTGCTTCCAGAAGTCATAGATCCTCTTTTGGCTATTATTAATTCATCATTGTCATTAGGATATGTCCCCAAAACCTTCAAATTGGCTGTTATTAAGCCTCTCATTAAAAAAACACAACTTGACCCCAAATATCTAGTTAATTACAGACCGATCTCGAATCTCCCTTTTCTGTCAAAGATACTAGAAAAGGTAGTACCCTCACAATTATATTCCTTCTTAGAGAAAAATGATATCTGTGAGGATTTCCAGTCAGGATTTAGACCGTATCATAGCACTGAGACTGCTCTCATTAGAGTTACAAATGACCTGCTCTCATCATCTGATCGTGACTGTATCTCTCTATTAGTGCTACTGGATCTTAGCGCTGCGTTCGACACTATCGATCACAACATTCTTTTGAATAGACTAGAACACTTTGTTGGCATTAGTGGAAGTGCCTTAGCATGGTTCAAATCGTACTTATCTGACCGCCATCAATTCGTAGCAGTGAATGACGAGGTATCATATCGATCACAAGTGCAGTATGGAGTACCTCAAGGCTCAGTACTAGGGCCGTTACTTTTCACGCTTTACATGTTACCCTTGGGAGATATTATCAGGAGACATGGTGTTAGCTTTCACTGTTATGCTGATGATACTCAGCTCTATATTTCTTCACGGCCTGGTGAAACACACCAAATTGAGAAACTAACAGAATGCATAGTCGATATAAAAAACTGGATGACGAGTAATTTCTTACTGTTAAATTCTGAAAAAACTGAGGCGTTAATTATCGGACCTAAAACCCCCACAAGTAATAACTTAGAACACTATCTAACACTTGACGGCTGCTGTCAATTCTTCTTCTTCATCAGTCAGGAACCTAGGTGTGCTGTTTGATAGCAATCTTTCTTTTGAAAGCCATGTTTCTAGCATTTGTAAAACTGCGTTCTTCCATCTCAAAAACATATCCAAACTGCGACCTATGATCTCAACGTCAAATGCAGAAATATTAATTAATGCGTTTATGACCACAAGGTTAGATTATTGTAATGCTTTACTGGGTGGTTGCTCTGCACGTTTAATAAACAAACTACAGTTGGTCCAAAATGCAGCAGCTAGAGTTCTTACTAGAACCAGGAAGTATGAGCACATTAGCCCGGTTCTGTCAACACTGCACTGGCTCCCTACTAAACATCGTATAGACTTTAAAATCTTGTTAATTACTTATAAAGCCCTGAATGGTTTAGCTCCTCAGTACTTGAGTGAACTCTTATCACATTATAGTCCTTCACGTCCTCTGCGTTCTCAAAACTCTGGCCATTTGATAATACCTAGAATATCAAAATCAACTGCGGGCGGCAGATCTTTTTCCTATTTAGCGCCCAAACTCTGGAACAAGCTACCAAACACTGTTCGGGAGGCAGACACACTCTGTCAGTTTAAATCTAGATTAAAGACCCATCTCTTTAACCTGGCGTACACATAACACACTAATACACTTCTATTATTCAAATCCGTTAAAGGATTGTTAGGCTGCATTAATTAGATCAACCGGAACCGGGAACACTTCCCATAACACACGATGTACTTGTTACATCGTAAAAAGATTGACATCTACGCTAATATTAGTCTGTTTCTTTCTTATTCTGTTTCTCAGTCCGTGTCCGGATCAGATGGTGGATCGGCGCCGGGAGATGATGTCTGCGGCCCTGATCGTCAGCGATGAGCCCCAGAGACATATCCCCAGTGAAGACCTCGACTAAAATACAATAAAACTAACAATAAAACAAATTAAAAATATAATAAAATACCTAACTACATAATACTATTATTGTTAGAAATTGCAACAATATAAAAATAGAAATAATACATTTATACATTTAAAAATTTAATTAAAACAATAAGTAAACAATAATATCCTGGCCAGAGGAGAACTGCCCCCCCGACTGAGCCTGGTTTCTCCCGAGGTTTTTTTTTCTCCACTCTGTCACAGAGGGAGTTTTGGTTCCTTGCCGCTGTCGCCTCTGGCTTGCTCAGTTGGGGACACTTAATTTCTAGTGATTATCGTAAATTTGATTTCACAGATACTATTTAAACAATGACATCTCCGAATTCAATAATGAAATGCCTTTAACTGAAAATTGAGTGTTTAATCTTATTATTATACATTACTGACACTATCCTCCAACTTGATACTGTTAAGTGCTTTGACACAATCTGTATTGTTAAAAGCACTATATAAATAAAGGTGACTTGACTTGTATAAAATGTTTTTGAGCACTCCTGAACACCGTACGGTAACTGTTGTACTTCGGTGTAATTTGCATACATATTTATTTCTGAAATGCTGGAAAGTATTTAAAAGAACAATACTTCACAACTGCTCCACCAGCGACTGGGAGCAGAAAGAGAAGAAAAGCACGTAAACATTCGAAATGGGTCTTTATTACGGCAGCAGCAGGTATGCAATACAATTTTAAAATGTGTATTATAAATATATCACGTATAATTATATAAAACTATAGTACATCTATTTATGTATTTTTAAACATGAAATTTAAATAATCAAATAATAAATAGGATTATATATTATAAAATATGCTTGGAATAATAAGAATACATTTTATATAATAAGTATTTTAAAATACATTTTACACAAATTAAATTAATTTTATTTACAGCAGACAATCATGTGACTGGCCACGTGAGCCCAGAACGCGCTCCTCCACTGTGAATAAATCGCTGATCGAATGGATCGAATAACTCGAATCCATGAGTTTTGTCACTGAGGTGATATGTAAATGTATTTTTACAGACGTCCTTATGAGAAACAATTACCGTCCAAATCAGGCTTTAAAAGTGTTTTGTCAGGGAGATTTGTGCTAAAGGTACAGTATATGACTAAAATACAAACTGATATAGATTTGGTAACACAGCAGGTGTTTGTGTAGTCGATCTAGTCTCCATCTGCTTTGGTTACTGCTGGCGTCAACATTCACAGATAATGAAGATGATGCATTGCCATTAGTATTTCTCACTCATGTGGGTTCAGATAAAGTATAGACAGTCAGAATCGTATACTAGATTTATATCTGAAAACCACAGACTGATTATCCAATCCATATCCAATCACTATCTTCTGTCTCTATGTATTACGCTTAGCCACGGTCACTTACTGTACACTGTAATATTACTTCCATCTCTAACGATAAGCTACTATGACAAACGGCCAGCGATGCACCTGCTTCAGCACCTCAGAAGACTTTCTCTCATAGTATCTTTTATTATTAGCTTCAATCATTCAATGTCACATGACATTTCTAGCGACTATCGTCAATTGGATTTCACAGATACTATTTAAACTAAACTGAGCTAGACAATGACATCTCTGAATTCAATAATGAAATGCCCTTAACTGAAAATTGAGTGTTTAATCTTATTATTATACATTACTGACACTCTATCCTCCAACTTGATACTGTTAAGTGCTTTGACACAATCTGCATTGTTAAAAGCGCTATATAAATAAAGGTGAATTGACAGCAAGAATGAACAAAACCTCTGAAATGATTACATTAGACATGACACATCGGAAAGCTGTACTGTATCTAAACACCTTCTGATGTTCATTCATCTTTATTTCTCCCTGTAACTTGTATTAAAGTGGAAGAGACTTACGCTGCCGCTTGAACTGAGGTGAATACAGCGATCTGTCACGCCACATTTTGAAGCATCAAAACCGCATTTATCGTTATTGACTTACATAACAAAAGACAAAGCTCTTTGCTATTACTGGATGGCTGATAGTCCAGATAGTGTTAACACTAATTAATGGCCATGCATCTTTTTCACATGATAGTTTCAAATGATAAAAATCTAGAATGTCTGCATGGTGTTAAAATGTTAAGATATTTTGCCCTTGAATATATTGTTTTTATACCGTCACCATACTGTACATTTACACACATTGTTTATTTTAATTTGTTTGCACACTTGAATTAGCAGTAACTTAAATGAACAAAACATTAAGGCAGCAGCTGTTTACACTAAATGTAAATGGCGATAGGTTCTATTTACACTAAATGAAAATAGCATCTTTTCTTAGCGATGGATGCTATTTAGACTAAGTGCAAATAGCAGTATTTTTGTTAAAATAACAGGACTTTCTGCCAATTTTACTAATTATTGCAAGTAGTGGCAATTATCTGCTCCTCAATACTGTAGTACATCATAAAACAGTATGCAATAACATTGAGAACTGATGTTTGACGAATGTCTTTTACAGTGTTGACTCATCCAATCACACGTCAGTGGGCGGAGTTAGTGTAATTAG
This sequence comes from Aspiorhynchus laticeps, assembly GCA_023376895.1. NCBI lineage: Eukaryota > Metazoa > Chordata > Actinopteri > Cypriniformes > Cyprinidae > Aspiorhynchus > Aspiorhynchus laticeps. Next base: position 42,893,882 of record CM041801.1, on the reverse strand, counting down.
CCTCTGCCAACAAGGCTGCCTATTTGCACTTAGTGTATATAGACACAATCCGAAACATTACATTTCAGTATTTTAAAATAATAGTTTAAAATTATTATATGTTAAAATATTAGTATGTTTTGGCAATAAAATGTTAACCTACTGTATTTGCAGATCAACACACTAAATGTATTCATCCACTAATCTTCAGTAGCTCTATAATGGATTCAGCTGGCCTTTTCCCCCAAACCATTCATTGAATATTTAACAAAGACATTTCTAAAAACTATAAACAGAATCCAATTCTCTTAGTATCTTCTGAAAAACTCCACACAAAATCAAAAAACCTATTTGTGACAGAACTTGCTGTTGTCTCCAGGTGACTGCAAGTAAGATGTAGGCCAACTGTAAGAGGTCTTAAAGGAAAACGCCACCGTTTTTCCATATTCCAATATGTTCTTCCCTCAACTTAGACGAGTTGATATGTACCTCTCCCGTCTCAGTCCGTGCACTTAATCTCTCCCACTATGCTAGCGTTTAGCTTAGCACCATTCATTTCTTAGGATCCAAACTGGGATGAATTTAGAAGCCACCAAACACTTCCATGTTTTCCCTATTTAAAGACGTTTACATGAGTAGTTACACGAGTAAGTATGGCGACACAAAATAAAACGTGGCGATTTTCTAAGCGGATAAACAATGATAACTATAATGTGTGGCGGAAGAGCACTTTGCAGCACTTCGACCTCGGCGCAGTAATATCATCACTCCTGAAAACTCTCGCTGATAGTGATAGTGCAGGCCACGGTGGTTGTATTGACGGAAGAGGGAGAGGGAGAGTTTTCAGGAGTGATGATATTACTGCGCCGAGGTCGAAGTGCTGCAAAGTGCTCTTCCGCCACACATTATAGTTATCATTGTTTATCCGCTTAGAAAATCGCCACGTTTTATTTTGTGTCGCCATACTTACTCGTGTAACTACTCATGTAAACGTCTTTAAATAGGGAAAACATGGAAGTGTTTGGTGGCTTCTAAATTTATCCTAAATTTATCTCCATATACTGAACTTCAATGGACTCCAAACAGTTGAAGGTCAAAATTACAGTTTCAGTGCAGCTTCAAAGGGCTATAAACCATACCAGACGATGAATAAGGGTCTTATCTAGCCAAACGATCAGTCATTTAAAAATAATAATAATAAAGTATATGCTTTATAAACACAAATGCTCACCTTGCTCTGTTCTGCGATGACTTCACGTAATACATAATTACGTTGAAAAGGTCAGCTTGAGAGGTTTGTTTATTCTCCAAGTTCAGAATCGTCCGACATCGTTGTTTTACCTTTTAAATCCCTGTTTTTGTAAACGGCGTTTGACTTCGTATTTGCACGTTCAACTTGTAAACACTCGGTACTTCCGCCTAAGTCAAGCTGACCTTTTTAACGTAATTATGTATTATGTGAAGTCAGGGGCAGACTGGGGCAAAATTTCAGGCCGGGAAATCTCACACGCATCCAGGCCATCCCATACACGCACAACAAATTTTGAAACTACGGACAACAATATTTTTTGTATGGCCATCATCATCATCACATAAAAGTTTAAATTACTAGGCTGGGGCCGCGCAAAATAATTAAAGGTTATCTCTTGAACTTCCATTTTCATTTTTAGTCTTCATTTCCCTGACATCTCTCTGTCTCTCATGTGTGTTTTTTTCTTGTACCCGTCACTTTTTCATCAACACGTCTCCACCTTGTTGCAAAACAACCACCTCATTGTAATTTGTTTGCACATAGTATACATTTATTTGAAAAAAAAATATTACATTAGGACTATGTGTTCTTGTTTTATTTTTCCTAAATTTCAAAATTAGTACAATAATAGCTACATCTTGAATATACCTTTATAGAAAAATCTTAATACTGAACATGTTTTTGCATTATCATGAGTTTTGTCCTAAGGAAAATTAACCATGGTTTTATTAGGCCTATGGTAAAAGTATAGTAACCATGTTTTTTTGGCAGATTGATTACCATTTGTAACCAGAGTTTTACTCCAAATACCATGGTGAAGCTATATAGTGTAGCAAAACCATTGTTAACTTGTGGTTACCATGGTTTAACTATAGTAACCATGGTTTTTGGTTTTATTTTAAGTGAAACCACGTTCATTTTCGTAAGGGTTGTGTTGTTGTCTGCCTTAACTCCCTCTAAACCTGTTATAAAATGATGTGAATATTTGTCTGCTAAATTCCAACTCTTTACAATAGTAATTGTCATTTTGGTAATTTTGCCGCAATTGACTGCTACTGCTAACATTTGCTAGCAGTTTAACTAAGTAAACTAAGACAAAACTACAATAGTCTGTCTATTTACAGATGTAACTGAGCTGCACTTGAAGTCATAAACATGACATTTTTTCCTCTCTACTCCACCTGGAGCTTCTACTCCATTCTCGAGTCTCGCATCCTTTTGGCGGACGCGCAGATGCGCGGAGCGCGTGCGAGGCGAATTGCGTTGCCAGCTAAGAAGACTAGCTGATTCATGATTTATTGGGAGTTTTATTATTGAATGGCGAATTCGCAAATAATCACTTTAGTATACATTCGGCAGGCAAAAACAACAAAAAAATAAAAAGTATAGCGGGCCAAATTGGCTGCCAGGCCACCGGGAATTGTCCCGGTTCTCCCGATGGCCAGTCCGCCCCTGCGTGAAGTCATCGCAGAACAGAGCAAGACGAGCATTTGTGTTTATAAAGCATATCCATTTTTTTTTATTTTTTTTTTTAAATGACCGATCGTTTGGCTAGATAAGACCCTTATTCATCATCTGGTATCGTTTATAGCCCTTTGAAGCTGCACTGAAACTGTAATTTTGACCTTCAACCCTTTGGAGTCCATTGAAGTTCACTATATGGAGAAAAATCCTGCACTGTAAAAAAAAAAAAAAAAAAAAAAAAAAAAGAAAAGTTGAGCCAACTTAAAATTAAGGCAACCAGCTTCAGCAGATTTTTGAGTTCTCTCAACTTATGTTTGTAGGAGATTCACAACTTTTTGTTGTATGAACTTAAAACAACAAGTTGAGAAAACTCAAATCTGCTGAAGCTGGTTGCCTTAATTTTAAGTTGGCTCAACTTTTTTTTTTTTTTTTACAGTGTGAAATGTTTATCAAAAACCTTAATTTCCTTTCGACTGAAGAAAGAAATACATAAACATCTTGGATGACATGGGGGTGAGTAAATTATCAGGAAATTTTAATTTGAAAGTGAACTAATCCTTTAAGATTAATACTCGCATCAGGGTTTTTTTAGTAACTGTAATAAGACATTTCCACATGGAACACCATCCGTGGCTGCTGCTTTATTAGTCTGCATCTGTTTAACTGCAGTCAAACCTCATCAACATTAATGCCAACAGATGTGAGGATGCGCTCATGAGAAAGATTCATCAATCCAGACAAAGAAATCATTTGCCTCATTCATCCCCAGTGATGGGAATAACAGCGTTATAAATAAACGGCGTTACTAACGGCGTTATTGTTTTCAGTAACGAGTAATCAAACTAATTACCGTTTCCCCGTTACAATGCCGTTACTGACAATAAAATGCGGCGTTACTATAATTTATTATAATATTATCATTTTATTTTTCAGTTCATCTGAATGGATGAGCAGTGTAGCTGTATTTGACGTACCGTAAACTCTAGTGTGAAGCGCACGGCTCGCCGTAGCTTTGTCTCACACACACACACACACACACAGACACAGCGCAAGAGTCTTTCATAACATGCAGAATTGACGCGCTACATGTAAACGGTATTCTTTGTTGTATTTTCGTGTCAAAATAACGGAGTTCCTTTGGAAATCTTCAGCTTTTAAGAACTGCCGGGTTCTCCTGTAGTGGGCGGAGCTAATGCGCAAACGACAATCTCATTGGTGATTAATATTCATGAACCCAGCAGTTCCTTTATCCTTAGTGCGTTTTATATTGTTATTAGTGGTATAATTCGTAGTAGTTTTATCTCATCAATTTTTCCCCCTTTCTTTATAGAAACACTAAATGACAAACAATATCTTAAGCACCAGTCCTAAGTTCAATCAACATGACAAATATGAATTCATACTTGGTTATTCTAATTACTAAAGTTCTATCATCATATAATGCTAAATTATCATAATATCATATTATAATGATTGACTAACTGATGCTAAGTGTCAGTAGATAAATAGTGTCGATTAATGTACAATGTTTTATAATAATAATTTAGTGTCCATTTCATTCATTTAACATATTTAATATTGGGGCATCCAAGTTATTTGACATTTTAATTTTTTTTTTTTTAAAGTAATGCAATAGTTACTTTCCCTGGTAATTAGTTACTTTTATAATGATGTAACGCAGTTACTAACTCAGTTACTATTTTTTGAGAAGTAACTAGTAACTATAACTAATTACTTTTTTAAAGTAACGTGCCCAACACTGTTCATCCCAGCCCCATAAACATGTCAGTTTCTCAGTGTGACGCTGTGCGTCTCCATCAGCCAATCTATGAACCCATAAAAGCAAAGTCCTTGCACACAGAGTCCGAAATTGTGCGTTTTTCGTATTCGTCATCCTAAAAATTAGTCACTCACAGAAACCTTGCACACCGCGTCCGATGCAAATTAATTATTCCGTTGCGAAAAGATTCACAAAACTATAAAAAAAAAAATGGAGTCATCAAGTAGTGAGGATGATTTTGTTGTCCTCTCTTCTTAAAAAGAGAAAAAGAAAGGAAATATTGGGTCCATCCAATCCTGAGATTCCCCTCATTATTAAGGAGCAGCAGGATTATCACGAGCGATTCAAAGTTTACTTCAGGACGTCAGTGGCTCAGTTTGATGATTTGCTAGCGATACTGGAGCCACATATTAAAAAGAAGGCCACCAATTTCTGTGAACTCAGTGTGCAAGGATCTTTACAATGCTTTGTGCTGCGAGACGAAGTGGATCAACTTGACAATCACCATTCTGGATTTTGGTGTTCGCTTGTACGGTGGCTGTGAATCGTCAAAACACCTCTCAAAATGCTTGCTACGGATGCGAAAAATGCAGAAAATCGAACCTGATCCAATATTTTTTATGACGGACGAACGTTTCGGAGGCAGTGTTTTAAACCTGATTGACACAACGTGAGGTCGTATTTATTTAGTTTAAACCTTAAAGAATAAGACCTTAAAGAATAAGACCTTAAAGGTGACATCATGAAAATCTGACTTTTCCAGGTTTTAAGTGCTATAATCAGGTCCCCAGTGCATCTACCAACCAAGGAAACGTGAAAAAGATGAACCCAGTAACTTTGTTTTGGTAAGCCTTTTTCTGCAAGCGTCTGAAAAAACGAGCGCGTCTGATTTCGCTCCCTTGGTGACGTGGCAAAGTGATCTCATAATATTACCGCCCCTTAGTCTGTGAGTTTCCACCCGCTGCGCCGTCATTTTGATTTCACAAGCGACAACGGTGTAGCAGTTCTAATACCATGGTGAAAGATTGAGCAAAGCATGAAAACTGTTCTGTGTTTGTCTGCACAGACGAGCACAGAACACTGTTTAGAGTCCCAGTCAAGAGACAAGAGAGCTGGGGATTTATTGATTTATTTACTGTATGCTGCTGCCACACAGATCTAAAATAATCATGCCATTTATTTCCCAGCTGTTTACTTTCACAGACATAACTGACTGTTTTTGTAACTTGTGTGTTTTTAACTTAAACTTGAGTGTGATTGAGAACTTAGTTTACTCACATGCTGTGACAGCCGCTTTCTGTCAATGTGTGCACTCAGAAAACCATATCAGAACTAATATGGTTTAAAACGCATGATTTCAGCACGATAAACATGATAATCAGAACCAAAACAGATGTTTTTAGCAGGTATGAGTTGTAATGGGCAGCTCTATTCTGGAAAGGGGGCGGGAGCAGCAGCTCATTTGGATTTAAAGAAATGGGCACAAATATCAGAGTGTTTCTGCTTCCACCCAAAATAGGCATTTTCAAAATGATATAATAAATGATCTGTGAGGTATTTTGAGCTGAAACTTCACAGACGCATTCTGGGGACACCAGAGACTTGTATTACATATTGTAAAAAACGGCATATGTCTCCTTTAAAGAATCGCTCTCGACACCAGCTTACTTTGATTTAATTTTGCTTGTATTAACAGGGTGTATTCTACAGGCTGATCTCTTTCACCTCATTCAGTAAACCTCTCATTCCTTTACCTTGTCATACTGGCACACGATGACGTTCTCCGTGTCAAAGATCTCTGGGATGTCCTGTTCGCTCACATCATCTCCAGAGTTCAGTGGATCCTGAAACAGACGCATTCATTAAACCGCATCAGAAGATGAAAATCATGATCAAGCCCCATTTCTGGAATAACTTCTGAGGCTGGGATCTTATAAAGTGGTTCTTTGACACTTCGTTAACAAAATAAAAAAGATGATTCCATGGTTATTTTATGTCACTCACTAGTAACAATATTTAACAAATATAATAACAGTATGCTGAAAAAGTCAAAGCCTATGTGTGATTATTACTCTTGATTGGCTTGAGTTAATGCTGTTTGTTGTCTGCGATCCTGCATGTTGAACAGCATACGACTGACCAGTCCACATCTTCAGCAAGTTTCAATGTATATTTGTACCCATCATAATACAGTGCACATAAAAACACTGATGCATAAATGCAGATATGTTCATATTTCTGAAATATATAAAAGGTATAAACTACTCAATGATTTAACTTTATTTAAAATATACTCTGCAGGCACAATAAACTATTGTAAAATTATTTTACACCTCTCAACAGAAAGGTTTTGCATGGTTTAATAAAGGGTTAACAGTACTAGTCATAACAGCATATTTCCAGTGTGTGTATAATATCAGCACTCTGAATCCTCTGAAACACAGATAATAACTCATTATGTGGTTCAACATACGCTCCAGTCACCAAGATTTGATTCCCGTCAACCATCATTGTAGGACAAATACTTATGAGCAAAAATGTTTGCCAGCTATCTGTTGTGGGCACTAGGTGCTGGTGATGTATCGGCTGACGTGATGAACCAGTAGAGATTTTGGATCGTCTCAATCACAGGCAATCTCCTGTGATATTATAGTGCTGCATCCTCACAAATCTTTACCATTTGGATGTTTTTAAGTAGGAGTGCTCCAATTGATCGGGTACCGATAATCGCTTTGGGATGTTTGATCGGCGGTCTCAAAAAAGGCTGATCTCAAAAACCGGGAAAAACAAAAATGCACTGGATGATCAAACATTTAGGGGAGATAAAATTATATTTTTGAACAAAATTTATAAAAAAAAATGCCTCCCTCCACCCCTCAAATTGAAAACTCCCCTCACAAGAGTCACTTAAGAGGGGAATTCCCCCAATTTTCAAAAATGAAATTCAGGCACTGAATAAATGTCTAAAAATACTGATTGGAATATCTCTATAAATAATTCTACATGATAAAAAGACGGCTTTAAAAAGATTGGTATCAGTGATCGGTAGATACTGCTTTCTGTGATCGGCCTCAAAAATCCTGATATTTTTAAGCCTTGACATTTAAAAGTGTTTGTGTTGTTTCTGTGTTCACTCTCACAAAGGATGAGCACATACAGCTCAGCTCTTTCTCATGGCTCATACATGTACACAGCTATTCATGTAAATACAGTTAATGTCTTAAGAGAACATAAGCAGTTTGAGGAACACCTGATCTTATAAAGCGTTTGTCCCATTTAGTTGGAATTCGTGGGACGGTTTTAGAGTGGTTCAAGTCTTATTTGTCACATAGATCATCCTCAGTGAAGTATGGTAATTTTGTTTCAACGACAGTGCCTGTTACTTGTGGTGTCCCAGGGTTCTGTTATTGGCCCCATTTTATTTTCATTGTATATGCTGCCCCTTGGCTCAATTTTTAAAAAATACGGCTTGTCGTACCATTTGTATGCGGATGATACACAGATCTATTTACCTATGAGAGTAGGAGAGAATAATGGTTCAAACTTACTATTTGCATGTTTAGAGGAGGTTAAGAGCTGGATGACTCAAAATCTGCTTCAGTTGAACCAGAGTAAAACTGAGATTGTTTTTTGGCCCTGTTAAAGGATGTTTAGATATGTCCACATATCTGGGTTCATGGTCCGATTATTGCCATGACCAAATAAGGAACTTGGGTGTGGTGTTTGACCCAGAGCTGAAATTTGACAAGCAGGTTAATGCTGTAGTAAAGAGTTGTTTTTTTTCAGATTAGGTCTATTGCTCGACTAAAGCCTATTCTGTCAAGAAAGGACTTAGAGAAGGTTATTAATGCCTTTGTTTTGTCTCGTCTGGACTATTGCAATGTGTTGTATGTGGAGTCCTGCCAGACCAATATTTCACGCTTGCAATTGGTTCAGAATGCAGCAGCTAGGCTGCTAGTGGGTGCTAAGAAAAGTCATCATATCTCTCCTATTTTAGCTTCTCTCAAATGGCTACCAGTGAACTACAGGATAAAATATAAAACTCTTTTATATGTTTTTAAAGCAGTGCATGGGATGGCTTCTGCTTACGTGTCTGAGCTCATTGCTGTTCGTCAAGCACCGAGGTCTCTAAGATTCAATAATAAGTTATTGCTTACTGTCCCTCGTACTCATTTAAAGTTAAAAGGGGATCGGGCCTTTGCTGTTGCAGGGCCGAAGCTCTGGAATAGTCTTCCTCAGGTACTTAGGGAGGTTTCAACTTTGAATGTTTTTAAAGTTGAAGTCAAAAACTACCTCTCGTCTTTAGCCTTTGAGAGTGTGGGCTAGTTTTTGCTGTTTTAGTAGAATGTGTGTTGTTTAAATTTTGTGTTTTAATGAGTGTTTCTTGATTGTACAGCACTTTGCTCTGCAGGTGCAGTTGTAAAGTGCTCTATAAATAAAGTGAAATGAAAATGATGTGTGTCAGTACAATGGATCCGTGCTTTCAGTCTTAAAGCTGCTGTCTTAATCAAATAACAAAAGAAAAATCAGTATTAGTATTGCTGCTAGTATTAGCTTTTCCTGTTATATCGAAATTGAAATATATTTCAATGGTATCAAAAATTGTGATATCGTAACAACCTTATTTCAAGCAAAAAATAATGCAGCATGCATTATAACTGTGAAAAAGTGTAAGGCTGTAAGTGCTGTCATTACCTCTTCCTCGTCCAGCTCCTCTTCCTCAGTGGCATTGATCATTCCCAGAAACTCATTATCTCCAACGAGCCCCAGATCATCCTCATCATCTTCCTCCGTGTCCGAGCTGCTGTCAGCGACTCCGTCCAGCTGTGTGATGTCCAGCAGCTGGTTGAAGTTGAGGTCGGTCTCAAGCTGAGGAAACATGATCAGATTCTGTGTTTATAACCACAATCTCTCAGTATTTCTACTGATTCACTAGAACTACCGAAAAATGAAAAATCTCTTTTACTCACACTCCTGTCATCTCAAAGTAAATCATATGATTTTCTCTTATCTCTCAAATCTCACTCACAGACGTTCAGTTACAATCTGATTTGCATCCACATTTTTCAATGGGTTTCGCAAACACTTTCAAACAATGGACAAATAATTCTCTTTAACTATTGCTGTTTTAGGAGGTTTTTTTAAAAAAATTCCAGAATTGCTATAATTCATATTCACATGCTTTGTTTTAGTCTTTGCATATACAGATGAGGTAGGCAGAAGTCACCAATTGTATTCGACTGGGGCAGTCGTGGCCTAATGGTTAGAGAGTCGGACTTGTAACCCGAAGGTCGTGGGTTCGAGTCTCAGGTCTGGCAGGAACTGTAGGTGGGGGGAGTGAATAACCAGCACTCTCTCCACCTTTAATACCCTTGAGCAAGGCACCGAACCCCCATTGGCTTGCCACTGCTCTGGGTGTGTGTTCACGGTGTGTGTGGGTTAAATGCAGAGCACAAATTCAGAGTATGGGTCACCATACTTGGCCTCACGTCACTTTCACTATTCCAGCAGAGAGCAAAATGCATTTGTTGAGATCTGTGAGTATTACTTGATGTCACTTCCCTTTCAGAATCAGAATCAGAAACAGCTTTATTGCCAAGTGTTTATACACACAAGGAATTCGTCTTGGCGACAGGAGCTTCTAGTACAGAAAGTATAGACATACACTGCCATTCAAAAGTTTGGGATGAGTACGATTTAAAAAAAAAAAAATATGCTCGTAAAGTCTGCATTTATTTGATCAAAAATACAGAAATAAATACTGTCATTTTGTGAAATATCATTGCAATTTAAAATAAGTTTTCTATTTTAATAAACTCATTTAACTTAAAAATAGAATTTATTTCTGTGATCAAAGCAGAATTTTCAGCATCATTACTCCAGTCTTCAGTGTCACATGATCTTCAGAAATCATAATAAGATTTCCATTTTGAATAAATGCAGTTCTTTAACTTTTTATTCAAAGAATCAAAAAAGTATCACAGGTTCCTAAAAATATTATGTGTTCAACACAGATAATAAATCATCATTAGAATGATTTCTGAAGGATCATTTGTGACAGCGCTGCGTCACAGAAATCAATTACATTTTAAAGTATATTAAAATAGGAAACCAATATTAGAAATTGCAATTATATTTCTCAAAATTAACATTTTTTTCTGTATTTTTGATCAAATAAATACAGTCTTGAGCATAAGAGACTTTTGATGAGCATAAGAAAATTTAAATCTTAGTGATCCCAAACTTTTGAACGGCAGTGTACATATAATTAAAATAATAAAATGACATAACACTAATAATAAATAGAATAGACACAATGAATAAAAAAATAACTATATAGCAATAGAAATATAGAGAAAAAAATATATCAACAGACAGAATTATAAAAAGCACAAATGAGCTATTTACAGCTGAAAGGATTTGAGAAGTTATTTACAAATTTCTTATGCCTGATCAGTGTTTTGATCAGTTACACATGTAATTTTATTATTATTATTTTTTTTCATTGTGCAGCTCAATAATATTTATTTCTATTTAAATAAAGACTGTTTAAATAAAGATGTGTTACTTTTTCTATCTTACAGTGCCATTTAACATTGAAGGCTTAAGGCATGAAATGCACTGCAACGTTGTAGATACATGCGTCTACATCCTGTACTAAAAGATCAGAGATCACTTATTAAAAGATCAAATACATGGAAACCATATATTCATAATTAAAAGATTATGGCATATATAAGTGACACGTCACATATGTAAATAATTTGCTATGCATATGTCTAATTTGTATAACAATTAAAAAGACATCTCACATATATTAATAATTATATACATTCCATATATGGCAATAAATGTATTATACATACATAAACATTTGTATGGGGTACACTTTATGTCAATATATGAAATTGTTCCATTTTCTAATAGGATTCATATACACAAAAAACAAAAAAAAAAGTTGGGCTACCTTAAAATTTTAAACCAACCAGCTAAAGCAGATTTTTGAGTTCTCAACTTATTTTTTAGGAATTTTCTCAACTTTTTGTTGTATAAACTTAAAACAAGTTGAGAAAACTCAAATCTGCTGAAGCTGGTTGCCTTAAATTTTTAAGTTTGCCCAACTTTTTTTTTTTTTTTTTTTTTGTTATGGATAGGGCATATATAAAACATGTATTTAATATATGGATATTTGATATATCCACACATTTCCGTATGTGCAGTCCCGAGATGTGTTGTGTATTGCTCAGGTGTCTGCGGTCACTGTCTGGAGGTCATAATGACTATAACGCAGCACTGCTGTCATGTTCTCAGGTGTTTGTGGAGCTGTCCTGTGGTTTACCTTGATGTCAGGAGTGGTCTGCAGGTCTGGAAGAGCAGTGGACTCCTCAGCGGCTCTGTCCTGCTCTCTGAAGGTGGTTTCTGTCTGGTGCTGAGACAGTGATGCGGCGCTCGTGTCGACGGGCTGCGGGCTGAACTCAATGCCGTCCAGAGTGAACTCGCTCTGAGCGTCAGAGGCGGGCGGCACGGCTCCGTCAGAGCTCTGGAGGTTCGGCGGCGTCTCACACACTGAGGCTGCTGGACCCGGATCGGACCGATGGGTCAGAGCCGCGGGGGTGAGACAGCGGGTTCAGCACATGCTGAGCTCCTCGTGTCACCATCACAGGGACATTCACCTTATAGAAATGTCCTGAGGATTGAGATTTCAGATCGTTTACATAAGCACAGAGTTACTCTTCAACTCCATCTCAGTCTGTTTACAGCTTCTGCAAATCTCCATTCACAGAGCTATGATCTAATGATAGTGATAAAACATGGTGATAAAACATGTATAGCCTGAATGCACTGTAAGTCGCTTTGGATAAAAGCGTCTGCTAAATGCATAAATGTAAATGTAAATGTAATGACAAGACAAATATTTGCCTTTATTCAATATTTATTATTTTATATCAAATTGCTAGTTTACAGTCAGAGGCGGACAGTAGTGAAGTATTTTTACTCCGTTTAAAAAGTACTTTTCAAGTGTCTATACTATATCAGAGAGTTTTTCTTTGGAAAACTTTACTTCACAACATTTCAAAGCAAAATCTTGTACTTTTTACTGCACTTCGTTTCATATTAAATATCATTTAATACTTAATTACATTAGAAATCTAGTACTTTCTTACTTTGAGTCAAGTAAATGTAATTCAAAGATTTACTTGAGTACAAGAAAGTGCTACATTTTTAATGTTCTTAAGTATTAAAGGTAAAAAAAAAAAAAAAATTATGTAGTGCAGTAAAAAGTACAAAATGATGCTTTGGAATGTAGTGAAGAAAAAGTTTTCCAAAGAAAAACTACAGCTCTGGATTAAATCCTCGGTTTGTGTTGTTCAAAACATTTAGTAAGATTGAGATTTGATCCAAAAAAACGGGATTATTCTGATCCCAGCAGAAGGGTGGATTTCAGGAACAAAAATGTAATAAAACTTTACAACTGGTCCAAAAAATACAACATTTGTAACATGTAATATATTTCCCAAATCTCTAAACAGCTGTCAATATCAAACAAAAATATTATATTTAACTTAGTTTTTTTTTAATCACTGATTGTAAACTAAATTGGCACAATCATCAGAGATGGACCGGTCAGAAGTAATCTGTGTAAATCCAATGCAAAACATTGGCATCCCCCCCCCCCCCCCCATCTCATTGTTTCCATCATCTTGTCCCTTTATGGGCTCCGTAGAGCACTAATAATCCAGATTTGGAAATCTGAAAGAGTGTGTATCTGGATCAGGGTGATTCAACTCCAATTTTGCTTTGAAAAATGGGCACAAAAGAAAGATGGGTTACCTGATCCTGGATAGCAAAACATGGGATTTCCAAATCCAGTTCATTCTGCTAATCTGATGTAGAATCAAGTGCAACTATTGCAATCTCTGTTCACGTTTTAAAGCCCTTTGGACGATCACAGACAGAGTGAGGAATCATTCATCACTACAGCTCGTGTGGTTTTACTCTGGATTGACTTCTCTGCATTATATCAACACATTTCCATCAGGACAGAGAGTTCAGTCCATCGGTCTCAGAGGTTTGCTGTGAAATGCTTTCTCTTCTGTGGAGGATGAGTGAGTGAGTGAGTGAGTGAGAGAGAGAGTGAGAGAGAGTGAGTGAGTGTGAGAGTGAGAGTGAGTGAGAGTGAGTGTGTGAGAGAGTGAGAGAGTGAGAGAGAGAGTGAGAGAGTGAGAGAGAGAGTGAGAGAGAGTGTGTGAGAGAGTGTGTGAGAGCGAGAGAGAGCGAGTGTGTGAGAGTGAGAGTGAGAGTGTGAGTGAGAGAGAGAGAGAGAGAGAGTGAGAGAGTGTGTGAGTGAGAGAGTGTGTGAGTGAGAGAGTGTGTGAGTGAGAGAGTGTGTGAGTGAGAGAGAGAGTGAGAGTGTGTGAGTGTGTGAGAGAGTGTGAGAGTGAGAGAGTGAGAGAGAGCGAGAGAGAGCGAGAGAGAGAGTGTGAGTGTGTGAGAGTGAGAGAGTGAGAGAGAGAGTGTGAGTGTGTGAGAGAGTGAGAGAGTGTGTGAGTGAGAGTGAGAGTGAGCGTGTGTGAGAGAGTGAGAGTGAGAGTGAGCGTGTGTGAGAGAGTGAGAGTGAGAGTGAGCGTGTGTGAGAGTGAGAGTGTGCGTGAGAGAGTGAGAGAGAGAGTGAGTTTTTAATATACCGGTGGGGACTTAAACCTGAATACACACAGACTCATGGGGACTTGTGTCATGGTGGGGACCTAAATTGAGGTCTTCATGGGTAAACAAGCTTATAAATCACACAGAATTAAGTTTTTTGAAAATCTAAAAATGCAAAAAGTCTCCTGTGAGGGATAAGTTTAGGTGTAGGGTTGGTGTAGGGCAATAGAATATACGGTCTGTACAGTAGAAAAACCATTACGCCTATGGAAGTCCTCACAAGGATAGTGAAACAAGTGTGTGTGTGTGTGTGTGTGTGTGTGTGTGTGTGTGTGTGTGTGTGTGTGTGAGAGAGAGTGAGTGCGTGTGCGTGTGCGTGTCTGACCTGAGGCCGTCTGCAGCGTGACGCCTGCGGGAATCTGCACTGGATACGTGATTCCAGCCGGCAGAGAGAACGTCGCGACTGTACCACAGCTGCTCTGAAACACATGCAGAGTCTGCACACTTTCATTTCACATCCAAAAATTCATAAAACTTCACCTGAGCAGATCAGCATCTACAGGAGTTCAGGAAGATCTTAAAGGAGAACCTGCTTTAATGTGTGATCAATATTAACCCTAAAGCCTGACATATGAAATAGTCATAAAAACAGAACAGTATATTAAACCTTTAAACAAAAATTGGTTTCAAAACCAGTAATTTGGTGTATTAATATTTTGTTTATATTTTCTTCCTGTCCTTAACATCAACCTGCCAAAAGGGACTACGAATGAAAATTAGCCAGTGTTGGCTAAATCTGGTGCATTTACATATTGTATGTATTATTCATGTGCATTGTCCCTGATTAAATAAATGAAATGAAAAACATTTAAAAAAATTAAATCTAAAAAAGCATGCGTTGTGTTTAACATCATATTTGATACTTCAGGCTTTTATGGATCATATAGTCTGATATAGACTCAATGAACATGAATTTGCTGCAGATGCTGATGTTTATATGACGACATTCTGACGCTTGTGATGTAAATCAATGAGATCTTTATTACAGTAGATCAGATACTGACATAAACTGATCTAAATATCAGTGGTTGCTCTATATCTCCAATAAGATGTCTTAGTAAGATGAGATGTAAATGATCCAAACATATAATGCAATGCTGATTGAGAGATGAAGAATAAAGTCTCCTCAGAAGATGTGAGATGAAGATCATTCCTCCGCTGAGGAACAGTGAAAGTAAAGCTCCTCAAAAGATCCTGATGATCAGATTTGAGACTAAAACATGATTGATGGAGAATCAAGTAAAGCTGAGCTGCTTCAGTCCAGTAAGTGTTCACCTGGAGATATGACTGCAGTTATTCTGACGTTTACTTGATCAAAATCAGTCAAGATTTGACTCGAGAAGCAGCAGCTGAAGCTGGACGCTCCTACAATTACACTAAAAGAGCTTTTACTGAATAAAAAAAAACCTCAGAAGACATGAGATTGAGAGTGAAACAGGTTTAACAGCAAAGTTTGATCATTTAGAGCTTTAGAAATTCATGATCAAATATGATACAGCAGCTTCATAGGATCCAGTATGAATCACTGGATAGACAATTCAAGAGGTTATAACGCTGATTACTGAACATGATCATCTGAAAAACCAGTGACCTTAAAGGGGGGTACAATGCTGTTTCATGCATTCAGAGTTGTTTACACTGGTAAAGAGGTGGATTCTCATGCTAAGCATGGACAAAGTTTCAAAAAAAAAATTGGACATATAACAGAGTATTTCTGTGCCAAAAATCTCACTTCCGGATTCGTACAAGTTTCGGAGAGTTTTTTTCGATCGTTGTTCTTGATGACGTAAACGACGGTGGAACTCCTTATATGGGCATTTCTCCTGAAGAACACACGCCCCTGCACGCATCGACCGGAGCGAGAGCAGCCAATCAACACGCTTCAATCGACAGCGCTGCACGGGACTCGCTCGGAAGAATGGTCTCTAAAGAAGTGTTGTTTTTGGTTGTGAGGGAAAGATAACCTTGTTCAGCTTCCTGAAGAACCAGCGTTACGTGAACAGTGGATATAGTTTGTTTTTCCGGGGCAGCGATGGAGTTTCTCAAGTGTTTTGTTGACGAACGTTTTATAAACAAGGCCCAATTCAACGCTGGATTTGGCACATCGTTTAATACTGAAAGATGGAGCGGTCCCAGCTATAAAAGATCCCGGTCATGATTCAGAACTGCAGATGGTGAGTGGAAACGGCATCAAACGTCTGTGTTTTGTTGGCGATCAGAGCAAGTGCTCGTCATCTTTAGCTCCGCCCACACGGCACGCCTTCACTCTTTAGCTCCGCC
>CM041801.1:42841138-42877322 GCA_023376895.1 Aspiorhynchus laticeps | reverse complement strand
AACCCCTTCAAATGTCTGTCCTGGCGAAACATGATCAGGATCAGTTTCCAGAAAACTCCCATGTTTCCTGAGTGAAGAGTATAGTGCAAACACAGACTGATTTCTCAGCACTAGACTCAATCATTAGTCTGGATTGCAGTCGTGCTCGGCCGGTACAGTCTGCTCCTATCTCAGCTCACTCGTCTGGTGAAAGCTTGCACTGATGGACACTTCTGTGCACAGGGATAATTGCAGGACGACAGCACCTCTTTAATAGGGGCGATGAAGCAGAAGTGAACAGTTTTTGGTCATCCTCCTCTCTCTATGGAGCGCAGGGATGATCTTTAACTCTGTCCTGAAGCCCACTTGAGCCTCAGCGGCTTTACACACTGTATATGCTGGGTTTGTGGAGGACCACTTCCTAACAGTATCAGAATCAGATGGGACGTGGCTGAGAAAGACAATTATGATTGTTTCAGAAGGATTTCTAAATGTCCTGTGACTGGTTAATAATTGGGCAAGCTGTCAGAGCTCCTCATCTGAAGCCTGACCTGACCCATCTTTTGGGTCATACTGTAGTTGACCCCAAAATGAAAATTCAGTCATTAATTACTCACCCTCATGTCGTTCCAAACCCGTAAGACCTTCGTTCATCATCAGAACACAAATTAAGATATTTTTGATGAAATCCGAGAGCTCCCATAGACAGCAACACAACTGAAATGTTCCCAGGTCCAGAAACATAGCAAGGACATTGTAATTTTACAAAGCTACGAGAATACTTTTTGTGCGCAAATGCATGTTCAACATAAGCGGGTGACAAATAAAACTTGAAACTTGAGCAGCAGAATGCGTATGCGTCGTGATACTTGTTGTGTTGAGAAGTATACAATACTTGATGTTCAATTCATAGTAATTGCTTACTATAATACATGTAATGCGACACTGCACCACTAGGGGCTCTAGTGGGAAATTGTGTTGAGTAAGGCCATGAACAAGAATACAGTGAAGTTGAGAGTGTTAATTATACACCAGATGAAGTGTGTTCTGTTAAAAGAGTGAAGACGCAACAATACTCTCCACAATGATGGGATGAGGAGGAGAAGAGTTGAATGAAGTTGTTATTTTTGTTGTCTTTGCACACAAAAAGTATTCTCGTAGGTTTGAAAAACTGTTAAGCCACTGATGTCACATGCACTGTTTTACTGATCTCCTTCTGGACCTGGGAACATTTCAGTTGTGTTGCTGTCTATGGGAGGGTCAGAGAGCTCTCAGAGTTCATCAGAAATATCTTAACTTGTGTTCTGATGATGAACGAAGGTCTTATGGGTTTGGAACGACATGATGGTGAGTAATTAATGACTGAATTTTCATTTTTGGGTGAACTAACCCTGTAAGTGTGCTTGTCTCAGTGGTCCTGGAGGACACCTGCAGAGTTCAGCTTTAACACACCTGCCTGTGTCCTTCAGAGGCTTGTAGGCTAGAGTCGTCCTCGGCACTAAACGCTAGAATCAATGAGAAGGTCTAGTGTCACATGTTCCCGCCCTCACCGTCACAGCATTAAAATACTAATAAAACTAAGTTTTGAAAAATACATTGTATTACATATCTTAATATTATTTGTATTTCTATTAATGCAATACAATGAATCACAGCCGTCTACAGTCTCCACGTGGCTTACATTATTGGCAGTTTAGTGAGTAATTTACACCAGAACAAAAAATAACATCTATCCTTCCAAGTCTGAAAACATTATTTCTGTCTCACATTTCATAATTAATTCAGATAAGCTCAGTACTGACTTTTGGTGAATTGTAATGTGTACAAAGGATTGTGGGTGATTGAAGGTCTTGAAGGACACATCCCATATCAGCTGAATGAAAGAAGAGAAGCGAGGATCCTTGTGATTGAGGAGCCGGATGAGCTGGACTCTGCAGGATCAGGTCTGGACTCCTCTGTCTGATCTCAGACAGGATCTTCTGGCTCTGGAGAACACGGACAGAGAGAGAATGGAGAAAGCCATCGGGAGACGTATCTGTCCCCGCTCCGCTGCATCGACGTGTTCTGGGACTAAAGCTGTACAAGATGAGTTGTTGTTGATGCTGAATGGGTGCCACTTGCTTCCAAGGACTCTCAAAAATTCCCATATTCTAGCTTTTTTTAAAGACTAGAATCTAGGTAATACACTATTTGACTATTCAGGACTGTATTTGCTGGACTCTGCAGGATCATTTTATTTACTCCTCTGTACAATTTTTAAGTGGAAGAGGGATGTATTTTTCTGGCAATCCTGTTACCAACTCTAATGTGTTTTACAGAGAGAGACATGTTTAGAAATCATCGGGAGACAATATTCCTGTCATTTCGCTCCGCTGCATCGCACGTGTTCTGGGACTAAAGCTGAAAGAAATGAGTTGCTTTCATAGTGCAAAAAATGGGTGCCACTTGCTAATCTTAAAACAACTCACTATTTATCTACACAATGTTCTACCTTTTTCTAAAGTACTTAAACTCATCTTTTTTTTCATTTTAATGGCGACTCAATACCTCAAGCGTATTCAATTATAAGTCTAGGATATATGGTGTTGAGTAACAGGTCTGATTTTATTTAATTTTAGAGAAAATGAGCACAATACATATAATCTGGCAGATGGAGTACATGCTAATATTATGAAATACTCACAAATCCTATGTGATTCACCACAACTCTAATGTGTTTTAAAAAGCTAATGTTTAAATAATTTCGGTAACAGGACAGTATATCCTTCATAATGCGCTCCTCAGGCAGCGTTACAATATCATCAGATATACAGTAAAGAAAATAAGAGCACATGCTTCTGCTTATTTCATTGCCTTCAGAAGATCCAGATGTTGCATTTTTATATCTTTTAGAGAGAGAGAGAGACTATTTATAGACAGAGGTGTATTTTTTGAGAGTAGAGAGAGAGGATTTTTTTTCATTTTAGATGAGCGACTCAGAGACCTCAGAGCGTATCAGATTATAGAGTATGAGAGATGGATATGAGAGATATGAGTAACAGAGAGAGAGAGTAGAGATTTTTTAGACATAGAGAGATGAGGAGAGATAGATATAGATAGCCAGATAGAGTACATGGGATAGATAGAGATGGAGAGATAGGGAGAGAGAGATTATTGAGAGAGAGATCAGAGGGAGATTTGTATTTTTAGAGAGATAGAGAGAGAGTAGAGATAGAGAGAGAGAGGGAGATTTAGAGTAGAGGAGGAGAGTATATTTATAGATGGGATCGAGCAGCCAGCGGTTAGAGAGGGAGAGATCAGATATACAGAGAGAGAGAGAGAGGGATAGAGACGACATGTCTGAATCATTTCATTGCCTTCAGAGAGACAGAGAGTTGCAGATAGTATGAGTTTTTAGAGAGGGAGAGAGAGGGGGGGGGGGTGTTAGGGTAACAGGACTGAGTGAAAACCTGGGGACACGACTAAAATGTGTATTTTATCCAAAATATTATAAATGTATTTTGAAATAAATGTATTTAAAGCACAGATGGGATATGGAGGTACACAAACATGCTAAATAAAAATGATTTCTGAAGGATTTTAAACATTATATTACATGTTCAAATGTAGTGTTAGACACTGGGGACATGTACAAATGCTATATTTTCAGTGTTTTAGGTAGTTTTTTAATTATATATTTTAAATTTGCAGTTAGATTAATGTGCAGGACATGTTGCTTAATAATAAAATGTATTTTATAGTTAATTTTTATGCCTATTTGTATCTATAATGTCCTGGGGACACAAATGGCACTCATAAAATATGTGACCCTGGAGCACAAAACCAGTCATAAGGGTCCATTTTTCGAAATTGAGATTTATACATCATCTAAAAGCTGAATAAATAATCTTTCCATTGATGTATGGTTTGTTATGATAGGACAATATTTGGCTGAGATACAACTATTTGAAAATCTGGAATCTGAGGGTGCAAAAAAATCTAAATATTGAGAAAATCATCTTTAAAGTTGTTCAAATGAAGTTCTTAGCAATGCATATTACTAATCAAAAATTAAGTTTTGATATATTTATGGTAGGAAATTTCCAAAATATCTTCATGGAACATGATCTTAATATCCTAATGATTTTTGGCATAAAAGAAAAATCTATCATTTTGACCCATACAATGTATTTTTTCTACAAATATACGCCAGCGATTTAAGTCTGGTTTTGTGCTCCAGGGACACATTTGGTTAAAGATGAGTCTGAAGTGTGATCATTGAATATTCCTATCTTGAAATGGTTACGTATAATCTTTAGAAGGGTAATGTTTTGTAGTATTTATAGGGGAACATCTTGTAGTATTCTGAACTGTAGTTTCTATGTAGGGGATTCTTTATCTTTTACATTTTGGGGGGATGTTATTGTACATGGTATTATGCTGATGTTTCTGTTACATAAATAGTTTGGTACTCTCCTGCCCTGGGACAGCAGATGAGCTCTGTAGCTAATTCTGGGGCAGTTTTTTGTCTGTCTGTTGTCTCTGTCAAATAACAAATCAGCACACAGGTCTGCTCATGGGTAACATCTCACACACTTCATCTGTGAAAGATACTTTAATGTGCTGTTTTCAAACAGAAATCATCTTCTTTTGCTCTACTTTCAGTTTCAAGCAGACGATGCCACGGTAGATAGTGTGCACACTATCAGATGGAGTATACTTTCATATGTGTTCAGCTGCACACGCACACTAGCTAGTGTTCCCTTCACAATTCAATTCAATTCAATTCAAGTTTATTTGTATAGCGCCTTTTACAATACAATCGTTGCAAAGCGCTTTACAGGAAATTAAGTTTCTACAATATATTTATACATTGTAGAAACTTAATATATTAACTTATGGCAAAATTTGTTAATTCTGCATGTTGTTGGGGGATCATAGGTTGGCATCCTCTGAGGTCCTCCGAGGGGTCGGCATCATCTCTTCTCAGGTGTTTGGTCATCTCAGATCATTTAAGGGCTGGATCCAGACTGAAGCTTGTGTAATTCCTAGTTACCAACAGAGAAACAAATAGAGTCATAATTAGCGTAGCTGTTGTTCCATTCAAGCAAAAATGATTTGTTCAACCCAAGCTAAAGAATAATAATGTGCGTTTGATCAGATATAACTGCAGTACAAGATTATGAGATGCATTATATGAATGCTTGGCTAAAGAGATGTGTCTTTAATCTAGATTTAAACAGAGAGAGTGTGTTTGAACACCGAACGTTATCAGGAAGGCTATTCCAGAGTTTGGGAGTCATGAAAAATCTCTACCTCCTTTAGTGGACTTTGCTATTCTAGGTACTACCAAGAGTCCAGAGTTTTGTGTCCTTAGGGAGCGTGATGGATTGCAGCGAAATAGAAGACTAGTTAGGTACGCAGGAGCTAAACCATTTAGGGCCTTATAGGTAAGTAATAATATTTTGTAACTGATACGGAACTTAATAGGTAGCCAGTCCAGAGACTGTAAAATTGGGGTAATATGATCATATTTTCTTGACCTGGTAAGGACTCTGGCCGCTGAGTTTTGTACTATCTGTAGCTTGTTTATTGAAGATGCACGACAACCACCTAGCAGTGCATTACAATAGTCCAGTCTAGAGGTCATGAATGCATAGCTTTTCTGCATCAGAAACAGGTAACATGTTTCGTAGCTTGGCAATGCTTCTAAGATGGAAGAATGCTGTTTTTGTAACATTGGAAATATGTTTTTCAAAAGACAAGTTGCTGTGTAATATAACACCCAGATTTTTGACTATAGGAAGTAACAGGACATCCGTCTAGTTGCAAATTGTAATCCAAGAGATTCTGTGTACTGTTATTTGGTCCAATAAGTAATATCTCTGTCTTATCTGAATTTAATAGGAGAAAATTATTGGTCCTCCAATCTTTTACATTTTTAACACACTCCGTTAACTTAGATAATTTAGAAGTTTCATCTGGTCTTGTTGAGATATATAGTTGAGTATCATCAGCATAGCAATGGAAACTAATCCCGTATTTTCTAATAATATTACCAAGGGGCAGCATGTATATTGAAAACATCAGAGGACCTAGGACAGATCCTTGTGGTACTCCATACTTTACTGGTGATAATTGAGATGACTCCCCGTTTAAATAAACAAAGTGGTAGCGATCGGACAATTAGGATCTAAACCATCTTAAAGCCTGCCCTTGAATACCCGTATAGTTTTGTAATCGATCTACGAGTATGTCATGATCTATAGTGTCGAACGCAGCACTAAGATCAAGTAAAACTAGCAATGAGATGCAGCCTTGGTCTGATGCAAGAAGCAAGTAATTTGTAATCTTAACAAGTGCAGTGTCTGTGCTATGGCGGTCACCTACTACTTCATTTGGTCATATGTAGGTGTAGGTATGTAGGTATGCTTTGGGAAATAGTGCTTTTGAAACACTGTCTGCGTCCAAAAGCTGAAAGTCCTGCAGCGTTACAGATTGATCTGAGCGATCTCAGACGTGTCCTTCAGTGCCTTTGATATCCCACAATCCTGTGCTTTCCATTCCATTAGAGCTGATATACAGTCTGGGGGTCAGTTTGTGTGTAAATGCATGTTTCTGACCATCTTTTGATGTCATTTCTGGTGAGAAATTAAGTAGTTCTGACCAAACCTCTCAGTTGTTGTAGTAGTAGGTAATTAAACCACTCTGCTGCCTCAGAAGTCAAAGTATCGTGAGGAACCGTCGAGAGCAGAGTCACCGCCTGAGCTTTCGGACGCAGCCGAAATGTGAAGAACTTTCAATGGTGACCTCCGTGAACCCAACCAGTGTCCTTGTTCATTTCACATCAACTCAGATCAGTTTGATACATTTGTAGGCATTTTTAATGATGCATTTGTAAGCCTAAGAGTTGTAGTTAATAGTCTCTTTTTGGCCTGATAAAACTAACACAACAAGCCCTTCACATGAATAAAATACACATACCATACTGACACATTTAATAGATTACACTTTCAATAAGACATTCTGCTCATAAGAGGAAGGTTAGGATAATTCCAAGGGCCCTAGGAGGGACAGGGGCCCCTGCAGTATGTAAAAGCTGTTTTTTTCTGCATGTTTGGGATGTTTTTGCTGCATTACAGGCTCTGACCAGAAAAACACTGAATCATTCTGCTAAGCTATTGGTTTAATTGATTCAAATTTTGAAAAGTTTATTTTCTCCCATTATAATCTTAAAACGTGCTCAATAAACGTCACATTATTATTATTATTGTTGTTGAGGATGATGATCATGTGATATGCTATGAAGGGGCTTTTATTTTGAAGGTGTGCGCTGTTGCCGTGATCACGTGATCGCTCGGTCCGGTGACAGAGGCGCTGATGTCCACAGAGCCGCTCGAAAGCGATATTAAATAACAGATATGTGAATGTGAATGTGATTTCATTTGTTTACCTGTCGGGAGTGTTTTACAGCGCGGTATTTCGATGTGTCTGCTGTCATTCTGCCTGCTAATGGCTAGAGACGATACAAGGATCAAAACAAATGAACGATTTTAACAGGTGTGACTCGTTAAAACAATCGACGGTCTCGTAGACTGAGATATGATACACGTTACGCTATTCTGATAAAGTCTGTGTAAAATATCCGCTGTGCTTGCTGCAGATATCCGCTTAGCATTAGCTTTAGCCGCAGATGCAGTCAGTCACTGCTCACGTGACTCTATCTTCATAAACAGATGATCAAACACTCATAGATCCACGCGATATACACAAACACACATCTGACAGCGATATCATGGCGAATGTGACGGATCTGCAGAGTAAATACAGTAAACTGGCCCAGGAGTACTCAAAGGTGAGCTCTTCTGTCGGGTCTTAAACACTATCTCCTATCATTTGTCATTTCATCTTCTAATGTTGAAAGTGTGTAAATGATTAAATGTGTTGTGGTGAACTGCAGCGGTGTGATTGACCTCTGTGTGTGTGTGTGTGTCAGCTCAGAGCTCAGAATCAGGTGCTGAAGAAGGCTGTGGTGGACGAGCAGACCGCCTCCTGCTCCCTGAAGGTGTGTGTGACGTCTGGCCCGCTCCTGCGCTGGAGGTCTGGTGGTGTGTTCACGTGTGTGTGTGTGTGTGCAGGATGAGCTGAAGCAGAAGGAGCAGAGCTTGAGGAAGGTGGAGCAGGAGATGGACAGCCTGAGCTTCAGGAACCAGCAGCTGACCAAACGAGTGGAGCTACTGCAGGAGGAGCTGCTGCTGTCTGAGAGCAAGAGCAAGAAGAGCAAAGTGATCTCACACACACACAGACTCACACACACACACGGACTCACACACACACACGGTCACACACACAGACACACACACTCACACGGACTCACTCACACGGACTCACTCACTCACACTCACACTCACACACACAGACACTCACACACACACACACTCACACACACACACACACGGACACTCACACACACACACACACACACACACGGTCACACACACAGACACACTCACTCACACAGACACACACACACACACACACACACACGGTCACACACACAGACACTCACACACACACTCACACTCACACTCACACACACAGACACTCTCACACACAGACACTCTCACACACAGACACTCACACACACACACACACACACACACACACAGACACACAGACACACACACACACACACACCTATTCAATCTCCTAAACCACACAGAAACTTCTGCACTTATTGAATCATGGTTAGCATGTTATTAGTCTGTCTTCTATGCAGTGACTATTGGCCGGTCCTCACTGATGTTTCTTAGTCTGCTGTACACAAACACACACACTCACACACACACAGACAGACACACTCACTCACACACACTCACTCACACACACAGACACTCTCACACACACACACACACACAGACACTCACACACACAGACACACACACGGACACACTCACTCACTCACACACACACACACACGGACTCACTCTCTCTCTCTCTCTCACACACACACACACACACACACCTATTCAATCTCCTAAACCTCACAGAAACTCTTCTACACTTATTGAATCATGGTTAGCATGTTATTAGTCTGTTTTCTATGCAGTGACTATAGGCCGGTCCTCACTGATGTTTCTTAGTCTGCTGTACACAAACACACACATATACACACACGCAGAGCTGATGAGGCATAAACGAGCTTTCTCCATCGTTCACTGTCCAGCCACAGCATTAGGATTAGTTTTAGAAATCACAGGGAGCAAATGAGATTCTCTCTTACTCTCAGACACGTGAGAGTGTTTAACATGCATCAGCAGTCATTATTGTTGGTTTGTGTGTGTTTGCGCAGAATAAAGGTGACTCTCCATCTCAGCTCAGCCTGGAGACACAGAGCGTGTTTGATGAAGACCTGCAGAAGAAGATCCAGGAGAACGAGCGGCTTCACATCCAGGTGTGTGTGTGTGATGCAGATTGATTCTGTACATCCGGCTGTGTTTGAACTGTTTTTGGACTTCTGATGAGCTTCATCACACAGTGAATGCATGGACTCTCATGTTATGACTTATGCTGCCTTCACGTGCTATCGGAGTTATCGTAAATGCGAGTTTCATAATCAGAAATTGGACATGAACGGCCTCTCAAGTCGTATTTACTACTGGAAAATTCGGAAATAATTTTGATACCCGAGTTTCCGAGTTGGGCGGGTCATAAACTTTAAACATGGTGGAGGGGACAACCATTGCTGCTGTCAATGCTGTTCTCACAACAACTACATCCCTTTGTCTTGTCGCTAAAGTAGTGTATTTATAGGCTAGATATGAACAATCATTCGAAGCATATTGCATGTTTTATAAGCAGTGAAATAAGCATGTATTTGACCGAAATTCCAGAATTGTCAGCAAACTGCATGTATAGCGCGGTGAATGTTTATATATGATTGTCAACCAATGGGATGCTACATTTTATTCTTTCTGACATTAAAGCACTTGAATACATCAAGCTCGTAATCACGACTTCATAAGTGGGAAATGGGAAATTTCCGATAGCACGTGAAGGCAGCATAACTCACTAATGTCATCTCAAACAGCATTAAAACAACAGTTCAGATATCATTGTACAAAATACATATCACACAGACAGTCACATGCACACATACAAACATTCTCCAACACAGAAACTCATTGTCAACGCAGTCCCTCAGCTTTTATAAAAAAACAGCTTTGTTACAGAAAAACTACGATGTTTCTTAGCAGTGAGGTGGGAATGTCACTGTTTTTAAAGTAATTAGCTTCACACACACAATCTCTCGCTCTTGCTTTATCTCTCTCTGATTTAGAACGGAATTGTGCATCTGATCTGACCCTTATACAAACTAACTAATAATAATGAACAATTTTTATGCTTCATGTCAAATTCGTGACATGAAGCATATGTACTGTATATGCTCGTGATGTATATGCTCGTATATGCTCGTGATGGCGCCGCAGATGGCAGCTACTGTGCTTTGCTCTCCAGTGTTTGTACTGTTTTTGTTTGTTTTTCCTGTTTTTTGTTTCTCAAACACGATCAGCTGCGGTGTTGTTTAGACGCTACAGGTCGCGCAGACGGGGGAAGCGAGCCGGAGCGCTTGTGAAGCTTTGTGAGCGCGGATTAAGAACGCCGTTGCCTAGCATCCATCTCGCGAATCTCCGCTCTCTACCCAACAAAACGAACAAACTTCTCCTGCTCTCCCGGATAAATAAGGATTTCTCAAACTCTGCTGCTCTGTGTTTCACGGAAACCTGGCTGAAGGATACCATACCGGACAGCGCGTTACATCTTCCTAACTTCCAGCTGATCAGAGCAGATCGCGAGGCAGAATCAACGGGGAAATCGCGCGGCGGCGGGACGTGCTTCTACATCAATGAGAGGTGGTGTACAGATGTAACTGTGTTAAAGAAGATGTGCTGTTATGATCTAGAAACGCTCTTCATTAACTGCAAGCCGTTCTATTTGCTGCGGGAGTTCTGTTCGTTCATTCTCTTGAGTGTTTACATTCCACCGCACGCGAACGCCAGATCAGCTTTACAGAAACTCGCTGATCAGATCACAGAGACTGAGCAACAACACCCGGATTCTGTTTTAATCATTCTCGGTGACTTTAATAAAGCAAATCTCTCACGCGAACTGCCAAAATACAGACAGCACATCACATGTCCCACCAGAGACAGTAATATATTGGATCACTGTTACACAGCGATAAAGGATGCATATCACTCTGTCCCTCGAGCAGCTTTAGGACTATCTGATCACTGTTTAGTTCATCTTATACCAACCTACAGGCAGAAGCTCAAATCTGAAAAACCTGTATTAAAAACTGTTAAAAGATGGACTGCTGAAGCAGAGCAAGATTTAAAAGCTTGTTTTGACCTCACTGATTGGAGTGTTTTTGAAGCTGCTGCCACCGATTTGGACGAACTCACAGAGACTGTAACATCATATATCAATTTCTGTGAAGATATGTGTATTCCTACCAGGACTCGTTTAACCTACAACAACGACAAACCATGGTTCACAGCAAAACTCAGACAGCTCCGTCAGGCCAAAGAAGATGCTCACAGGATGGAGAATAAAGTCTTGTATAAACAGGCCAAATACACACTGGAAAAGGAGATCAGGGTGGCTAAGAGGAATTATTCTGACAAGCTAAGGATTCAGTTCTCTTCCAGTGATTCTGCTTCAGTGTGGAAAGGTATGAAAGACTTTACAAATTACAAGACACCATCCCCCAGTACTGTGGAGAATCAACAACTAGCAGACGATTTGAATGTCTTTTGCTGCAGGTTTGAAAAAACACCCCACACCCGCCCTGAACACCTCTCCACACAACCATTAACACCTCCAGCAACCCCCCTCTCCCCCACACCTGCACTGAAAATAAGTGAAGATGACGTGTGGCAGGTCTTCATAAAGAACAAAAGAAGGAAAGCACCAGGCCCAGACGGTGTGTCACCAGCCTGCCTTAAATCCTGTGCTGACCAGCTAGCCCCCATTTTCACACAGATCTTCAACAGATCACTGGAGCTGTGCGAAGTCCCCTCATGCTTCAAACGCTCCACCATCATCCCTGTCCCAAAGAAACCCAAAATTACTGGACTTAATGACTACCGACCTGTGGCTCTAACGTCTGTGGTCATGAAATCATTTGAAAGACTGGTTTTGGCTTATCTGAAGGCCTCCACTGGACCCTTACTGGACCCCCTGCAGTTTGCCTACAGAGCAAACAGGTCTGTGGATGATGCAGTCAACATGGGACTGCACTTCACCCTGCAGCATCTGGACAGACCAGGGACTTATGTGAGGATCCTGTTTGTAGACTTCAGCTCTGCTTTTAACACCATCATCCCGGACACCCTTCAGAATAAACTGACACAGCTCTCCGTCCCTACCTCCGTCTGTCAGTGGATCAACAGCTTCCTGACAGACAGGCAGCAGCTTGTGAGGCTGGGAAAATTCTCATCCAGCACCCGCACCACCAGCACTGGAGCCCCTCAGGGCTGCGTTCTCTCCCCACTGCTCTTCTCCCTCTACACCAACGACTGCACCTCTAAAGTCCCCTCTGTCAAGCTCCTGAAGTTTGCAGACGACACCACACTGATCGGCCTCATTCAGGACGGTGACGAGTCTGCCTACAGACAGGAGGTTAAGGAGCTGGCTGTCTGGTGCAGTCTTAACAACCTGGAGCTTAACACGCTCAAAACAGTGGAGATGATCGTGGACTTCAGGAGAAACCCCCCTGCTCTCCCCCCACTCACCATCATGAACAGCACGGTGACTGCAGTGGAGTCATTCAGGTTCCTGGGCACCACCATCTCCCAGGACCTGAAGTGGGACATTCACATTAGGGATGTGCGCTACGACTAATTTGACTGTCGTTTAAACGGAAGTTTTGTATCCGACTAGTCGACTAGTCTAAAAGCCAGAAACCCCCCAAAAATGGCAAAAAAAAAACAACTGTGCGTGTGTCTATATAACAGCATACACTAGACATACTTAATCTTTGAATCACTGTCAAATACCTCAATGAATTCTGCTAAAAATAGGTCACGATTATGCCGTATGCTTGCCTCGCGTTATCATCAATTAATTTTAGGCGATCGTTAAACAGAAAAAAAGGAAGAGCATACACTCTTCATAAACCAGTGCGTAGCTTATTTATTCAGATCGGTTGGAGCAATGCAGAAATGGAAAATCAATCAATAGACTGACAGAATTCTTCATTTTCATATAACGTTAGCCAACATATTAAAACACATATTAAAACAAAAGTAAAAAACAATAGGAAAGTTTATCAAGGAATAGCATTAAAACGGCTTTTAAAAATGTACTTCATGTTGGCTATATTGTCTAAAAACAAAACAAAGCTTGTTTTACTTACTCAGACCGTGCGCATTTGTTCAGTGAATTTAACATGTTAACGTGGTCTGGCGAAAGACGGGACTAGAGGCGATTCTGCACTTGAAAAAAAAAAACCCGCGCTCTGCAGGAACTGAAGTCACAGGCACACAGAGAGATAACTACAAGCAAGCAGACAGTTTGGAAAAGATCCTGGAAATCCCGCAGCACCACCGAAGTGGGTCTTCGTTTAGAGGAATAGACAGCGCGGATAGGATCGCGGACTGCAGCGGCAGGTTGTAGTGTATGACATGATTGACATTTGCTGGCTTTGGCTAGCCTCCAAGCTAACACATACGTGCCTGTAATGAATATGATTACGCATCGCTCCAGTAGAGTTATTGTAAGCCAATCTGACATTACACAGTTTACACAAAATCTTTCCATTTCCTTCTAATTCAAAATAATCCCACACCTTGCTCAGCAAGGCTTGCTGGTCTTTCGCGTGGAGCTTTCCGCAACTGACATGAAGAAAACGCATGCGAGGTCTGAGGTAAAAATTTAGTTTCCGCCCAGATACGCTTTTAAAAATATTTATATATTTAAATATTTTGATATGTATTCTTTTTCAAAAGTTTTATTTTAACTTATTTAAAATGTTTTAAATGTAACGTTAAAATTATGTTAATTTGAATGATAAAATCATCATGGTTTTTTTTCTCTCGTGTAGTCGACTATTGTTTTCAGTGTCGACTAGTAGGAGCTGTACCGTTTAGTCGACTAGTCGACTAGACCCGCACATCCCTAATTCACATAGACTCCATTGTGAGAAAGGCCCAGCAGAGGTTGTACTTCCT
Organism: Aspiorhynchus laticeps; assembly: GCA_023376895.1. Classification (NCBI taxonomy): domain Eukaryota; kingdom Metazoa; phylum Chordata; class Actinopteri; order Cypriniformes; family Cyprinidae; genus Aspiorhynchus; species Aspiorhynchus laticeps. The sequence goes on along the minus strand of CM041801.1, from coordinate 42,863,130 downwards.
TCGCCAGCTGAGGAAGTTTAACCTACCACAGGAGCTGCTGAAACAGTTCTACTCTGTCATCATTGAATCCGTCCTCTGCACATCAATAACTGTCTGGTTCAGCTCAGCTACCCAATCTGACCTCAGAAGACTACGGAGGGTAGTCCGGACTGCTGAGCGAATCATTGGTACAACCCTCCCTACTCTCCAAGAACTGTATTTATCCAGAGTGAGCAAAAGGGCTGGCAAAATCACTCTGGACCCCTCACATCCAGCACACTCCCTCTTTGAACTGCTGCCGTCTGGTCGACGCTACAGAGCTCTGAGCACCAGAACGACCAGACACAGGAACAGTTTCTTCCCCCAAGCAATCCATCTCATGAACACCTGACATTAACGTGGATCACACAACACTATTTCACAACTATTTATTCACCACACATACATATATAATATATTTTTTTATATTTTTCCATTTCAAATTTGCACGTCAGACCTGTACACACATGACTGTCTGTATTGCATAGTGTTTTTGCTATTTTGTACATTGCCTATTTGTATATTGTTCTCTTGTTGTCTGTGTCCTGTCCTGTTGCTGTCATTCTGTTGCACTGTGGAGCTTTGTCACTATAACAAATTCCTCGTATGTGTAAACATACCTGGCCAATAAAGCTCATTCTGATTCTGATTCTGATTCCATTTGATTAATTTAATTTTAGATCAGCAAGGTTAAGGGATCAATTTTATTGCTTTTTCTTAGGTCAGAATGTGCAGAATAGCTTCAGATTACACCATATCCACGTGATAAGTGATCTTTTCCATGTTAATCGGAGGTTTTGTCCTAACTAGCCGTGACGGCGACACATGAAATTGAAAAGTTTCTATTTCTGTGACGTTGCGGCTGGAACAACAACATACAAACTATATGACCGTAGATAATCTCAGGTTCCGATTATGCACTTTATTCAAAGTTAAACGTGTCTAATGTGAGTTTGAATATCGTTTTGCGTGACCTTATAGCCATACTGAAAGCAACAATAGATCTTGAAAATAAATTAAAGCAAAGATGTACATTAAACTGTGAACTCACTGCGAACCAACGAGTGTATTCCATGACAAAGATGGTATGAGTCACTCAGTATGTACATTTAATAATGTTAAAAATGTTTGATATTTATGAATTAGATGATAAACTTATCCATTTCATTGTGAGTGCAGAGTGCTTCCAGAGAGGCTCCGCCCACACACGCTTCTGATTGGCTGTGATATTTGATTTATTCTGTCGCGTCTGGTGTGCACACAAAAAGTGTTTGTCGCTGGAATCTTGTCGCGTGTAGTTAGGACACGGTGTAAGGCACCCTGCTGGACAAAAGGGAGATAAATCACATAAGTTAAGCAGCAGGGAACCTCAGGGTTCAGTGCTTGGTCTTCTCTTTTTCTCCATATACACAGTATTACTAAAACAATAATGCAGATAGTAATGTAGTGTTAGCATGTGTAAAAACACACAATCAGAATGAGGAGCTTCAGAGCTCACCGGTGAGAGTTCAGCTGTTGATAGTGTTTTGTTCTTCTGTCTAGTTTTATGAAGCGGATGAGCAGTACCGTCGACAGGAGGCTCAGCTGAGAGCGCGGCTGGATCAGCTGGAGAAAGAGTCTGAGCAGCATCAGGCCGTCGTTGACGCTCTCAACCGCAAATACACAGACGCCATCGAGAAACTGCAGAACGACAAAGCCCATCTGGAGGTCAGGGACACATTCACATGCTGGAAACCTCTGTGTTCATTAGGGATGGGCCTCGAGATGCTCAAGATGACCTTCATGACAACACTTAAATCACTTTTCACACAGATGGATTTTTAGCTCACTGTTCTGGAGACTTTCATTCTGATCTAGTGTGTTGATCTAGGCCTCGACGTGTTTTCAAGGCATGTTTTCTTGAACTTGACCGCTGTTTTAACCCAACGCTGGTGCTCCTGATATGTAATTGATGTTGATGTGTCCATGACGAGGTGTAAACATGTCTGTTTAATGATTTCAGGTAAAGGCTCAGACGCTGGAAAGAGAAGCCAAGGACTGTCGAATCAGAACTGAAGAGTGGTGAGTATTTCCATTCACTCATCACTACAGTGTAAGGACTATCTCTGATCCTGTAATTCAGGACGCCTGGGGTCCGTTCTTCGTACCTCGCTTAATACATCTGAGATGATGTGAAAGATGCCAGATCTTCTAATCCTGATAACTGATCTCTGGCTAATTTGGTTCTTCAAACGAATTTACGTATTAGATTAAAATATCCGGATTAAGTTGTCTAAGATTACTGCGCGTTCTCGTGTTCCCCAAAAAAGGCAGATGTATCGATAGTCGAAACCACGATCAGCTGCGCAGTGATTGGCTGGTGGCAAGACAGCAACGTAATGACATCATATCATTAAAAAAGACACCAGACGGAAAAGTTGACAAATTTCTGGACTTTTATAAGGAAACAGCCAAGCGAATAAAACTACATGCATGTTATAATAGATAAATGAAATGTTTTTAATTTATTTGTATTTTTTTTACATGGTTCCCAATTATTTATATTCACGATTTCTAGCATTTGTGTAGGCTTTACATTTTTACTTCAGTGTTGTAATTAGCAATTATTTTAATTTAATCTTTGAAACAGATTTGTTACGTGACAGCATTAATTACAGTTTCTTAAAGATCATGTTATCTGCATCTCCTGCGCTCCATCAAGCAATTACTCAAATTAATGCACGGCTCAGATTAACTGTATAGCATGCATCTAAGACTCCAATACAATTATAACGTAATTATTTCATCACTAAGAAACCTTTCAATGAGTAAAACTGGCTGTCTATAGTGTTATAGACTACACAACATTGTTATCTTATTTTCAAATTCATTTTTAAATTATTTTTATTTTAAATTATTGTCCCTGGACCAGCAGGGTACTCTTATAATAAAGTAGCAGTGGCTGTGACAGATTTTAAGTATCAATTCTGCTTAAAAAGATGCAATCTAATCCTGTTTACACGAAATAAGCTACTCCCGAGCAGGTTTAAGTTTACGGACCTGTTGCTATGACAGCAAGTCCAGGATGAGCTTCGAAGAACCAAATGATCCAAGATCAAGTGAAATCGGCAACAATCAAATCCAGCTAACTGAGTTAGCGACGTACGAAGAACGGACCCCTGTTTCACACGCACAGTGTTTCTGTTGTGTAGTGTGATCCATTTTATACACAGAGGTGCATCCCATATCCAGATGATAATTAAAGCACACTGAACCAAAGCAGATCTAAGCACAGCTGTGCTGTAACCTGTTCATATGGGCGTCTAAATGAAGATCAGCAGTCACATCTTACTCGGATGTCTTCTGAAATGTGACAGTGATGTTGAATAGCTGATGTATGGAGTGTGTGTGTGTGTGTGTCAGTCAGCAGCAGCTGAGGAAGTACCAGAGTGAAGTGAGCAGTCAGTTAAAGCACAGCAGCAGTGTGATCCAGGAGAAAGTGCCCTTCAACGACACCCGTGAGTATTGCACACATACACACACGCTCACACACTCTCACTGTCGCACACACACACACACACACACACACACACATTCACACACACACACACACACACACACACACACACAAACACACACACACACACTCATTCACACACACACACTCACTCACTCACTCACTCACTCACTCACTCACTCACTCTCTCACACACACACACACACACACACACACACACACACGTGTGTCTGGTGTTTAGTCGTGTGTCACTGTGAGTATTGTGTTTCCTGCAGAGCTGAGTGACTACAACAGTCTGAACGTTCCTCTGCACAACAGAAGACATCAGGTGAGAGGGATCCTCCTGCTGTCTGCTGTCAGTGTGACTGTTAGAGCAGCGTAACATCGTGTGTGTGTGTGTGCGCAGCTGAAGGCTCGTGACATGGCGGCTCAGGCTCTAGGGTTTGTGCAGAATCTGGTCTCGGCTCTGCTGAACTTCCACTCGTACACGGAGCAGAGAGTCCACATCTACCCGCTGGACTCATCCATCGAGGCCATCTCGCCCGTCAACCTGAAGGTACAGACACTTTTCTCATTGAATGCTAATTATGGTGTTGATTGAATTAATTTAGCTCAAGCACTCATCACCTTAAACAGAGGTATTGTACAGAAAATAATCTGATAAATATATTTGTGAGCAGATGAAGAGCTCCTCTCTGGACAGTGATGTCCATCACCACAGCACGCTTTAATTATGCAGTAATGACTCTTCAATATCTCTAACATATCGGACAGATTTTTTAGCTAATAGTATCTATGCCATTAAGTACTAGTACTTTTTCTTTAGGCCAGGGGTGGTCAGCGTCAGTCCTGCAGAGCTTTGCTCTGACCCTGATCAAACTCGCCTGTCTCTAGCTCTCTAGTGACCCTTAGACCTCGATGAGCTGCTTCAGGTGTGTTTGATTAGTGACTCTCTGCTGACCGGTACTGCTGCTGTTCTTTAGGTGCTGGTAACATATTAAAGACAATTGTACTTATTCATTAGATTAGGGATGCACAATATTGGATTTTTGCCAATATCCCGATATTTTTCAACTCTTTTTGGCCGGTAGCTCAGGGTTCCTCAAATCTTTCCCTGGAGGGCCAATCTGCTGCAGAGTTTAGCGCCAACCCTGATCAAACTCACCTACCTGTGATTTTCTAATGATCTTGAAGACTCTGATTAGCATGCTCAGGTGTGTTTGATTAGGGTTAGAGCTAAACTCTGCAGGAGTGGGCCAGATTTGAGGATGCCTGCGATAGCTGATACCGATTCTGCTGATTCATGTAAGCAGAGAGTGTATCTGTGTGGGATCTGATGTGTCTGTGTGCAGTTCTCTCAGTATCTGCACGAGAACGCCTCGTACCTGCGTCCGCTGGAGGAAGATCTGCTGCAGCTGCATCACAGCATCACAGAGGATGGCATCACTGCTCTGGTGAGAGATCACACTCTCACACACACAGACACACACACACAGACACACACACACACTCAGACACTCACTTAGACGCACACACACACACACACACACACACACGATCATGCCTGACTCCAGCCTCACTGTGTCTGCAGGAGACGCTGGCTAAGCTGCAGGACTTCTCCAGATCCTTCTCCTCCTACAGCAGCTTCCTGCAGAAGATCCTGCCGTACCAGCTCCAGAGGTGACCGCTCACGGCTTCACCGCCACAGAAGCACACCTCTATCAGCTTCATACATATACAGGATATATGTAATAGGGCTGGGCGATTCATCGAAAAATAATCAAAACCAGAATTCACAACCTCTAACCGTAATTTACCACGTTGATTATTTTGTTTTTTTAAATCCTTTTAATACTTTCCCCAGGGTTACCAGGTCCGCTAAACAAAACAAGGCCGATTGCTTAATTAAAAAACAACCCGCGGCAGCAGCCTTAACTGGTAGCCCTGACTTTCTCTTAAACATTATCTACCGTGTGTGTAGTCGTGTGACTCCTTCCAGTAACACAGAACAGAGTCATCTGAGCAACCTGAGCAGCGTGAAAATATGCTTTTTACATTAAAACTGAAATCTGACTTTTTTCATAAGACATTTTAATTTCAAGAAATTTGTGTTTTGATTTTAATTGTTCGAAATATGCCATATATAGTTTGTTTCCTGTAAAATAATTGTACATTAATCGTAATTGAGGTAAAATGTTCAATTAATCGAGATTTTGATTTTAGATCATACTCCAGCCCTAATATATAATATGTTTAGAATATTTAGATACTGACTGACACAAAATATCTTGCTGCTTGTTGGCTGCTGCTTTTTTTTACATTTAAGGCACAATATGTAAGTTTTCACCACTAGAGGTCACATTTTCAAAACAATAACAAAGGCGAAGGAGGATGTTGACAGATGAGGTAATAAAGTAATTAAAAAAAAAAATAAAAAAAATTTAATTGCCTGTACCTTCCACAGTTATTCAAACAGCGAGAACCCCCCCCCCCCCCCCCCAGAAAGCGAGCAAAGAACATTTACATTGTCAAAAAGCATTGAGTGACTTAAGTCTAGCGCGAGTTTAAGCACTCTCAAAACACTCCTCTTATACTCAGTTAAGCTGTCTATACACGGTTTGATGAATTAATGTCTTATATCATACTGTGAGGTAGGGCTGCACGATTATGACAAAAATCATAATTGGCGATTATTCCCTTGAAATTGTAATTGCGATTTATTAATTACGATCATCACAATTTACACTGAATGATGTTTATACCATTGTTTGAAGCAACCGCATGCCATATTTTTAGATGAAAATAAACAAGCTGAAAACACTCTAACTGAAAAACTTTTATAGTATTAAGCCTCAAATGTGAACTATACTGTATATTGGATTGGTTTCTTCTTTAAATAAAAAAAGTAAAAATATGCATGTTATTATAATGCTATACTAAAATTAAAACAATGCAAAAACCCTTAAGATAACTTGTAGAAAGAAAAGAAAACATCTTAAGCACAGAATAACATAAGTGGATTTTGAACGATTAATTGCTGCTTTGAACGATTACGTAATTGTAATTGTGATTAGAAATTCGATTAATTGTGCAGCCCTACTGTGAGGAATTCGGTCAAGTTCAATGGGAATCGAATCCAAAGATTCGGAATCAACTTGATTAAAACTGATTCAGAATTAATATTTTACAACTTATCAACTATTCGTCCAGCGTATAGTTAAAAATTAGTATATCTTACCAATTCTGATGTTTATATTATTCCCTTGGCCAAAGGTCATAATACATGCTGGTGATAATTTCATTAACTGAGCTAGGTAAACAAGATCTGGACATGAGACAGTAGCTAATGATCAGAACACACGAGACACCTTTCTTTGCAAGGAACAAGAATTTGCTGTAAAAATGTGTAAATAAATCATGGGGCAACATTGAGCAGATCTAAATTTAATGCTGCAGTCAACACTTTTCATTTTCATTTTATTCGCAACATCCGTAATGGATTTAGTTTAACTATACATCAGCATTTGTGTCCGTGAGTTACCACAGTTTCTACAAGCGGAAACTGAGGATAGTGTGGATATTACGTCATTGACTAGGGATGAGCCATTATTTAAAATAGGAATTTCTCTGGATTTACAAATCCTTGGGAACTTTTGGGATAACGTCATTACACAACTGCATACAATATATCCCACTGTGCAAGTGGTTTTGGGATATTTTATTATGAAAATCTTACATATTGTGCCTTTAAATTAATGAAACAAAGACTTGATGAAACAAAAATGTGACTCTGGAGCACAAAAGCAGTCTTAAGTCGCTGGGGTATATTTGTAGCAATAGACAACAATACATTGTATGGGTCAAAATGATTGATTTTTCTTTTATGCCAAAAATCATTAGGATATTAAGTAAAGATCATGTTCTATGAAGATATTTAGTAAATTTCCTACCGTAAATATATCAAAACTTAATTTTTGATTAGTAATATGCATTGCTAAGAACTTCATTTGAACAAATTTAAAGGTGATTTTCTCAATATTTAGATTTTTTTGCACCCTCAGATTCCAGATTTTCAAATAGTTGTATCTCAGCCAAATCAGCTTTCAGATGATGTATAAATCTCAATTTCTAAAAATTGACACTTATGACTGGTTTTGTGCTCCAGGGTCACAAATGTGGAATTGCACTAAATGAGCAAAAGAAAAAAGATTATATTCACAGTGCTTGCATTTGAATGTACTTTCAGAGCTTGCGATTTCCAATTGAAATGTTCACAGCTGAAATATAAAATCATGTTGAATTTCCACGCTGAAAAAGCAAGTCTTGACAATACAATGTGTTAAAATGCAAGCTCTGTTAACGCAGTGCAGTTTTTTTGATAAGTGCAGGGCAATGTGTTTTCTTGTCTCAGAGAAGTTAGTCGTGAATTTGAGCTTGTGTGTGCGTTGTGTAGTCTAGAGGAGGAATGTGAGGCGTCTCTCTGCACAACAGCGCTGGCATCCAAGAACCGGCAGTTACAGAAGGACATGAAGAAACTGACCGCCGTCTTCCAGAAGCTGAAGTCTTACGTGGCTCTGCTAGCCCTGCCCAGTGAGTGTGTGTGTGTGTGTGTGAGTGTGATAGGGGTTGCACCGACTAGTTGACTTCAGTGCTCTGCCGTGACGCTTTAAGCTTGACGTTGACTAGTTGCTAGTCCTATAGAGGGCGCAACAGGATAATAAATCCACATTTACGCTCCGTTTCCAAACAGTTAAAATTACAAATTAATTCATACTCTGAAAGCCCAACACAAGACATGTGTGATTATATTACTGGATGCTCGAAATTGAACGGGAGAAAGCACGTTTTAAACAGCTTATTGTACAGGTAAATTAATCGCCGTCCTAATCTAATGCGCTGCTGCTCTGTAACGCACACACATAGGCTTCAGACAGTTGCGCGTACATCACGCACAGAATCATTCAATGTATTGTCAACACTGTTCTGTGATTTCTCAATAAAATAGCTTAGAAACTGAAAAGTTCTAGCATATATTTCTTAATAACTAAATCCCACAGCTTCACTACTAGTAGAGAGACGCTGCCAGGTGGAATTAATTCACACGCAATCGCTCTCTAATGCATTCATTCATATGAATGTAATCTTTACTGTGCTACTTATCTGTATCTGATTTAGAACGAGCAGAAATCTGTGAGAAATATAACGACCCAAAGATGAAATAGCTGATAAAAAATAAGCTGTTATAGGAGCAATAGCCATGTGGGCATATGCCATAGCTGTACACAAGGTGTTTGAGTCACAACTCCAGACTTATTTGTTCATTAATGACGTCATCAGCAACTAGTTGACGTCGACTCGACATTCATCACATAAAAGTCGACTTTAAAAAAAAAATCATAAATCGTTCAACCCCTAGTGTGTGAGTGAGAGCACGAGAGTGAGCGTGTGTGAGTATATACATGCGTGTGTATGAGTGAGTGAGTGTGTGTCTGATGAGTGCTGTCTTGTGCCGCAGGTGTGTGTTCAGATTCCATGTGTCAGAGCAGTGCTAACGCAGTCTTCACTCAGATGAACGTGTGTTTACACGGTCTTCACGACGCTGCCACAGGTGAGACGCACATCACTGTCAGAGTCAGGGCTTTTGATGCTGCACTCGCTGCAAAACTACTGAATTGAACAAGTGTTTAAAACAAGAACAAACATCTGACTATGGAAACTTGTTTTCTCTTTGAATTAAGTTACTTTTTCTAACCATAAACTAGGGCTGAACGATTTTGGAAAATAATCTAATTGCGATTTTTTTTACCAATATTGCGATTGCGATTTAATATGCGATTATTTTTTAAAGCTCATTATATTCTGTATTATTCAACAAAGACAATCAATAAATCATTGTATGCAGTGTTGGGCACGTTACTTTAAAAAAGTAATTAGTTATATTACTAGTTACTTCTCACAAATAGTAGCTGAGTTACATCATTATAAAATAAACTAATTACCAGGGAAAGTAACTATTGTTACTTTTTTTATGTTCAAATATGTCAAATAACTTGGATGTCCCCAATATTAAATGTTAAATGAATGAAATGGACACTAAATAGAATACATTATTATTATAAAACATTGCACACTAATCTACACTATTTTAATGTTTCTGTGGGACAATGTGAGAGACACCTATCAAATTCAATTGATTATTGTAAATATTATCAACCCTCTATGGACACCTTGGCATAGTATATCAGATAATTAATATTGGCCTGGTGAGTAAACTAAAAAAAATGACAAGCCAATGGAGATTATATTGCCAAGGTGTCCATAGAGGGTTGATCATATTTACAATAATCAATTGAATGATTTTCAATTATATATAATTATATCTATATAAAGCTTATGTTTGTAAAATGGCACAGTTTTTTTTTCAGCATCAGTCAGTCAAACATTATAATATGATATTATGATAATTTAGCATTAAATTTGAGCATTATATGATGATAGAACTTTAGTAATTAGAATAACCATGTATGAATGTATTTGTCATGTTGACTGAACTTAGAACTGGTGCTTAAGATATTGTTTTGTCATTTAGTGTTTCTATAAAAAAAGGAAAAAGAAATCTACAAATAATACTGATAAGATAACAAAACTACTACGAATTCTACCACTAATAACAATATAAAACGCACTAAGGATTGAGCTGCTGGGTTCATGAATATTAATCACGTAGTCTGCTTTCGCTCGAACTGATTCGCTGAAATCAAAACAGGGACGATAATAGGTGAGCGCCGGCCAATGAGATTGACGTTTACGCATTAGCTCCGCCCACTAGCGGAGAACCCGGCAGTTCTTAAAAGCTGAAGAACTCCGTTATTTTGACAGGAAAATACAACAAATGATATCGTTTACATGTAGCGCCTCAATTCTGCATGTTATGTAAGACCCGCGGACACGAAAATAACCCGCGGCAAACTGCAGACTTGGCAACATAGCGATGCCAACTTGATGCTTCCTCTGAAGACTGCTTAGATGTGTTTGACTTGAAGCACCGCTGCTGGACCGATCGTTGTGTGTGTCATCAAAGTACTGTGAGAGCTATAAGAGAGCAGACGTCTCCTTATGCTTTCTCTCACCGTACTTTGATGTCATACGATCGATCTTCAAGTCGAACACACAACTTTACTCCTACTCTCGCGTGTCACGTGACAGTGTAATCGCAGCCTCTGCGGTTGAAGAATCGCGTTTTCTCATATCGCGATATTATCGCAAATGCAATTAATCGTTCAGCCCTACCATAAACTCACTTCATTTTTTTCAGTTCCTCATAAAACAAGACTTCTTACCTAATCTAATTGATAGAGTCTTTAGACATTTGCACTGTAAAACAAATCAAAAATACTGATGAAGAACACCTTTTTTGCCGTGTGATCAGAAGGTTCAGTAACAGTTATTTCCATATTCTATGTAAAGATACTTTTATGTAAAATGAAGTATGGAGATCTGTGGAAGGTTGTGATTATAAACTTTAAAGTGTTGCTAATAGTGTTTCTAGACATGTAGATGTAGAGAACATTTTGACATATTGTGTTCCCTTCAATTTATTCCTTAAATCTTCTTTACTGACTAGTCGTAAATGCTGTGTGTGTTTGTGTTTGTTGTGTGTGTGTGTGTTTATGTGTGTGTGTGAGAGCAGAGCTGTCGCAGCACTACAGTCAGAAGGCGTCTCTGGAGCAGGATCTACCCACCGTCACACAGAAGTTTCGCACCACTAACGAGTGTCTGCTGTCCTCGCTGGCGTCGCTCACCAACAGCTGTGGAAAGGTCTTCTCCTTCAGATTAATCTGTTTCAGTTTGTTCTGTTTCTTCATGTCATTCCAGACAGACTGGATGATGATCAGGGTCCAGTTGCATGTCTGTGACTGTGTCTTAAGAACTAGTTTGACCAACTAGCAGCTGCCAAGGGGTCTTACTTTTTCAATACAAATAAAAAACAATCTGCCTTTTCATAACTGAATTTAAAAAGTTATGACCAGTCTTGAGGAAAAAAATTAGATGACTAATCTAACCAGTTTATGCAACCGGCCCCAGATCAGATCTCTGTGTGGAGCACAAAAATCTCACTGGATTATTACAATTAATGTCAAAATGTATGTTTGGAAATGTAAACTGATATTTCCTACAGACACACTACAGCAAAAGATAGAAATAACTGACTTAACACCATTTTTAGCTGCTGAAGATACTAGTGTTCTAATCATTTTGGCCACCACTGTAAGTAAAAAGTGTTTTACTGATGCAAATATGTTAGAAATGATGCATTGTGATACAAATTACAACTTATATCCTATGCACACTTTTTTTAAAATCGATGCATCACATCGTTAACTTTTATACCCATTCACTGAGTGAATCAGTAAATCTTAGCATCTCTAACACACACACCTCACACACACTTCACACAGACACACTCCTCTGACACACAGCGCTGAGCTCCTCTTCATTCACTTCTGTCTCCTCCAGATGGCCACCTTCTTCAGCAACAACCTGGATTTCTTGGCGTCGTGTCCCGGCTACAGTCCGCGAGGAGGCTTCCTGAACCCGCGGCAGGCCGACAGCATGATGGAGAACAAGAGACGAGCTTCCACCTACATGAGCACCATCAGAAAGGTCTTGATCTCTGACACACAGACGTCTGGACTCCTAAAGCAGGGCTCTGCAGTCCTGCGGTCATGAGACCCCCACATACAGGATGGGATTTTTACATAGTTATACAGATTTTCATAATTTCTGACCTGAAGAGTATGACTAGCGTGAATTTTGGGAGAGGGATGAGATAAAAGCAGAGCGGGACTCTAAACTCATGTTTGTGTGCAGTCCAGTCTTCAGATGCAGTGAATGGAGTCGTTGTATTGTTCACTTGACTGTGCGTTGTTGTGTTTTCATGTGTTCAGGTGCGGTCCGAATCAGTGCCGTACAGAGAAGCGTTAGCAAACAGACACGTTCTGACGAGCTCTACGGAGAGCAGAGAGGGACTCATGCAGCAGGTATATGTGCAGACGCGTCTCAGACCGTCTGTGTGTCTCTGTGACCGCGTGTGTGTGTGTTAGAGGTCGACCGATATGGGTTTTTCTCTGGCCGATGCTGATATTTAGACATCAGGGCAGCCGATGGCTGAGATATGGTGTTTTTTTTTTTGCCCGATTTTTTTTTTTTTTGTCATAAAAGAGAGTTTGAGTAAATGATTATTGCAGGTTACAAGATAGTAATAGTAGTAGTAGCCTAATTCATAGTAATAATACTTGGCTCAAAACGTAAGCAACTTCTCAAAAGAGTTCTGAAGCATGCTTTTTGTTTATGTTTGCCGACAGACACCAGTGTTTCCCACAGACTTGCAAGTGCTATGTCATTCTCTGCCAGCAGGAGGCGCTGTGGGAGCGGGAGAAATATAGCGGTTTCCCTGGTAACGGCTGTAATCAAATAAAAAGACCAAAATAAAATAACATCGAAGCTTTTCTGAAGACGGTCGGTTCTTTTCAAAGATACATTCATATAAAAACACCTGCGCTGCAATTTAATTTTGAAACATGCAGTGCTTAGTTTATTCACCAAAGTTTAAGCCTTTTGGAAAATCTATTTGTGGCGGTCAATTTTGATATTGTGACGACCTGCCACAAATAACTCAATGTATGGGAAACACTGGACACTGCTATATGTCAAATGGCCATAATCTAAGTGATAACAAAAATAAAAGTTCACTCATATTACAGCCTGCAGCTGATGAGCGATGACAGCGTGGAGGCTTGGAGGCTATTTTCAGACCCACACACACATTTAATGAAGAAAGTAAACGTGCACGTTATAGTCAGCCCAGAAGTTTCGTCTGAATTGCACGTGTTTCTACTTTCACATGCAAATGACTTGTTGCACTTATTAATATGATAAGCATGGTCGTCATCAATTCTAGTAGGCGAAAACATAATTACGCTTTTGAAACGGTCAGTTTTCCCCTGCCGTCATTAGCTGAAGCTGTGTGTGAACAAGCCGCGGCTGCAGAGTGTGAGCTGCTCCGTCTCCAGTGTTAGCCAACTCATTTTCAGGGGACGTTGCTAAAGGAAGGTTGATTTGTTGCTAAAAGTTGCTAAATGATGTTGTGTTGTCATTGCGCGATGACATCATTGCATAATTATGACGCAAAAATGTGTCATCAAATCTCAGCACAAAAAAAAAACATTGTTAATTTAGATGCGTTTGTAAAATAATATAAATGCCTAATATAATATTAAAATATAAATAACTGTATTTTTAAATACAACACTGAATTATTGAACATTTACAGTTTTGAACCATTATTTTTGTTTTATTAGCTAGTGAACTTATAAAACTATTCTGAACAGTTATAGTTTTAAGCAGTGTATTAGTAGTTAGTTAGTGTGCTACACTAAGAAAAGGCTGTAAAAATAGGGCACAATCTACTATGTTAATATGAAGGATTTTTTTTTTACCTGCATCTTAAATAACGCATTGTATTTTGAGTTTTCGGGTTACAACGGATAATGGATAACACATAATGTCCTGAAAAATTACTAGTACCTTTTCCATTTTTCTAGCTATATTTCTTACAGTGTACTAACTGATCAACAATCGCAGGTACAAGCTACGGTGTATCATAAATGAACAATTATTCAATTATTATTATCAAACTGAACAATTGCAAATAGCAGCTAACTTAAATCATGTGATGTGTGTACTGCATCTTTGGTTTACTCATTTTGTGTAATTTAGATTGAAATTGTGTGCCTTTTTATTGTTTGAGTCATTTATCAAAAGTTGCAAAAAAATCGGCAATTAAATGTTAAAAATAGCTAAATTTGTTGCGAGGTGCTTTTGCAAGAAAAAGTTGCTAGGGTAGTGTGAAAAGATGCTAAATTTAGCAACAAAATTGCTAAGTTGGCAACACTGTCCGTCTCACGCAGCCAGTGAGAGATTCTCCGGTACAGCGTTCCACAACAACACTTAGCTGCCCGCAGATGCGCCTGCCTATAAATCGGCCTGATTTGCAGCACAATTGAGCGATTTAAAAATGCCAAAAATCTTCCCGATCAATCGGTCGACCTCTAGTGTGTGTGTGTGTCTCTGTCTGACGGTGCGTGTGCTCGTCAGGTGGCTCAGAGTCAGGAGAAGATCTCTCGTCTGGAGCAGGAGAAGGAGCACTGGCTGCTGGAGGCTCAGCTGGGTCAGGTGCGTCTGCAGAAGGAGATTCAGCGCATCGCTCAGCTGGAGGCTCAGATCACCACCGGACATCCAGCAGAGACACACAGCGCCGCAGACGACCCTGATCCCATGTGTGCTGACGCTCCGGAGCTCGTTCAGGACACCAGCATGGTGAGTGACACAAACACACGTTCATCTCTCAGCTCTCCAACACTGTGTTCTGATTAGGGCTGTCAATAGATTCAATTTAATCACGATTAATCACACTCTTTTTGTGTGATATAATTAATAGCTATAGCTTTCCTGTAGCTCTAATTGTAGAGCATGGCGCTAGCAACGCCAAGATCATGGGTTTGATTCCCAGGGAAAGCAAGAGCTGATAAAAATGTAAAAACTGTAACTTGAATGCAATGTAAGTCGCTTTGGATAAAAGCGTCTGCTAAATGCATAAATGTAAATGAATTGCGATTAATCGCACCCTTTTTGTGTGATGTAATTAATCGCGATTAATCACACACATATCATGAAATTAAGCATATACCATTTATTTTGCTTATTACGTCAATTTTGTCATTATTTACTATATCCAGCAAAGTAAACCAAAAGATTGAAGGGTGATTCTCACAAAAGTGTATTTTCTGCAAACTTAAGATCAATTTAGATATCTTTTTTTAAAAAAAGGACACTTGGGAGACTCCAAAAGGACACCAAAGAACCAAATGATATAAGAAGTTTATATAATTGATCCATTTGTGCACACTGACTAAACACAGCAACGTGCACAAGACAAATTAAAACATTATCCTGAATGTGTGTGGAAATAATGTGAATGTACTGAAATGTGTCTGTGCATGAATACAACATATGTGCGTCAAGAGCACTCAAACACGCAGACTCACGTGTGCTTACGACTCCTGTACGTCACCACAATCGTCTTTACCTTGAATGCAATCCTCAACCATCAAAACTCAAACATCAGAAGAAGCTGGTTTGCATTATCCAGCCGAGAAATATCATATCATACAGTGGTGGGATGTTTTGACGTTACGTTCAGTCTGTATTTAACAATGCGCGGCGTGTGAGTGAGCGCTCGCTCTTCAGAAACAATCACAGAGCTTGTGTTTTAAAGCGAAACACACTGGAATGAATAATTCACTGAAAACACAACGTGAGTATCTATTCTCTCCTCCATCTCTTATGTAATCAGCCTGGTTTTCTTTACATTAGCCCTGTTTTGGACTGATTGCTTGAATGGATTCACTTGCTGGATCACTGGATTTAAAACTTTCCTGGAGTTTAGCAGCTTAAAATGATCTGATTGCAAACAGAGAAGCAATAATATATATATATATATATATAAGTTTTGGAATAGAAATTCTTGGAATAGAAATCAGTGTAACAATCTTGTCTGGCATATTTACAACAAAAATCAATGTATGACATATGAAAAGACTAATTACTTTCACCCCAAATACTAATACATTTTACATATAAGCAACACATTATTCAATGCTCTGTACTTTTGCATTTACTTCTAGATTGATATATTAAATTACTCAAGCAAGTGGTAAAACATTTAAACTACTTTTCTTAAGTTATCACAAGCATTCTAAATTAAAACTTACTACTGATAGAAACAGTCAGATTTGCATGTGGGTCAAAGAAGAAAAAGGGTTTAAATATAAAAACAATTAGTGTAATACTGCTTTAAATTTTTGTTGTTTTACCCAAATAAAATTAAGTTTTCTGTTTAATTTAATTGCAATTTTTTTTTGTTTTTCTGAACAAAAAATAAATATCATACATTTTTCCCACTAAACACCCACTAAAATGTCATTCAGTGTAACAGTCTTGTCAGGCATATTTACAATAAAAATCAATTTATGACATATTAAAAGACTAATTACTTTCACCCCAAATACTAATTAGTTGTAAATTTACATTTTTTAAAATGTGCCACTATCCTAGGTTTCACACATTTGTCAGTAAGAATTTTTTACTCATTTAAAACACAATAAAATGTAATATGCTCCCTTATTTTTTTATGTATTTTAATATGTACAAGTCAGAATAAGCATGTTGTTAGAATTTTTACATAAATATTGTTACAATGAATGACAATGTAACATTATTTCAACCAAATGTTGACATTTTATTCTCCAAAAACTTATTTAAAACCTTAAGTCGGCACTTTACTTACATTTAATGTGCTTTCTATGGACATAAAATCACTTTTGTAAATTTCTTTTAATGCGGACATCTTAATGTCTTTGACCCTTTTGAATCTTTATTACAAGCAATCCTGTGGTTCATAAAGAACTTTGTTTTCATACCTCCACGAGTGCCATCTGTTATTGCCTTGTTTATCTAAAAGTGCTCTTTTCCTTTAAACCTAGCCACAAAGACACATGAGCTCGCTTATAGAGCAGATGTGATGTGATTTGAAGCCATTTGTGCATTTTGAGAGAGAAAGAGAGAGAGGCTGTTTGTGAAATTACTTCTCACATGAGGTTTTCAAATTACTTTATAAGTTATTAAATGAAGAAACATGAATTGTACCTCACCTTCAGCATTATAATTATATTACCGGCACCAGACAGAGCCAGAGACGGTGAGATGTCAAACTTTTCACGGCAGGCTTGAGATCGGCCTTTATAGAGACCACCGATCAAACATCCCAAAGCGATTATCGGCCCATAGTGATCGGTAGCCGATCAGCCGGAGCACCCCTATCCTTAATTCAAAGAGCAAACACCTTTCCAGTGGAGTTCATCACAGTGTATTGTGTTTGCGCTCTGAGAGACTTTATGTTTGCAGTCACAGCCAATCACAGACGTGAGCTCTTGAATGCAGTAGCCAATCAGAGGAGTTTGAGTTAGTGGGGAATCCACTCAAGACCAATCAAAACACTGGACTCTGTGTTCAGCTCAGTTCATTTACATTTAAAATCTTATATTTCATGTATGTGTCACAGAGTTAATGTGTCTGTTTTCTTGTTGCAGATGCCAAAAATCAGTAGTTTTAAATAAAAAAATCCAGTGAGACTTAACTGAACTGAACTGTGTTTAAAACCAGGTTGTGCAATACAGGTTATATTATCTGTTATCAAATATTACTGGGTGCATTATTGAAATGTTTTTCTCTCTGTAATGATGTGTCTGTATTGTCAGATCGGGATGCTGACCATCACTCCCTGCAGCGAGAGCGTATGTATTCATGTGCGTTCCCTCATTAAGCGTATCTACACACTCACTCATGCTGTATGAATATGAATCATGAGGTGTTGATGATGTTTGTGTGCCGTAGGCTACAGATCAAGAGTCTCGTGAACATCTGATAAGATCATTACATGAGCCGTGTGTCAGAGCTCACCGCTCAACTGCAGATGTGTGACAGTAAAGCCGTCCACTTCAACGCTGAGGTCAGTCAATACAACACACTGATCAACACGCTCACTGACCTCTGATCAAAACGCTGCATGACTCCGTAAATGACGCTGTCAAAGACATTAAAAATAATTCCACTGACGTGTACAGTACTGCAAATAGTCCTTTCCATTGTCAAATAGACCAAATGCAACCGTCCTACCTTTTTTAGACCCTTCCGCTGGGGTACTAACAGCAAAGGACCAAGGGGTGGAGCTAAATCACTGAACCATTGTTAAGAATCTCCTTGTGGTATAGGATATCCGTTCCTCTGTCTGAGTGTTTGGTTATTAATAGAGTTTATATTGCTCATAAATATCAGTGTTTTGCAGTGACTCCCGTAAATGACTGAGCTGTCAAAGACAATTAATGGCTAGTTTCCACTGAGCGGTTCGGTACAGTACGGTACGCAATTATGTCCGTTTCCATTGTCAGAAGTTGTGAATGGTACCAAAATAGCGAACCGTACCATACCACTTTTTTGGTACCCTTCCGTTGGGGTACCTAGCACAGCAAAGGGTACCAAAAGGGTGGAGCTAAACTCACTGCAGAACGCTGATTGGTTGACTAGAATCGTCACTTGTGCGTGATACAAGGAGTATCTCGTTCCGCTCTGCTGTCCGTGAGTGTTTGGCTTATTTACATCAGAGTGCACAAACTCAAAAAAATATAACAGTGTATTTTATACTTTTATATTTTCACACAGACAAGCCATTTATCAATATACGTTCTTGTGGACTTGTGAAACGTCATTGCCCAAAAACCCGTGTCATTTTCAAAATATTACTGTTATCGTGTCATGAAATGTAGTTTTAAGAGTTTTTCAGCTGAGAATGTAGTTAACTCAAATCTGCGGTTCATTTATATAGATGGCACCTATTTGAACATTTGCGATGCTGATTTCAGAGCTCGAGGCGATCACCGGGCGCTCAGTGCTCATGTATCCGCCTCGAGCAGCTTACGCTCGGCTAGTCCTTACCACATTTACCGCTGGCTCTGATGTGTCTGTAGTGATTAAACATGAGATACAATTCATTTTGTGTATATTTAACATGATTCGTGGTCTCATGAATCTATTATTTGTTCCTGGTCATATCGTTTTGGTTGAGCACAAAAGTAATGTTTAACTTTATATTTATTTTGAACTTTACCGTAGTAACTTACAGCGCTGACTTTGTAGCATACGTTTGACTGCATTGTTTGCTTTGTCTTTATTTCCTCTTATATAAGCCTCTTATACGTTGTACTTATACTTTTATAATAGCTATTATTATTCAATACAATTGACCTAAAAGAGGCAGAGTTGTGCTTATCGTCGCACTTTATTGTCGATCGCTACTTTCTGGCATACACCACGCTTATCAAGTCGGGTACTGTTGGCAGTGGAAACACAAGCTGGATCAGGGTGTTCGGTCCCGAACCAAACCATAATGTACCTTACTGTACTGACCCG
Organism: Aspiorhynchus laticeps; assembly: GCA_023376895.1. Classification (NCBI taxonomy): domain Eukaryota; kingdom Metazoa; phylum Chordata; class Actinopteri; order Cypriniformes; family Cyprinidae; genus Aspiorhynchus; species Aspiorhynchus laticeps. Next base: position 42,843,530 of record CM041801.1, on the reverse strand, counting down.
TACCGCTCGGTGGAAACCAGCCATTAGAGACATAAATACTGGTCAATTTTGTTCTAAATAAGAGTGAACTATTATCAATAAATATACAATAGTTGTTTTAAGTGGAAAATAGCCGTTGTCAGAGTCTGGGCTGGGTGATATGGCCAAACATATAATGTTTTTTCCATATCATATCATATGACAAAAACTTTTTGTTCACAGTTAAACTTAGACTAAGATGCAATTTGATATAAGGCTCCATTAAATTTTATTTTCCCCTAAATTCTGGTTTTCCCTTTATTTTTTCCTGGATTTTATAATTCAATACAATACAATTTATCATAAAAAAATGGTGAAATTAATTAAATGAATTAATAAAACATAATTTCATTGATCCTATAAGATGTGAACAATTAATTTACAAAAAATATTGCATTTAATTTTTTTTGTCAAATAAGATGCAGCACAACAGAAGTGTAAAAATTAAAACATGGATATATTTATTCCCTAAAAATATTAATGTTGTTGCCACTTCTTTTAGAAGTAAGTTTTAGAGTACGTTTTAGTATACAATAGTAGTATATTTCTGTCATAATTTCTTCAAGTTAAACCGGACTTTTATTTTGACGGGTTGTGGTGCAGGTCTTTCAGTTTGAGCGTGTTTATGATGTATAGCTGCTGAAGTGACTCTCAGAGCAGCTCTGGAGATGAAGTTTGTGTGTTCATGTCCTCATTTATTGAGACGCAGACGCTGAAAAGAGTTTGCGTATCAGACAGAGAACATGCAGTTATTAGCGATGCTTTGACTGACTGTTGTCTAATGATATCCAGAGCTTGAGTTAAACAGTAAACGCTTCAGCACACATGATCAGAAGCGCTCATCACGTCCGGTGTCACTGTGTGTCTTCCAGTGTCGAGCTGTGGCCAAACGCCTGGCGAAGGCAGAGAAGTCCCGCGAGACGCTGACGGAGGAGCTGAAGCTGGCTCATCAGAACATCACACGCTTACAGGTACGGCTCGCGGCAGCGCTCACCTGACTCCGTGTGTGGTGTGGTGTTTGACTGACACGCTCTGCTGTGCTTCAGGACGAGCTCAGCACCACCAAGAGGAGCTATGAAGATCAGCTGAGCATGATGAGCGACCACCTGTGCAGCATGAACGACACGCTGAGCAAGCAGCGCGACGAGATCGACACGCTCAAGCTCGCCTCCAAGGTCAGACCCCAGCGCTAGCGCTCACAGGCAGGCGCTGCTGCTGAGCATTTTAGCTCTGAAATATGGTTTAGATTTCAGTTTAAAACTCTACATTTCATTTATAACTTATGAGGAATTACTGTGACAGTTGAGTGGAAACGAATGCAGATGTTATAGGAAATAAACTCTTTTAGATAAACATTTTTAGCTGTTTAGCTGCTGTGTGGTTTTGTTAAAATATGAGTTACTAGATTTGTCAAAATGTGTGTAAGATGGGTTTTTTTCAGTGTCCACCAGTGATTTTCTGTAAGCTTTAGACACATAAGAGGTCATTGTACTATAAAATAGTGTGTTTCAGACCTCAATTTCCTCATCACTGGATAATTTGTTGAAACTAGTTGCCAAAATTATTAATTTTTCTACATCCCCCACATTATCAGACTGGAAACAAGCTAGATCTCAAACCCATTTGTTTGGCCTCTGTTTAAAGATTTAAGACTCCAGCATCCATATTTGACTGAATATTTACTACATCACTGGGTAATATTATAGTTTACATGTTGAGATGAAATAAGAAATCATGCATTTGAGATTGGCTGTGTAGTATATATCACTTATGTGAATATACTGTATGTATGGAGGTAAAGTTGGATATACTTTCAGTAGTTGTATAATTTGTTATTAATTATTAATTTGAGGTATTAATTGGTTACGTGGTGCTATTTAGAATTATGAAACCCAGTAGGTTTTGTTCAATTCATAACGGTTATTGTAGCAGCAAAATTACTAATAGTTGTCGCACTGACATGGTTAAAAGAATAGTTTAGCCCAAAATCATCATTCTGTCATTTACTCATAATCATGATTTTCTTTCTTCTGTTCAACACAAAAGAAGATATTTTGAAGAATGTGGGTAACCAAACACTTGCTGGTAGCCACTGACTTCCATAGTATGGCAACAAAAAAGACTATGGAAGTCAATAGAGACCATCAACTGTTTGATTACCCATGATTATTATTTGATTATTCTGTGTTCAGCAGAAGAGAGAAACTCACTGGAACAACATGAGGACGAGTCAGTGATGACAGAATGATCATTTTTGTTTGAACGATCCCTTTAACTCTTCACAAACACAATATACTGCTGCTGCTTGTCAGTATAGAAACTAGGGCTGGGTAAAAAAATATAGATTTTTTTTGTGAAACAATATTGATTCTTA